>CM053026.1:577435566-577568066 GCA_028564925.1 Lithobates sylvaticus | reverse complement strand
GCCGCCTGCTCTGTCTCATTACCATTCATACAATTAACTCCATCAGCCAGAGAAAGGCATCCAACAATCCTCATTAACATAAATCAATGTGCACTCCTTCTCCCTGGGACATGGAGAGGGATCCTAGCCTGCATTCACCCTCCACACTCCATCAAACTTGGTTTTCTTCCTCCACAATAGCCTCTTATTACACTCAATACAAGCAAATGCTCCATCACAATGCACCATCAACATAGGACCTGAAACTGGCATTTCTAAAGATTTTTTGGGGTGGTGTGGAATGGGGAGGGGGTGCAAATTGCTGAGCATCTGCTTCTGGAAAATCTGGAGGTCATTTGGAACAATTGCATTTCAATTGAGTGTATTTTTTTTATTTTTTTATTTTTAAGCAATAATCAACTATTATTATCGTGGAAAAAACTCTCTTGGTCAGACAATCCAATTGGAAACATCTGTAAATTGATTGTAAATGAATGAGATTCCAGTGTAATTGCTGGAGCCTGGGCTGATGGAACCAAAATACATGGCAGGGGCTGACAAGCTGCTTGGAAAATTGTATAATGGTGCGAACTAAACTTCAATGTTCATCCAGGGGTCTTGTTAGTGGATTTAATCATTGATTTGTTTTGTTTGCTATTGCTGTAATTAAAGTGACCCTTAAAGCTAGCTAAATATATATATATATATAAAAAAAAATAAATAAATATAATATATATATATATATATATATATATATATATATATCTATATCTATATCTATATCTATATCTATATCTATATCGATATATATATATATATATATATATATATATATATATAGATAGATAGATAGATATATATATATAGATAGATAGATAGATATATATATATATATATAGATAGATAGATAGATAGATAGATAGATAGATAGATAGATATATATATATATATATATATAGATAGATATATAGATAGATAGATAGATAGATAAAATATATATTCCTAAAGAGGAACTCTCTCAATCAGCATTGGCTATTTTTAATCATTATGTTACCAGGATTAGTAAATAGATAGGAAAGTATATCATATCTACTTGTTTAAAACTTTGCTAACCACTTGCCTTATGAGCACTTTTACCCCCCCCCTTCCTGCCCATGACAAAATGTTCAGCTTTCAGTGCTGTCACAATTTAAATGACAATTGCGCGGTCATGCAAAACTGTACCCGTATGAAATATTGTATAATTTTTTTCACACAAATAAAAAAAATTAAAAAAGACCACACATTTTGGGGGAAAAAAGTTGCTCATAGTTTGTTATGAAATTTAGCAAACAGGTAATTTTTCTCATTCACTAATGTGCACTGATAGGCTGCACTGATGGGCACTAACAATGTGAGATTGATGAGGCAGCACTGACGGGCACTGATAGGCTTCACTGATGGGCACTGATGAGGCGGTACTAAAGGGCACTGGTGGGGAGGCACTGATGAGGCTGCACTGATAGGCAGCACTGATGGACACTGATAGGCTTCACTGATGGGCACTGATGAGGCGGTACTAAAGGGCACTGGTGGGGAGGCACTGATGAGGCTGCACTGATAGGCAGCACTGATGGATACTGATAGGTGGCACTGATGAGGTGGCATTCGTGGGCACTGATAGGTGGCACTGATGGGCACTGATAGGTGACACTGAAGGAAACTGATAGGCGGCACTGATAGGTGGCACTGATGGGCACTGATAGGCAGCACTGAAGCACACTGATTGGCAGCACTGGTGGCCATTGATAGGCAGCACTGGTGGCCACTGATAGGCATCACTGGTGGGCAATGTTGGTACTGCACTGGGAAAGCGCCATCTACCAGAGGAGAGGAGGATCAGTTAACCACTTAAGCCCCAGAAGGATTTGCCCCCTTAATGACCAGGCCATTTTCTGCGACACGGCCCTGTGTCACTTTAACTGACAATTGCACGGTCCTGCAATGCTTTTTTCCCACACATACAGCTTTCTTTTGGTGGTACTTGAGCACCTCTGCATTTTTTTTTTTTTTGCGCTATAAACAAACAAAGAGCGTCAATTTTGAAAAAATAAACAATTTCTTACTTTTTGCTATAATACATATCCCCAAAAATATATAAAAAAAACACATTTCTTCATCAGTTTAGGCCGATATATATTCCTCTACATATTTTTGGTAAAAAAAATTGCTATAGGTGTATATTGAAAGTTATAGTGTCTACAAAATAGGGGATAGATTTATGGCATTTTTATGTAATTTTTTTTTACTAGTAATGGTGGCAATCTGCGATTTTTAGCGGGACTGTGACATTGTGGTGAACATATCGGACACTTTTGACACTTTTTTGGGACCACAGAGATTTATACAGCGATCAGATAGCCACTGATTACTGTGTAAATGTCACTGGCAGGGAAGAGGTTAACACTAGGGGGCAATCAAGGGGTTAAATGTGTTCCTTCAGGGTGTTCTAACTGTAGGGGGGATGGGCTGCTTTGGAAATGACAGAGATCACTGTTCCCGATCACTGGGAACAGTAAATCCCTGTCATGTCCCCTGTCAGAATGGGGAATCGCCTTGTTTACAAAGGCAATTTCCCATTTTTTCCTGTGTAATAGGCGATCGCGTGCCGCAGGCGGACATGAAGTCCACCTGACCCACGGGCACGCTCCCACAGTGTGCAGCGGGAGTGAGAGCGCGCCCTCGGAGTCGCGCGCCTGCCTGCTATCGTGCCGGCACGAGCCGCCGTACAGCTACACCAATTTGCGCAGGAGAGCCGACCTGCCGCTGTATAACAACGGCGGCTGGTCGGCAAGTGGTTAAGCAAATTGGCTTTTTTGTCCACTAGACATAAGCGAGCAAGTGAACCTTTCCAGTAGGGGTGCAACTCTACTGCAAAGGAGGGTTTGTTTTACTGAAGTTGGGCTTTAACAATATTAAAAAGTTCAAGCTTTTGTAGCAATGCATACAGTGCCTTTGTTCAGAATCTGTATATATTTTGTACTCTGACACTTCAGCTTAAATTTTTCAACATACTCATAGAAGGATCCTGACATTCCAGAAGATTGTACCTGTTAATATTTTTTAAGCTGGTCATACAAGGATTGAAATTTAATAAAATTCTGTCGAAGAGACGTGTCCTCGCTGATCAGTGTATTCTGATGGCTCTGGATGCTGCATTCAGAATATGATGTCTCTGCAGTCTGCAGGGGAAAATCCTCCATCCACTTCCTTTGTGTGGATGAATGTGTGGATGGAGGAATCTGTTTTTTATTTTTATTTTTTTTCCGTTCAGTCTGTTAGCAGAATGATAGCAAACTAACAATGTATAGGCAGCTTTAGTTAGCTACTAAAAAGTATCACTTTGACAATACTTTTGGCCTTCTCTAGCTAAGTATGGTCTGTATACAGGAGCCAAAGGCCGGTCATAGACAGTTCGAATCTCGGCTGGATCAGCAGGAACCAGCCAAGATTCGAACAAATAATTGGCAGGTTGAATGTACCAAGTTGATTAATCGATCAACTTAGGTACAACCAGCCTACCGATAATCGCAAGCGGCTGCTATAGTCTCTAGCAATAATTACTGTCTTCTCCTGGTGGGGTTGACTTCCCCTGCCCGTCCTGCACCCCCGCCAAGAGAAGACAATTGTTCAGCAGGAGGGATTCCCCTGTCTGTGTTGATGGGGGAATCGTGCAAATATCTTTCCTGGAACCCATGCTTGCAGGAAAGAAATGTACACCGTCTATGGCTTGCCTAAAACCTTTTATCATGACAGGTGGGGGCCATGGATGTTATCAATGTCTCTACAAAGCTTTCAGCATACTCAGACAACCTAAATAGATACTTTGCATTTCTGCTTAGATTCAACCATATATTCAGTTATATCAAGATGTGAAACCAGTAAGGGCCATTACTAGGAGCTACTGACTCCTAAGGACGAGATGGGGAAGATGAGCACACTTATGACAATCCTTTCATATGAGAAATAAATGCGCTGCCAATGCTCAACTCCCTGTGAACATGCTGGTTGCCTGGTTGTTATGCGTTAAACTGGCAGTAACGCACACAAAACGATATGGTTTTAACTGGCAGTAACGCACACAAAATTATATGGCGTTAAACTGGCAGTAACGCACACAAAACTATATGGCGTTAAACTGGCAGTAACGCACACAAAACTACATGGCGTTAAACTGGCAGTAACGCAATCAAATAGACGGTGTTCAACCATCACTACGCTGACGCTATCTGAACTGTCCCTACTCTAGCTATATACTAATGTAAAGATTACTGTCACAGTCTCACTACACTAAACTGAAACTATATGAGCTGTCCCTACTCTACACTAATGTATGTATGAATGACACGGTCTCACTACACTACAGTGAAACTATCTGAGCTGTCTCTACTCTAGCTGCACACTATGCAAAGCTGAATGATGGTCCTCCTCACTACACTCACACTTTCCCTAGACTGACACTAAACAAAAATTCTACACTGACAATTGAAGCAAAATAGCACAGTATAGCCCACTAACTAACTAATAGCACTGAACAGAGCCCTGTTCTATCTCTTTCCATGCTGAAATCACACTGAAAATGGCTGCCATTGAAAGAATACATTTATACTGTGGGGCGGGAATGAGCCATGATTGGATAAAGTCATGATGATAGTGTCCAGTCATGAATCTGACAGTGCTCTGTGTCCTGATTGGCTGAAGCTTTCACTGCTTCAGCCAATCAGGGCTTGCAATGCACTGTTCAGCACCGCAATGCATTGTGGTTGGTTCGGGGGGGGGGGGAACGGTCAAACTTCCCGTTCGGCTAATTGCCAAACGTCCGAACAGCAAAAGTTCGGCCCGAACTTATGCTCGGGCCGAACCGTTCGCCCATCCCTATAAAATAAATCTGTCATGATAGAAATACAGAATCTGACATTTCTGGCTTGTTTTTCTAAAGATGCATTCTATGGGAATGTCATCCTAATCTTTGTTTTACTACTTAGCGAGTCACTGACCTGGAACATGTATGCGGGTCAGGTGTCCCAGCACATCACTGGCTGTATAAACATTCTAGGACACTGAGCTTGATTTACTAGTGAGCTGAGAATGTTCATTTATCTTTATGAATAAAGTAAAGCTGTGTTTAATCAGAATACAAAATTAGGTAGAGAGGTATTTAAAAATAAGATTTTGCATAGTTCATGATTGGATAAATAAAGTGAATGCAGTTTAATTTTTTTTTTTACGTTATTTATGTTTTTTCAGTTATTATTATAAGTACTTACTGTATATAGCACCATAAATTTTAAACAGCACTTTACACATTCATATTGTACATTCACAACAGTCTCTGCCCTCTAGGAGCTTACAATCTAAGGTCCCTAACTCAAATTCAAACATACTCGGACAGGAGCCAGTTAACCCACCAGCATGTCTTTGTGGGAGGAAACCAGAGTACACGGAGGAAACCCACACAGGCGCAGGAAGAATAGGCAAATTTCAGGCAGGTAAAGCAGTGGTTAGGATTCAAAACGATGACCCTATGCTGCTAGGCGGAAGCACTAAATACTTAGCTACTGTGCTGCCCACCAAAGCTAACTAAATACTTTATTAAAGGTACATTCACGTAAACCCCCAAAATTATCCCTTTTATGAAAGATAGACACAATGGGGTTGATTTACTAAAGGGAAAAAGACTGTGCACTCTGCAAAGTGGAGTTGCACTCTGCAAGTGCACTTTCTCCAGAGCTTAGTAAATGAGCAGAAACTCTGCTGACTTCCATAATCCAATCACGTGCGAGCAAAAATGCTGTTTATTTTATTTTCCTTGAACATGATTGGGTATTCTTTGCAAAGTGAAGCCTTACCTAATTTACTAAGCTCTGGGGCAACTTCACTTGCAGAGGGCAACTGCGCTTTGCATAGTGCAGTCTTTTTGCCTTTAGTAAATCAACCCCATTGTATTTGTTTATTACTGGTACTTATACAGAAACCTGAGTTTACACAGCACTTAACATTTACATTCAAATCAGTCCCTGCCCTCAAGGAGCTTACAATCCAAGGTCTCTAACTCACATTCATACACACACATACTAGGGCTAATTTAGACAGGAGCGAATCAACCTACCAGCATGTCTTAGGAGTGTGGGTGGAAACTGGAGTACCCAGAGGAAACACACGCAAACACAGGCAGAACATGCAAACTCCAGGCAGGTAGTGCCATGGTTGGGGTTCCAGCTGATGACTCTAATGCACTACAAAGTATTTAGTAAGAAGTATGGTGAGTTTTTTGAAGTTGTAATTTTTTTGTCACTTTTTTTTTTCATTAAGAAAGGAGATAAAATTTGTAGATAAAAGTTATTTCTCCCACGTAGCATTGGCATATTTACAATTACGCCCTAAAACACATTCTTCTAATCTTCCAGAGTATGTGGCTACCACATGTGTGACAATTTTTTGCTGCCTAGATGCATAGAGGGGCATAAACTCTTTCAGGCTCTCGAGGGACATTAATAATTCTTCTGATTTCCTGACTACGTCATACTCCTTGAGACCCTGATGTGCCAAGAGAACACAAACAGCCATACAATTACCACGTTTTGCAAAGTAAACCCTCCAGTGTATTTAATTAGATGCATGGTGAGTCTTTGGAAGATTACATTTTTCCCACAAGTTTTTGAAAAATGGTGAAAGTAAATTAAATTGTATTTTTTACACACTTGTATTGTATTTTACACACACATGTCAAAAAAAAAATTATTCTCACACACAGCGTGCGTAAATTTAGAATTTTGGCCCAAAATACTCTGCTATACCTCCCAATTATTGGGATACCACATATGTGAGAGCTTTTTTTACATCCTAGACACCTGGAGGGACCCAAAATGCAAAGAGCACCTTCCGGTTTTCAAGGGCATAAATTAGGCATCTAGTTTCCTGGCTTACACTGATCTGATGACACTAGGACTGGTGTGGCTAGTGATCAGGAACACTGTTGCTTACTTACACTGGTCTGGTAAAACTTGGACTGGTGTGGTGATGATCAGTTACACTGTTGCTGGCTTACATTGATCTGGTGACACTTGGACTTGTGTGGTGGTGATCAGGAATGGTGTTGATAACTGCATTGGTCTGATGGCACTGAGACTGGTGTGCTGGCAGTCAGGAACACTGTTGCTGTCTGCACTGGTCTGGTAACTCTGGGACTGGTGTTATGGCAACCAGGAACACTGCTACTGGCTTACTCTGCTCTGGGGACACTGGGACTCATGTGGCATCCAACAGGAACACTGTTACAGGCTTACTCTGCTCTGGTGACACTGGGACTCATGTGACATCCAACAGGAATACTGTTACTGGCTTACTCTGCTCTGGTGACACTGGGACTCATGTGGCATCCAAGAGGAACACTGTTACTGACTTACTCTGCTCTGGGGACACTGGGACTCATGTGGCATCCAAGAGGAACACTGTTACTGGCTTACTCTGCTCTGGGGACACTGGGACTCATGTGGCATCCAACAGGAACACTGTTACTGGCTTACTCTGCTCTGGTGACACTGGGACTCATGTGGCCTCCAACAGGAACACTGTTACTGGCTTACTCTGCTCTGGTGACACTGGGACTCATGTGACATCCAACAGGAATACTGTTACTGGCTTACTCTGCTCTGGTGACACTGGGACTCATGTGGCATCCAAGAGGAACACTGTTACTGGCTTACTCTGCTCTGGTGACACTGGGACTCATGTGGCATCCAACAGGAACACTGTTACTGGCTTACTCTGGCTTACTGGCTTACTCTGCTCTGGTGACACTGGGACTCATGTGGCATCCAGCAGGAACACTTTTACTGTCTGCACTGGTCTGATGACACTTAAACGTGTGTGGCTGTAATCAGAAACACTGAACTGGGATTGGTGAAGTAGTGATAAGGGACACTGTGGCTAGCTGCACTGGTCTGGTGACACTGTACTGGTGTGGCAGTGTTTAGGGACACTCACTGGTTACACTGGTATGGTGATACTGTAATGGGGTTACTAGTAATCAGGGACAATGGCTGCAATGGTATGATGACACTGTATGGGGGAGATTAGCAATCGGGGACACTGACTAGCTTTACTGGTATGTACACTGTACTGGGATGGCTAGTGATCAGGGAGGGTAGCTGGCTGCTCTGTTGACCCTGTACTGTGTTAAAAAAAAAAAACTTCCTATTAAATGTAAGTATCATCCCTTGTGCTGAATTTAAAAACATTTTTTTTACCTAAACATAGGCGATAAAAGACAGCATCATATACTCACATTTCCTTCACACCTCTGCTGTTCTGTGCAGCTGCCAGGAGAAGCATTACTTTTAGGCATGTAGGAGTATGTCATTCATGTATGTGACAGTGGTGCTGCTTGGCTGCTTGGTGGCGATTGGACACTGTCACCAGCCTGTTTTTCCTCATACCAAGCAATTGAACAAAGCGGCCATCATACCAGGGCTGCTAAATGGATACTGCTAGGGACAAGATAAACTGAATCTAAACTGATAAACTTTGCTCTGCATGGGAAAAGCACAGGTTCACTTTAAGCACACTGAAAATGGTGCCTTAATGATGGCAAATATATATACATATATATATATATATATATATATATATATATATATATATATATATATATATATATATATATATACATATATTATGTTTGTTACTTGAAAAATCATTTACTGACATTGCCTGTGGTCACTTTCATCTTGCTTTTTTTTCATCCCTTACACTAGGTTCACACCTATGTATTTTTGTGGGCAGCGTTTGTGCGGCTTTTTCAAATGAATGGGCTGCTGTGCCTGCGTTTCTGCAAAAAAAGGTGCATGCACCTTTTCGAAAACACGGCTGCAGGGAAATTCTTTTTGACCATGCAATTTTCCTGTGGTTCTGGCACCGTCACTGTGTTTTTACATGCATGGGGGTGCCATTCACAATGAATGGCTGTCCCGCACATTTTTGCATAGCAGTGTATTTTCATTGCGGGTAGTTGCTGGTTCGGGAATCGCAGGCCTTATGCGTTTATACCCAGAAACGATCTTTCTGTATGCTGAATGGCTTAGTGATTAGCACTCCTGCATTGCAGCACTAGGGTCTCAGGTTTGACTCCCAGTCAGGACATTATCTGCATGGAGTTCCCTGTGCTTGAGTGGATTTCCTTCATGTACTCTGTTTTTCTTCCACACTCCAAAAAAAGTCATATTTTCAGATTTGATTTATTCATTTGAAGTCCACTCTGTCAATATTTTTAGGTTGGTTGGTATGCGCTGTATTTTTATTTATTGTTTTTTTTTTTTGGTGAATGAGTAGGGGTGCAATGTACCCCATACTCATTCACATGGGGGGATGTGGTATCTGGGGGTCCCCTTGTTAAAGAGGGCTTCCAGATTTTTATAAGCCCCCTGCCTGCAGACCACCACAACCGCTGCCCAGGGTTGTGGGGAAGAGGCCCTTGTATCCATCAATATGGGGACAAGGTGCTTTGGGGGTGGGGGGGGGCATGCCCCCCATGTTGAGGGCATGTGGCCTGGTATGGTTTCAGAGGAGGGGTGGGGTGCTCACTCGCTAATCCCCTCCCTTTCTTGACCTGCCGGGCTGCATGCTCGGATAAGGGTCTGCTATGGATTTTGGGGGGAACCCACAGCATTTTAAAAAAACATTTTAGTGTGACCTGAAGGGCCTGGTATGAATTAGGAGGGGGACCCTACGCCATTTTTTCCCAGATTTTTTTATTGCCGACAATTATTTATTTTACATTCAGCTGTCAGCAGGGAAGCCCGCTGACAGCTGATGGCTCATCGGTTGTTAAGGACGTGGCAGCCGGCTTCCCGGCCTGCTTTTTTGCAACCAGCTATTGTAGGCATTTGTGGTGCAATGGGTTTTACTTCCTCTTTTGCTCCCTGTATAGCCTGCAAATGAAAAGCATAATGGGCTAGTATGCATCGTATCGCCCATTATGTACCACTTACCGGCAAAAGAATCCAGCAACGTCCCCTGTGTGGGCAGCGTCCATCTTCTTGCCCTCTTCCTTCGGGGCCGCGGACTCCAGCTATGTGATTTCCTGGAGCCGCGTGACATCACTCCCGCACATTCGCACGGGAGACCTGCGACCTGCGGCATATGCTAGGGAAGAAACGGCCTTTAGTTTCATTTCTTCCCTGCGCATGCGCCGTAGCAATTTCCGGCGGACTACAAGTGAAATATGTCCTAAACGGCGCACGTTTAGGAGATATTTCCACTACCTATAGGTAAGCCTTATTCTAGGCTTACCTATAGGTAAAAGTTCAAAAAGTGGGTTTACAACCACTTTAACGATATAGGCGCGTTTGATAAGCGTCAGTATTTTGAGCACGTGTAAACCTAAAACTTAACCTTAAAGTGATAATCAGAAACTAAGATACGGAGCAAGAAATTAAATCTCCTTTAGATTGACTATTGTCTTCCTTGGTTATACATTTTTTTTCCTTCTTAAAGTGACATTACCTGATATTTATAAATATATTAGCTATGCTGCCTTAGTGAGGTTTTTCTCCCAGAGCTCATCTCAGTATTTGAACATACAGCCTGCCATTGCTCTTGGCCTTCCCAATGTTATTTTCTTCAATGTGTGATTGTGTACATTTCTCCATTCACAGACCCATGACAAATTTAACTGATCCGTGCGTTTCTTCAAATAAAGTAAACTCTGTGTGCCATGGAAAAACAATTGATGTGAGAATCAATTCTGTCTCCTGTGGATAATTTCATCTTGAGGGCAGCATGCAATATTAATTATCTTTGAGTATAATTGTAAAATAAGACGAGTTGTTGAGGACCCTCCAAGATCAATGTAAGCAAAATACAATTTCAGCTAAGAGGTTCCGTTCTGTTTAAAATATCATGTTTTCATCTTTCATACTATTTATTTAGGAAGAACATTTTGTACTTAATGACACTAAAAATATTACTATGGAAAACCTTAACAAGAATGTATCATTTTGTAAATCTAATTCTGCGAAATGGGAGAGGAAACATATAAATGCTTTGCATTGGTTCAAGTGAACATATACATAAAGTGCCATAATAAAACATGTTCCCTAAGTACGGTAATATTTGTGTCAGATTCATGGCTAAGGTGATGAAATTAAGACTATTAATTAGGGAAATAACAATTAGACCTCATTTTTGTTTCTCATTTCCATGGAGGGACATGCAGAAACTATTTCAGATTTTACATACAACATTACTCAAGGTCAAGCCTTGAATAATAAACCATACAGTCAGAAATGATGGCACTGACAATGATATAATCAGAGAGACTGTCTTTAAATATAGATGCAATTTGCAGCCTTTTAATCTTTCTTTTTTTCTTTTTTATTATTTTTTTATTCTTTATTGTGACATTTATTGTGATATTTATTGTAAGGTTTAATGATATTTGATTCCGGTCAGTGTGTAACCGGTCAGGAATTAGTTATATGCTACTATATACTAGATATTTTATGTTTTTTTATTTCACTTAACCTATCTACCCACCATTTGAAGGGGGAGGAGCTAATGAACCACTGTAGAAACCCCAAGAAACCTGCCAACATCCCAAATGCAACTAAGAAAGAAATTGCCCCAGCGTGGACATTATAGGCAGGTTAGGGGAGTGTGAAAAAGTAATACAAGGTATAAAATACAACAAAGTTTATTCGAAACATGATATAAAAGTATTTCCCAACAATAAAATACATAAGAGCATAGCATGATGATAAAATAACAAAACAAGTACAGACATACCCCACTTTTAAGTACACAATGGGGTTTATTTACTAAAGCTGGAATGTGCAAAATCAGGCTCACTTCTGCATAGAAACCAATGAGCTTCCAGGTTTTATTACCAAAGCTTAATTGAACAAGCTGGGGTTAGAAGCTCATTGGTTTCTATGCAGAAGTGAGCCTGATTTTGCACTTTCTAGCTTTAGTAAATAAACCCCATTGTGTACTTAAAAATGGGGTATGCCTGTACCCAATTCATAAGGTGGGCTGGAGCACCGAGCCAGCCAGGATGGAATAATGGCCCAAAAGGCTTTAAAGTGTTCACTAAAAAAAACTGAAAAGGAAATATAAATGAATAAAAACCTGACCATAAAATATAAAGAAAGCATTGCTGTAGACTAGCCCAGGGGTACAGATCTTTTTTTTAGTTTGTGTTACTAGATGAAAAGTATCAAACGATCTCTAAAATCCAGCATAGGATTTAAAAAATATAGGGCTTTACATGTTTATGGCTTAAATAGCACCATAAAAACTGTGCTGTGGTACAATATACTTGATTCAGTCATCTTGATTAAAAAAAAATCAGGTCAACACACCTAAAATGTAGCATAAAGAATTGCAATGCAACATTTATACTTAGCAAAGTAAATGTTCACTTTGCAAAATGAATGGTAGTAAATAGGGGTCAACCTGCGCTCACGTTGAATACACAATCCTGTGCAAGTGGAAATGAAACAAAACAGGGTTTTGCTAGCACATGATTGGTTAATGAAAGTGCTTATGTGCTGAGCTTATTTACTAAGATTAGTGAACATTCACTCAGCTAAATGAACAGTCTCTATTCCTTTACTAAATCAACTCCAATGTGCTATTTTTTCTGTTATTCAAAATTGTTTCTGTATTTTAAAATGCATGCTTAGGTTTTGTGACACTATCACTATGATATACACATTCTGCTTGTTTGACAAAGATCAACCAGTTTTATGCGTAGCTTATTATATATTCATGGTTATACTGTCACTAAATAGATTTTCAATAGAAATAAGTAAAAAAAAATGCAAAAAAAACCCATAAGTATAAAGTTTTAGGTCAGCCCTGCTTGATATTACCTACATTCATTGTTATCTCCAATCTTGATCCAAATGTCTATAAAAATTTATAATCAACTTTTTTTTTTCAGTTTTGGTAGAGTAGAAAGAAGTCAGAGCTTTTGTAAGGTTTCTATTGCTCTCAGTTTAACTATTTGGAGCGAAATCCTCTAACTTCTAGTCTCTATAACAGGGTGTCATAGGGACAGGAAATAAACCATTTCCTACCGGGACTGCAATAAAAACATTTGAGGAAGGGTTAGAACTTCTGTCATGTCTTTATTACAGAGGATGCAAGGTGGAAAGTACCATAAAGGTAGTGTGCGATCCAGTGAAAAGCCAATGTGTATTGGTGGTTCAAAGAGTTCCTGTTAATAGGGACTACAAAAGATTACATAGGAAGTCCGATAAGCACTCTGTTTGGATGGTGCACATAAGGTTAGTATATGTATTCAGTAGACATGTGTAATGCCGCGTACACACGATCGGAAATTCCACCAGCAAAAGTCCAATGAGAGCTTTTGGTGGGAAAATGTGACCGTATGTATGCTCCATCTGACTTTTGCTGGTGGAATTCTAGCCAGCAAAAGATTGAGAGCAGGTTCTCAATTTTTCGGTCAGAAAAAGTTTTGATCGGAAATTCCGATCGTCTGTACCAATTCCGACGCGCAAAATTGCTACGCATGCTCGGAAACAATTTGACAGAGGCCCGGAAGCATTGAACTTCATTTTCTTGCTTGTCATAGTGTTGTACGTCACTGCGTTCTTAACGGTCGAAAGTTCAGCAAACTTTTGTGTGACCGTGTGTATGCAAGCCAAGCTTGAGCGGAATTCCATTGGAAAAACCATACAAGATTTTTCCGACAGAAAATCCGCTCGTGTGTACGTGGCATAAGAGATGAATACAGAACTAATGAATAAGGTATGAATAATATATTTATATATTTGTCCTATATTTAGTGTGGTAATCCTTTATTCATTACTATACACTTCTACTGAATACATGCTTATCTTATGTTTACCATCTGAATGGTTGACTTATTAATCTTTTATAGCCCTGAGAATGGAGGAACATTTGAATGCCCAAAATAGGTTGGCTTTTTACTGAATGGGACTTTTATTATTAGAAATTTGTGAACCCTACACAACCTGTCTTTCTCTTTCCTCCTTGCATCCTCAGTAATAAAGACCTGATAGAATAAGTTATATCCCCTTCTCATTGAACCTCAGTCAATCTGAGATTTGAGCCGACCCACAGCTGTCACACTCCAGAGAACCAACTAAAGTGGACTTCCTCCCGAACCAGACCTAGTGTTCAACCAGAATTCCTGAAAACTCCAGCACCCCACACCCTTCTTATTATTCAGCTCTTCCCTACTGTTTGTGTTTTTACACTCGAGTTACATCTATTCCCTCATTTCTCATCCTTGTTTTTTCGGGGCGAAAAACTGAGATGATATCTCCTAAGGGGGATATAGCTAGTAATAAATATATGACAAAACAGGTCCAAAACACATGCTTTACCTGCAATTTGGCTAAAAGTCAATCATCACAGATGATATATTTAGTATTCAATTAACCATATCCAACATGTAGTAACATATTACAAAAAATTATCTAATCAAACACAGAATAACATATATTGTTAGCAAAAAAAGGCTACAATGTGGATTTCTAGCTTAAAAAAATATAATAGTGGAATTAAACTGACCAAATGGGGTTAGCTTAGGGTTAGGGCTAAAAACTGCCTGTTTCTCATAAACTAACTGAATGTGGGAGGTAAATTGGCTATCTATTATGTTAAGACTTTAATTGATTCACTTTGTTTCATATGTAATCTTCTTCCCTTTAGTAAAAGTACAGGAAAGCCAGTGATGTCACTTAATCAAAACAAGCAAATCAAGTTACAAAGAATACGATGTAATGAAATGCTAGGGAATTGTCTTTCAAAAGCAGTCCTCCCCCAACCCCAGTCTTGTCTTCAATAGATGCATCAATGGCCATCTGTCAGATGTAGCAAGTCTAAACAAGCCCTAACAAAACGAAGTCAGGAAAATAAATAAAAGCTCAGCAATGGAAGAGTAAACTGCCTCTAAGGTCTGGATGACCCATTTCATTCCTTCTCCTTCCAAAATATACCTCAAAAAAATGAAGTCAACTTTAAATAGTGGAACCCATGTTTATTAAAGAATTTCAACTTTTAAATCACTACTCAGCCCTACTAACTTTGAAGCCAAGGTCTGTATGCACTCGGCTCCAGAGTACTCATATCATATTCTTGACCCACTTGGACCCCATCCTGAAGCTGAGCCATGCTGCCCTTTAGCTGCCCAGTGGGAGGTTGAGGCACTCCATGTTGTAGAACGCCAACCATGATGCTGGCCATGTTCCTTCTCTGTTTCCCTCCACTTTTTCTGTTACAGTACTAGAATTCCACTGAAAAATCAGAGCTTGTTACCAGTTTCAGCCCAGAGAGAATACCAATGTCACCTTGAGAGGTGCATTGATTCACTATAAAGCTGCCATGTCAAGATGAACCAGACCTGCAAAAAAACAAGCAAAATTGTGGTTGGTGGGAAAGCCTCTTCCTCCATGTTAAATGTATGAATGGTAGTAATCGAAAGATTAGAAGGGTAGACAGTACTAGCATGTTAAAATAGTTATCTAGGCACATAACCAGGTGTGTCCCCCCTATGACCCAAAATAATCCCAAACAATCCATATTAAATACAATGTGGGTTACAGCACACCGAGAATAAACATATAACTTCATAAAAAAATAATATTGTGTCTTCAGACATCCCTGCTTTTTTTTTAATTGATAACCTGTACCATGCAATAGAAATGGAGATATGAATCTTTAGGTCATAAATAGCTTTCATATTGACAAAACTTAAGATACTAAAGAGGTGTAACCGCTTATCAACCCTTACATAGAGCAAACTCTTGCTTATAATATGGGGATTGTTAGTTTGCATATATCACAATACATGTTAAAGCTGGCCAACTGCATAAAAATAATTCCTCTGTGGCCAGTCCCTACTCTATCTTTCAGATTTGGCAAACTCTTATTTGCTAAAATAGCATACTCTAGAGCAAGGCTCTCAACCTGGTGGCCTTCCAGCTGTTGCAGAACTACAAGTCCCATGAGGCATTGCAAGGCTGACAGTTACCAGCATAACTCTGTCAGGGCTGGGCTCAGCCCTTCCTTTTCTGAGCTGGCCGCTCAGCTGTCGGCTAATTGCCAGCTCCTATCTCTCCACGGTTATTCAGCTGTTGATGATATCCTGCTCGTCAGTCCTGCCTACTTAAGCCATCCAGTCCAGAGGTTCTCTGCCTTCGCCATGGTCAACATCACAGAAACTATCTCCTGCGATCCTGTTCAAGACTTGCTTTGCTGACATCCCTTCTGGCTCCAGATCCTGCTTGCTGTTCCACTACATTGATCCCTTACTTCTGGCTTGGCTGACTATCCGTTCCAGTCACTGAACTTTGGCTATGTTTTGACTACGTTTGTTCTTTTTACTTTTATTATTAAACAAGTGTGAATTAACTGTACTTCTGTCTCTGCCTGATTTCATGGTTTCTGACAGACTCCTACAGGCAGAGGCATGATGGGACATATAGTTCAGAAACAGCTGAAGTGCTGCCAGTTTGAGACCCCTGCTCTAGAAAGTGTGGAGTGGACATATAGTGCCAATGTGGGGCAAGCAGACACAGCTGGAAATGAAATGAGCTCTAAACCAAGGTCAAGTGATGCACATCCACAATGGGAAAAGATCAAGCCCGTTTCTAGGGGTGTGCTGGGGGGTGGGCTGTGTCCCCCCCAGACTTTAGTTGCGCCCACCCCCCAGGTCTCAGAGAGTGCATGCACTGATCTGATAGGGGCAATTGATGTAAAGGGGACTCTGCTGTAAGGGGCACTCAGATGTAAGGGGGCACTCTGATGGGGATTTTTGATGTAAAAGGGAATCTGATGGGAACATTTGATGTTAGGAGGCACTCTGATGAGGACAATTAATGTAAGGGGAACTCATTTGGGGAACAATTGATGTAAAAGGACACTCTGATGGGACACCTAATGTAAGGGGGCACTCTGATGGGGACATCTAATGTAAGGGGGGCTCTGATGGGGACATTGATTTAAGGGGGCACTCTGCTGGGGACATTTGATGTTAGGGGGCACTCTGATGAGGACAATTAATGTAAGGGGCACTCATTTGGGTAACAATTGATGTAAAAGGGCACTCTGATGGGACACCTAATGTAAGATAGCACTCTGATGGGGACATCTAATGAAATGGGGGCTCTGATGGAGACATTGATTTAAGGGGGCACTCTGCTGGGGACATTTGATGTTAGGGGGCACTCTGATGAGGACAATTAATGTAAGGGGCACTCATTTGGGTAACAGTTGATGTAAAAGGGCACTCTGATGGGACACCTAATGTAAGAGGGCACTCTGATGGGGACATCTAATGTAAGGGGGGGCTCTGATGGAGACATTGATTTAAGGGGGCACTCTGCTGGGGACATTGATTTAAGGGGGCACTCTGCTGGGGACATTTGATGTTAGGGGACTCTGATGGGGCAATTGATGTAAGGGACATTTTGGTGTGGACAGTTTATGTAAAGGGCAACTCTGATTAGGACAATTAATGTAAGAGGCACTCATATGGGGACATAATTACATATCTAATATAAGAGGGGCTCTAATGACGACTCTTGATGTGAGAGAGGACCCTCTAATGCTGCGTACACACAAAGGGACTATCCCGCGGGATTATCCCCTGGACTCAAGTCCAGGGGATAATCCCCTCGTGTGTGGGCCTCCGACTGACTTTTTTTTTCAAAAAACCCGGCGGACTAAAGTTTTAAGTTTTGTATTAAAATTATCTGCTGGACTTGTCAGCCCAGCGGACAATCCCGCCGTTAGTAGGCTAGTCCGCCGGACTTTTGAAATGAACGGACTTGCCGCTCATCGGAAAGTCCGTTCATTTAGCACGTGACTTCAGGTACGTAGCTAGCGTAGGCAGTAAATGCCGGCGCGCTAGCTCCGTCACCTGGCATGGATTTAAAGGGACTCCCCACGCTGAAAAACGGCGTGAGGGTCCCCCCCAAATCCATCTCAGACCCTTATCCGAGCATGTAGCCCGGCAGGCCAGGAAAGGGGTGGGGACGAGCGAGCGCCCCCCCCCTCCTGAGCTGTACCAGGCCGCGTGCCCTCAACATGGGGGTTTCCCTGGGGAAAGGGGGGCCGTGCGGCCCCCCCACCCCAAAGCACCTTGTCCCCATGTTGATGAGGACAAGGGCCTCTTCCCGACAACCCTGGCCATTGGTTGTCGGGGTCTGCGGGCGGGGGGCTTATCGGAATCTAGGAGCCCCCTTTTATAAGGGGGCCCCCAGATCCCGGCCCCTCACCCTATGTGAATGAGTATGGGGTACGATGTACCTCTACCCATTCACCTAAGGTGTAAAATGTAAAATGAAAAAACACACTTTTGAAAAAATATTTTATTGCACTGCTCCGGGGGTCTTCTACCGTCTTGGGGGTCTTGTCGCCGGACTCCTCCGCCATTTACCTAGCTCTTTTACCGAGCGGAGAAGTCCAGCTACCTTCTTTGTCGTCGCCGCCGTCGTCTGGGGGTCTCGATCCGCCTTCGGGGGTCTTCCGGGGTCTTCCGGGGTCTCTTCTGTTCTTGCCGCTGTCGTCGCTTTCTGCGCCGCCTTCTTCTTCTTCTTCCGCCTTCTTCTTCTTCTTCTTCTTCTTCCGATGTTGACACGTCGCTCTCTCTGGCCGGAATGCCAGAGCTGCGCTGTGCTGGGACTTATATAGGGACAAGGGGACAGGGTCACATGCTCATCCGGAGGATGCTGGGACTGTGACATCACAAGGGGGCGGGGTCACCATGTGACATGAGCATGTGACCCTGTCCCCTTGTCCCTATATAAGTCCCAGCACAGCGCGGCTCTGGCATTCCGGCCAGAGAGAGCGACGTGTCAACATCGGAAGAAGAAGAAGAAGAAGAAGAAGAAGGCGGAAGAAGAAGAAGAAGGCGGCGCAGAAAGCGACGACAGCGGCAAGAACAGAAGAGACCCCGGAAGACCCCCGAAGGCGGATCGAGACCCCCAAACGACGGTGGCGACGACGAAGAAGGTAGCCGGACTTCTCCGCTCGGTAAAAGAGCTAGGTAAATGGCGGAGGAGTCCGGCGAGAAGACCCCCAAGACGGAAGAAGACCCCCGGAGCAGTGCAATAAAATATTTTTTCAAAAGTGTGGTTTTTTATTTTACATTTTACATTTGCGGCCTGGTACGGCTCAGGAGGGGGGGGGGCGCTCGCTCGTCCCCACCCCTTTCCTGGCCTGCCGGGCTGCGTGCTCGGATAAGGGTCTGAGATGGATTTGGGGGGACCCCCACGCCGTTTTTTCGGCGTGGGGAGTCCCTTTAAATCCATGCCAGGTGACGGAGCTAGCGCGCCGGCATTTACTGCCTACGCTAGCTATGTACCTGAAGTTACGTTCTAAATGAACGGACTGCTCCGTGTGTGGGCAAGTCCGTTCATTTTCAAAACTTTTTCCCGCGGATTGTCCGCCGGAGAAGTCCGGGCATGTGTGGGCAAGTCACACGCTTGGAAAGTCCGGCGAAGCCCCGCTGGAAAGTCCGGCGGATTGTCCGCTGGACTAGGTCCGCCGGGAAAAGTCCCTTCGTGTGTACGCGGCATAAGACACACCTGATATAGGGGAGACAGGTTCTCTTTAATCATCCTGCTCTAAAGACAGCCTAATACATACTAGATGTTACTTACATACTGTCAGAAGTTACTTCTGAGTTGTGACTTGTAGTATAGAAGTATGCCCAATGAACAGGGAATACTAGTTTCCTGCGTCTCTGTCACACTATTGACATTATGCCCCCTAACTTTTAGTACTGCACTCCTAGATCAGATAGGCTAGATCAAGCCCTGGAAAAAATACAATGTTTAGGAGGGTGGACAGTACCAACATGTAAAAATAGTTATCTATGCATATAACCAGGTGTTTTCTCCCCACAAAAAAAATACCAATATAATCAATATATAATACAGAGGGGTTACAACACAGGGAGCATAAACTTATAGCCTCTTCCAAAATAATATAGCAACCCCAGCCATCCCTGCCTTTTTTGTTACTAACTTGCACCATGCAGTAGAAATGGAGATATGCGTGCATCTGCTCATATTTCATATTTTGAAACCAAGAGAAACATCACTGAAAACATAATCTATACTCTATAAAGTGCACTTCATAAGAGTAATGTTCAATAAAGAAGAAACTTACATGTAAAGCATAACCTTTATTATATTAATTAAAGCCATATTAAGACATTAGCCTGACTTTATTGATTTTACAGGCTTTGTTTTACAGATCTAATTATATATCCAATATGTCATAGTGGTCTTTTTTAATTAATGCAATAACGGTTAAATTGCTAGGATTAGTTGTCTTCTGTAGATCGTACTGGGGATTTGTTCTAATGGGAGATGTCTTTGGGCATTTAGTCCATCCTTGATGTTATTTAGTTCGCTTTTCGCTGTGATTTTATGGTTCTTATTGTGGTAGCCAAATACAAAGCAGCATGCTTAAAACAAAATGCTTATGTAACAGTGACATAAGTCAAGAGCCACAGCAGTTGCCACTTAAAACAGATTCCAGGGAAAAAGATAAAGTAATTGAATCCATCTATGTACTCATTAAACATTTTTACATATGTCCTTTTAGTCCAGCTAATATATGTCAGTAAACCTGTTTTTTTATTGGCTTCTCATAATAAACCTCCTAGCAAAATTAAAACTGGGGGAGGGACAATTCTCTGAGCTTTTCAATTGAATTGACAATCAATGGCAATCTGTCACTAGGAGCTTGCTAACAAGAGAAATGAAACACATGTGGTGGTGACCAGTAAGCAGGCGGCAGGTGGGTCAGTGGCAAAGCTGTACTGCTTAAAGTGGTAGTAAAAAGCTGGGTGTTTTTGTTTCTTTTTTTCTTTGTACCCTGCAAGGTAATGTCATAACGTGCTAGTATGCATTGCATACTAGCCCATTATCTTAAACTTACCTTAAAACAAAGCCCAACCAGCGCTGAGCTGTCATCGCTGCAGGCACTCCCATCTCCCCCCCTCTTCCTTCCGGGTTCACAGACTCTGGCTATGTGACTGGCCAGAGCCGAGATGATGTCACATGGCCGTTCCTTCAGAGCGCATGTGCCAGTGATGTCACTGCATATACAGTAAATATCTCCTAAATAGCGCACATGTAGGAGGTATTTACACTACCTATAGGAAAGCCTTATTATAGGCTTACCTATAGCTAAAAGTCAGAGATGGGAGTTTACTCCCACTTTAACTATATTGAAGAAAACTGTCACTAACTTCGAAAAATTGTCTGGTGGTAGTTTGTGGACCAAAACATTGTCTGAACAAAATCACAATGTGTTGCACAATCATTGTTCACATTTGTACATGTGTCCCAGGTGTGTGTATTTTTAACTACTTCCCACCCAGGCCAATTCTGGAATTCCACTCCTACATGTATAAGTCATCATTTCTTTGCTAGAAAATGACTTAGAACCCTCAAACATTATATCTATCTATAGATAGATATATCTCTATCTATAGATATATCTATCTATATCTATAGATAGATAACTATATCTATCTATCTATCTATCTATCTATCTATCTATCTATCTATCTATCTATCTATCTATCTATCTATTTCTCTCTCTCTCTCTCTCTCTCTCTATATATATATATATATATATATATATATATATATATATATATATATATATTTTTTTTTTTAAAGCAGATGCTCTAGAGCATAAAATGGTGGGTGTTGCTGTTTTTATTTAGCACAGTGTTTATGTAGTGTTGTTTTAAACACAATTTTTTGGGGGGAAAAGTGCACTTTAAGGAGTTTTAGTGCACACAAACACAATTTAATAGTGTATAATATGGTAAAATATAAAAGTTGAGTAAATAGATAGCTAACATGATATGTTTTAAAATTGTGTACGCCTGTGGAATTGTTGCACAATTGTTTCGCCTGTGAAATCTCCATAGGTGACTATTTAAAAGCCTTAACAGGTTACCAGTTTAGAGTTACACAGGAGGTCTGGTGCTAGAATTATCGCTCTCACTATGATGTTCATGACGATACCTCACATGTGTAGTGCGAACACCATTTACAAATGCATGTGCAATCTACATATGCGTTCGCCTTTGTGTGTGAGCACAGTGGAACAGAGGTGCTTTAATTTCTTTTATTTTATTATTCATTTTAATTTTTTTTATTTTTTTTTTATTTTACACAGTTACTTTTTTTTTTTCTAATTTTTTTGCTATCACAACATCCCTTGTGATAGCATGGACAGTGACAGGTTCTCCCTAAAGTCTATTAAACCCCAGATCTCTCCTCTGCCCTTAAAAGCATCTGTTCAAACCAAAATCAGTTTGATCAGAAGCTTTTACAAGCCACTAATGGTTTGTTTACATCCTGGTGAAACCAGAAGTGACAAAATCATCATTGCTTCAGGTTTCCTATACCACAGAGATGATCTGAGACATTCTGGTCCTTGCTCATCTCTATTGTAAGCTGGCAGAACTGCCGGCTTCAGTCTGGGCTCTATGGTAGGACAGGAGAGCCTGGAAAGGCACCGGAAGGTGGTTTAATCCCGTCCCACGGCATGTAAAAGCAATCCTAGTATTTAGCCTCTAAAATTGCTTTAACATAAAAGTTAATTGGCAGTTTAAAAAAAGATACTGGGATGATATCTGTAGCTGTAGGCATCATCCTGGTATCACCGCTTAAAGTTCAGGATGTCATATGACGTCCTATGAGCGGGAAGTGGTTGAGCAGAAAATGTTTTTTTTATGGTATTAGTTGTTTAAATTCATTTTATTTATTTTTCATTTAACTGTATTACTGGGGTTTATATGCCCTCTATGTGATAATCTTTGTGCAGGTGACAGGTTCTCTTTATGGAGAGATTAGGGGTCTATGAAACCCCATTTGGGAATTTTTTAAAACTGGAACAGACAGAATCTGGAGCAGCTCTGCATGGCAAACAATCAGCTTCTAGTTTTTATTTTCAAAGCTTAACTGAACAAGCTGAAGATAGAAGCTGCATGGTTGCCATACACAGCTGCTCCAGGTTCTGTCTGTTTCAGCTTTTGATAAATGTCTCCCATGAACTGTGTCGTGACGGATAGAGTACAGAATTTAGAAGAAGTTCAGTTCAGTTCTATTACATCCATGAGTTCATTTGAGATCTTTCAATCGCGTGATGTATCTCAATCACATGATGTACAGTACATAAACAATATATCATTAAATGCTTTTTTCTTAACCGCTTCAGCCCCAGAATATTTTACCCCCTTCCTGACCAGAGCACTTTTTACAATTTGGCACAGCGTCGCTGACAATTGCGCGGTCGTGTGACGCTGTACCCAAACAAAATTTGCATACCCTTTTCCCCACAAATAGAGCTTTCTTTTGGTGGTATTTGATCGCCCCTGAGGTTTTTATGCTATAAACAAAAGAACAGCAAGTGAAAAAAACACAATGGGGATTATTTACGAAAGGCAAATCCACTTTGCACTGCAAGTGCACTTGGAAGTGCAGTCGCTGTAGATCTGAGGGGTAGATCTGAAATGAGGGGAAGCTCTGCTGATTTTATCATCTAATCATGTGCAAGCTAAAATGCTGTTTTTTATTTTCCTTGCATGTCCCCCTCAGATCTACATCTTTTACTTTTTGCTATAATAAATATCCCAAATTTAAAAAAACAAAAATGTTTTTTTTCCTCAGTATAGGCCGATATGTATTCTTCTACATATTTTTGGTAAAAAAATCGCAATAAGCGTATATTGATTGGTTTGCGCAAAAGTTATAGCATCTACAAAATAGAGGATAGTTTTATGGCAATTTTATTATTATTTATTTTTCTACTAGTAATGACGGCGATCTGCGATTTTTATCCAGACTGCGATATTGCGGCAGAAAAATTGGACACCTTTGACACAATTTTGGGACCACTTTCCATTTATACAGCGATCAGTGCTATAAAAATGCACTGATTACTATATAAATGTCACTAGCAGGGAAGGGGTTAACACTAGGGGGAAATCAAAGGGTTAACTGTATTCCCTCTATGTGTTCTAACTGTGGGGAGAGGGGACTTGCTAGGAGAAGAGAGAGATCGGTGTTCATACTTTGTATGAACACACGATTAGTCTCTTCTCCCCTGAGAGAACCCGGGATCTGTGTGTTTACACACGCAGATCCTGGTTCTCACTGTGTCACGACAGATCGCGGGAGCCCGGCGGTCATCTCGCATCGCCACTTGGTGGCCACAGGGCGAAGCGATGTAACATAACATTGTTTCCTCCTAGCCCTGCCATTCTGCCGCAGTACAGCTGGTCGACAAGTGGTTAAAATGAAAATAGTGTAAGTATCTGAATTTGACCTTGTATCAGTCCCTTGCTATAACCTTTAGAGCAGAGCTCATCTGTGCTGTAATGCTCATGTACCTAACAAGGGGCATATTGATAGCAGAGCGCAGTGAGAGAGAGATGAGCTCATCAGTCTTCTGCTTCTTCTTTGCCTGTCCAGTAACAGCAGGCTGAGGGAGGGTCAAGACCTGTAAATGCCACTTAAAGCAGTTTACTCCCTAAAACTAAACATGTAATATGTTGCAGCTTACCAATCCTTAGATGTGGTGGCTGCATTCATTTTTTGGGCTTTTTCCCCTCTGTTTTCACCTGGTAATCTGGCCAGTCACACATCTCCTATATTAAAGCGCCCCCACCCTGGATGAAAGAGCACAGGGGGCACCTTTGGACAACAGCATTATCAGTCGTAGGGCAGGGGAGAGTTAGATGTACAGATACAGATTTAGATACACTGACAAATTAAAGCCAATCACCAATTAACACTGCAGTTACACAAGCAACAGTTTTGTTCATTTTGGAATAAACATTTTAAATAAATGGAAAAAAAAGAAGCTGCTCATTGTAAGTCCCCCTGTCAGTGGTAAATGGTTTGTCCCAACCCTCTAACTGCTAAATCTGCTTGTTCTATTGAAAAATAACAGATGTCCCAGCCAGATTACCAAGGTGAAAGGAAACAAAGCCTTATGCCACATACACACGAGCGGATTTTCCGTCAGAAAAATCTTGGATGTTTTTTCCAACGGAATTCCGCTCAAGCTTGGCTTGCATACACACGGCCACACAAAAGTTTGCTGAACTTTCGACCGCCAAGAACGCGGTGACATACAACACTACGACGAGCCGAGAAAATGAAGTTCAATGCTTCTGAGCATGCGTCAAATTGTTTCCGAGCATGCGTAGGAATTTTGCACGTCGGAATGGCTACAGACGATTGGAATTTCTTGTCTGAACTTTTTCCAACCGAAAAATTGAGAACATGTTCTCAATCTTTTGCTGGCTGGAATTCGGCCAGAAAAAGTCAGATGGAGCATACACACGGTCGCATTTTCCGACCATTTTCCGACTCATCGGTCTTTTGCTGGCTGAATTTCCGATCGTGTGTACGCGGCATTAAAAAGAAAACTTCCGAATCATATATAGGGAAATGTCATTTTTGACAGTTCTTTTTTAGGTTTTTAGCTGAATTGCAGGAATGAAGTCCAAATGTAGGGTTCCTAATCATCTCTGATTAAATTCCCTTAAATATGAATTCATGACAGCCACATAATGCTATTCATGAAGCCATCATTGCATCATTAGTGATGATGTCAATGTATGTTGGGGAAAGATATAACTTCATCATGCTCACTGTCATTCATATTGACTTTGCTGTGCTTGCAGGGTGTCAACTTCAATGTCACTTCACAGCCTCTGAAAGCATAAATATGCCTGTGTGATAACCATTAATTATTAACATCCATTAATTCCAACTATCTTGTCAGATAAAATTATAAAAAGAGTGGAATAGTCAGACATGTTTTTTGCACTTGGTTATATGCAAGTCAAGTATCGGGCACTTGACTTAGTTTTAAATTTGTGCAGCTAAAACTCCTGACCATACAGAGCTCAGCTGTGGGTGTGCAGTAGACTCATGCACTGACAGATGCTTGTTGAATAGGTGAATATGTAGGCAGGTAGTCTACTGTGTATTTAGTGCTTAGCTGCCCAGGTCAGGGGGAAAAGAATGTTTTGCCGCCTTTTCCCTGTGTGTTTGCGGACTTTCGCTGGGGTCCAGCCTCCCTCCCATGTTCTATAAAAGGGAAGAGATCTGGATCCCATGGGGGCTCCAGGGAACACTTGGAGAAACACATGAGGGACATGTGCAACTAAAGACTTGCTGTGACCTATGGTCCGCTCTGGAACGTCTATTCGCCAGAAGAACCCTGGAGCATGGACTTCTCTGTTAGAGCATTGCCAAGCCTGAATTTTCCTCAAAGATACTTCATCTGTGCAGGTAACTTGGGGCAGCCACAATTAGATGCAGTTAGGAAAAAAGTGTTATTGCATGTTTTACATGTTGTACCAATTTTTCAGTAAATGTTGATTCAGAGCCTGGTTTGAAGTTATCCAAGGCATACCTGTAGGGTATTGATTGATCTAAGCCGACGGCCAATCAACGTGCATCGGAGTGTCTGTGATGTTGCGGGTTGCTTACCTGATATGGACATATGATGGATGCGGGTAATATATAGCTTGTTTGCCTTTTAACTGATGCATGTTGGTACTAATTAACAGCTGCCGTATTAGCTTAAGCATAGAAGTGGTATTACTGAAGGGGTTAACAGATTGCGCCAGATTGTGCCTATATAACAGAATATTGTGTCGTGTAGCCACACCCTCAGATGATGTCACAGATGACAAAATGCGTCAGTATGGGGCTATACGATGAGCAACATGCTACTTGGGGATACCACCAACTTTGAAAAGCTGTGTTGTTGTCGGTAGGAGACACCGCTACGCTCCCCATTGGCGTTTTCACTTATATCATATGTCTATTTTATTTTGCAATCTTGTAAGTGTATGTCCTACAAGGGGGAATTTCTATCTAAATAAATTAGTTTGAAATGGGATTACGCTATGGAGTTCTCTCTTTCTATGTGTGAATAAGCTCATTAGTGGGTGACCCGTCCTCCCGGCTGCAACAGGATTTGTGATCAAGTGTCCAGTGAGAGGACATAAGAATTGTTTGCTGTGCCTGTTACCTAGCACAGTCCGGTAAGAGTCTGATTCATGGGGGGATTTTTTACCAACTCTACATGTGTGGAGGTGATGGTGGAATGGTAATATCTAGGACGTAATCAAGCACTCTATCTTTGTTGGACTCTACTTAAACCTTAATGTGAAGCGATCACACTGCTGCAACGATTATTTTTGGACTTTAATATTTATATGCACTTGCATGACAGCACATTTGTAATAGTATGATGTGTTTTTATATAGCGCTGCCTTGATGAATGTTTTTTGTCTGTTTAAAATTGAATTTGCTTGTTATCGGCAGGCATATGTGGTAGTTGCTTTAGTTTTAAATAGGTTATTTATGTAGTTTCACCTATTCCTCAAGAGCTTGAATTTGTAGGAGGAGGTTTGTTTGTCTACAAGTCGTTCATGTGGTGTATTGGCATATCACTAAAGAACCTGGGTTCGTGACCACAATCTGGGACATGTGTAAGATCATTGCAACATGAGTAATCACAAGGAGAAACAGCAACTAATCAGTTGACAGGTTTTTCCGGTAGCGGAGGGGTCAGTGCTTTGAATCCCTCCCTAGCTGTCCATCTCCATCAGTCTACGGGAGTGGACGAGTATTACAGGGATCTATGGCCTGGTCACTAGGTATGGGAAGAGAAGAGTTAAGTAAGAGCACCTATGAGGTCTGCGCTATGTGCTCAGCAGGACCCTGTTCTGTTATTGGAAGTGAGGTAACAGAGGTACGCTGACTGGTGGAGTGTGCAGAGGCTCAGCCTGTCCCTCTGAATGCAACACATTCATCAGTACAAGTGTGTACGACTTGGAATGAAGCAGCTTAAGGGGGAACCCTGTACTTTAGGTATTGCACACATGTGGCTCATCTCCCAGTTGGGAAATCTCCTTAATGTTTGATTCTTCACATACTGTGGCTCCTGCCTGCTCTCCGGCATTGGTGAACATAACTTTGTGCGAAGTGTTACCATGTGCTAGGGTCAGTGACCCTGTTTAATGCCTGGTGTAGCCCAAAGAACCCACCCTGGGGTAGGCCTCTTGTGTGACCCTCAATTGGCACCCAACGAGGGAGGGGAAACATGAAGAATGTGACGACCACCTCACCCTGCCTACCCCCCTTCAAATAGGTGTAGGTGGTATTTATGTTCCATGCGTAGGTTCTAATGTCTGCAAAAGGGTTCTAAAGCAGCCACATCTGCAAGATCCCCCTTATATGTTTGGAGCAACACCATGTTACCACACTTTACCCAGAGTTTGAGGCTGTTAACTGAAATTTATTGATAGATAATAATTCCGACTGAACACACTTCTATTACAGACTTTCACAGTGGAATCTAAGATCTATGAATCCACGCATTGTCAGTGCAACCACAATTCCAGGAGCATATCCATGCCCAGGCTTCCCTGTTTGGTAATGGATCGAAGGTGCTGCAGTTAGTATGTACTGCAGGTCAAAGCAAAGGACAAACAGTGCAGACCCAAGGGTATAGATAGTTTTAATTTACTCACATCTGGATTACAATTAAAAGCATGACATTTGTATCCTGACTAAGAGATACAGACATACAAGTGGACATTGCTTACATATTAATACCATAAAAATCACCCCTTCTCTAAAAACATTTAGCCCCAGGGACATCAAACTATTGTGTAATATTCATTGAGCGCAAGACTAGCTATATAAGCTTTATTAAAATCTCATTTGGCTTCCTGAACTTTAGTATATTTTGCCAATCAAAGTAGGGTTGGCTCATCCCTTAGATTAAAATCCAATATACTATCTAGCAGGAAACGTTATTTAACAGTGGAGCATTGAACACCTTACTACTCAGGAGCAAGAGGAGTAAGATAAAAATAAATAAACCGCGGTAAAAGATATTTTTAACAAAGATGGGGAAAAAAAAGGTAAAATCCTAACCTAAAAGGCTGCTGCTAGAAGTGGGATACTCACACATAAAATATACAAATGGATAAAGCTGCGCCAATAAAAATTGATTACCAATAAAAAGGAAAAAACACAAATAACCAAATAATTAATGTGCAAAAAAAAGAAGATAAGGTGCATACACAACGTGACTATAGAGCACACAGAATGTAGTAAATAAAGTCCAGTGAGGACCACATTAGTCCTGATTAAATGCCTTCTTTAGTATAAAAAGCCTGGTTGTATATGGTGGGCAGACTTGTAATTTTGTAGCATATAAAACACCGCTGTGACAGATCCAAAAAATCACACTGTGGCATACAAGAGTTCTGTGCGATCCCATCCACCTTTCAAATTTGGCGCTTAACAGATGGCTAATAATAAAAAGCACTGCATATGAAGCCTGCAACTTCCCAGGTAGGAGATGACTGATAGGGCCGAT
The DNA here is from genome assembly GCA_028564925.1 of Lithobates sylvaticus. Classification (NCBI taxonomy): domain Eukaryota; kingdom Metazoa; phylum Chordata; class Amphibia; order Anura; family Ranidae; genus Lithobates; species Lithobates sylvaticus. The sequence continues at coordinate 577,538,600 of CM053026.1, read as the reverse complement.
CAGATCAGGGACAACCATTCAAAGGTAAAGAGGAACCTCCACAGCCTCCGCTCCACTCAGGGACATCCAACTGGTTATCTCAAGTACATAAAAAAAGGGGGCCGCCCATAGCGTGATACTCTCCTCATGTGTTCCAACTAAACTACTTTTTATGTACTTGAGATAACCAGTTGGATGTCCCTGAGTGGAGCGGAGGCTGTGGAGGTTCCTCTTTACCTTTGAATGGTTGTCCCTGATCTGATCGGCCCTATCAGTCATCTCCTACCTGGGAAGTTGCAGGCTTCATATGCAGTGCTTTTTATTATTAGCCATCTGGTAAGGGCCAAATTTGAAAGGTGGATGGGATCGCACAGAACTCTTGTATGCCACAGTGTGATTTTTCGGATCTGTCACAGCGGTGTTTTATATGCTACAAAATTACAAGTCTGCCCACCATATACAACCAGGCTTTTTATACTAAAGAAGGCATTTAATCAGGACTAATGTGGTCCTCACTGGACTTTATTTACTACATTCTGTGTGCTCTATAGTCACGTTGTGTATGCACCTTATCTTCTTTTTTTTGCACATTAATTATTTGGTTATTTGTGTTTTTTCCTTTTTATTGGTAATCAATTTTTATTGGCGCAGCTTTATCCATTTGTGTAAGAGGAGTAAGAGACAACATATTTCCTGACATAAGGAGGTTTCTCTGCTGGCCGTGGTCTGTAAGTAAAATTGATGTTGTCGCAGACTTTGCTCTTTGTTTCTCCCAGTCGCTACAATAAGAAACTTTTAAAAACGCACAAGTTTGTTCTTGTAGTGTCAATGGTTCCTGTGTGGAGACATCAAACAAACTTTGTAAACACTCTGTCTATAGATAGGGTCTGGAATTCTCATAAAGACCTTTTAGAGGTGATAGATTATATGTAATCTAAAAGCAATTTGGCTGATTTCCATTGTGAAACCATAAAATAAAGCCATACTGTATTTGCCACGGTCTTAATTTATGACGGTGGCACACTTACAACAACATAGTACTCTAGCAAAATATAATGTACATTCTTGTTTGTTTTTTTTTCATTTCTTTTAAAATATATGAAATATGCACATAACATAAATTTACATCATAGACGGTGTTTAGATGATTTGTAACAATCAAATCATCACTTACCATCCATCCATTGTGTGACTTTATTGAGATATACAGTATGTGTTTGGTATCTCAACCCCTTTTATGACATCAATATGCATATACTGTATGTGGTAGTAAAGCAGGTGGCACTCACCACTGCATATATGTTCTCCTGTCTTGTTCTCTTTTTCTGTTTTGTTATGCTTCATTCATGTCCCCAGAAATGTGACTGAACTTTTATGGACATCTCATGGTCCATCATAGTGCTGCATGTTCAGAAGACCCTCCTACATGCCTTGGTCTTATGGCTGCACCATCTTTAATGCATCTTTTAGGGTGTGCCCCCAAATATCTTGTTTGTCTATTGTATGGATTCTGACCAAATCTTTTTGGGCAGGAGCACTCCACTCCCTCATCAGTGCATCTCATTGGTGTCCACCTGTGTCATAGGTGGAGACCTTTAGTTCTCCCATATAGAGGAGTGTATGTCTCCCATGAATCAGAGAAGCAGGATCTTCCATTCTATGGCTAGTGTAGGACCTACTAACTATGGGATACTTTGTCGCAGTTAGTGGGCTTAAGCACTATATAGCAATATTGAAAATGTTTACATGTTTTAAATAGCCTTGCAGGAGGAAAATGTATTTTTTGCATGTGTGCGCTGCAATATTTTGTTCTGTTTTATGATCTTATGGCTGCACCATCTTTAATGTATCTTTTACGGTGTGCCCCCCAAATATCTTGTTTGTCCTCCTACCAGCCTATGACATCACTTCCCGTTTAAAATGTTGGCTGCTGTCCGCACAAAGGGGTTAACAATGTCAGTAAAGAGGCAAATACCTGTAGCTATGCAGCATGTTAAAGTGGACCCACCAGTAAATCCACAGGTCTGCATGAAGAAATTACTGACATTTCAAAATATACAATATAATTTCTGAAAAAAGGGCCTCTTGTTTTTAATAAGCAGTCCCTAAAGTGGAACGTAACTCCCAAAAGGGAGTTGCGTTCCACTTTAACACCCCCCTCCCCCTCAAAAAACAGAAATGCAGGATTTTCTTTTACATTTAAAATTTTTAGTTTAAATTTTTGTCCCTACCCCATGCCTCTATTCTGGCCTAGGCCAGAATGACATGCCACTGGTTCTGCATCCTCTTGAGATACCTATATCAAACTTCCCAAGAGGCTATAGGTTCGGCCAAGGGGCAGGCCAAAGAGGGTGAGCCAGGGAGCAGGCCAGGGGATGGGCTCGCATGTCATTGGATTTGGATGCTGGCACCTGGAAGAAGACCAAGATGGCAGCACAGAACAGGTTTGCCAGAATGGGCACCTGAACAGTAGCAGGACAATGCTATGTTTGAGGAGAGCCCAAGAATATATGGAGGGAAGAGGGGAAAAATGACTTGGAGGGTTAGGTATCGCTTTAGGCTCATGCCAGGTGGCATTGTCTAGGCTGAGAAAATGTCATCAGACTGCAGAAGAGAGGAGCAATGATTTCCTCAGCCTCCTCTCCTTCAGTGATCCGACAAATCACACAAAAGCACAAGGTGAAGGGCTAATCTGTGTCAGACTTTTGTGAACACAACTATGAATTGCAGAGGCACCAGGGTTTACTTTTTACTTTGAGCCATTAACTTAGTCCAGAAATTAGTCGCTGACCCTGGATGATACCTGAAAAAAGATGGCACCTTCATCCTGGAAAGAAAAGCAGACGAAAGTGGAGAACTTCTGTAAGTGCTATGCCGCGTACACACGATCGGAATTTCGGCCAGCAAAAGACCGATGAGAGCTTTTCATTGGAAAATGCGACCGTGTGTATGCTCCATCGGACTTTTGCTGGCTGAATTTCCGCCAGCAAAAGATTGAGAGCATGTTCTCAATTTTTCCGACGGAAAAAGTTCAGATCGTCTGTAGCAATTCTGACGAGCAAAATTCCTACGCATGCTCGGAAACAATTCGACGCATGCTTGGAAGCATTGAACTTCATTTTCTCAGCTCGTCCTAGTGTTGTACGTCACCGCATTCTTGACAGGTCGAAAGTTCAGCAAACTTTTGTGTGACCGTGTGTATGCAAGACAAGTTGAGCGGAATTCTGTCGGAAAAAACATCCAAGATTTTTCTGACGGAAAACCCGCTCGTGTGTACGCGGAATCACACTTACATATTACTTGGCATGCACCTAACATGACAAATATATCTGATTTTGGGTGACTTTAAATTACTTGGTCACAGCAGGATTGGATAAACAATCATAGAACCATGACCAAAACTTTGATAAAGAAAATCTGTGTCCTTTTTACCTATGGTTATATTGGGAAGACTGTAATGCATATGATTCAAACCTTATATACAGTGAACTGTCACCTTGCAAGGACAACTGTAGGTAGAGTAATGAATATTAAAACAGACAATGTTACAATCTATGGAAACTGAAGCTTAGCCATGGAGACGGTAACTTAGCATCGAAACACCTCATTTAAGAAATAGATGTTTGCTAATTATTTTATTAATCTTATTATTTTTTCAGGCAATATTTACAGGCTTAGCAACTGTGTTCTTGTAAAAACATTGGTGACTTTATTTGTGAAATGTTCATGGTGGTTATTTTAAATCAGAGCAGGTTTACTGTCATCAATCCTTGTTATAGCTTACTGTCTCTCTTCATGGAAATTGATTAAATGTTACGCTTCTATGTGTGGATAATAAGCACAAAAAGTCTAATGTACACAGACAATAGATAATATTCACTTGGTTATGAACTCTTGGTATATATATAGGGATTCCATTAACTCCGTGCTGTCATCTGTTCAAATTAACATTTATTGAAGTGAAACCGCACATTCAATAGGATCAACAAGATAATGGCCAGGTGACATATCAGCCCTTCCCAGCAATTTATCTATCATAAGCATGCTTTGTCTTCATAAAAAATTCAGAGATGCCAACGCTCAAGAAGCTGTCTGTCCACTGCCTGGATGCATTTTATATTTTATAATGTAAATTACAATTTCAGATGGATGACTTTTCTCTATTATTGAGTGAAAGCCCACTGTATTTCCATATTCAGATGTGGAGAAAATTGCTTTGTAAGTGACACCGATGGCTCCATAAAAAAAAAAACATACAATCAGAAACTGGACATGTTTAAGAAGAAATGTTTATCAGAGTTCTCCATGGGTGATGTGCAGAAGCTACCGCCAGTATTACTGGTCTGATCCAAGAGAAATTTTTAAAAGTTCAAATTTAAAGCCCAATTTGTAGCCATAGCATTCTAATGCAAATCCTTTGACAGTCGGTGGCACGGGGGAACCCTTGCAGTTAGCCTGCCTAATGATTAGATCCAAAAAAACATATAACAACTACTGGAGTCTTTAGATTTTCTCATATTTATTTTTCATCATGGCATAATTACAAGACAAGACAGGAGTGTTCCTTTTTATCAGGTTATACTCCCATGATGTGAAATAAATGCAAGAGAATTTTTGAAGCCTGAGCCCCTGTTGTCGTTCCCAATTATTTGAACTACACTGGGATTAAAGCCACCCAAAATTACTGTTGAGCTCCAGCAATAACATAATTACTTTGGCTCTCGGAATGTTACACCTTTTCCTTGCTTAATGAGGAAGGAAGCAGCAACATCATTTATCAAGCACTTTTTTGAATACGTTATTTTAATCAATGTGTATATAGCTGAATCCCTAATACAAATTTCCTGTGCAATGAAAGGGACAGTCAATGTAATAGTCATACTTTATCTTGTGTTTAATTCTGGAAATTTAACACAGTTTCTTATATCTCAGGGGGACTTTATTGGTTTGATATTTTCACTGAAGTTCCTTGGTTTACATGCCTCATGGGGCTTTTTTTCCCTATAGGTCTGCTGTCTGGATACATTTTTTTTTCATTTTTCACACACATGTTAAAAATCAGCATTTTTTAACAGGCCATTCTCACCATTGTAAAAGAGACTGGGCGGCTCTGCAGCTGCCAAGATCACTTATGCTAAACAGCTGATCACCCAAATAGAAACCACTTGCTGAAAGGATGTTCTTCTACTTTTGAAAGTCAGCAAGTGGGTCATTTCCTTCACTTATGAAGAACATAACAAGCAAAAAACTCTGGAACATGTAATGCCCCGTACACACGATCAGACTTTCCAACAACAAAACCGTGGAATTTTGTTCAAAGGTTGTTGGCTCCAACTTGTCTTGCACACATACGTTCACACAAATGTTGGCCAACAATTACGAACGTAGGAACATGGTGACGTACAAGACCTACGACGAGCCGAGAAAAAGGAAGTTTAATAGCCAGTGCAGCTCCTTCTGCTTGATTCCGAGCATGCGTGAACTTTTATTTGTCAGACTTGTGTACACACGATCGGAAATTCCGACAACAAAGTTTTGTTGGCGGAAAATTTGAGAACCTGCTAGCCAACATTTGTTGGTGGAAAGTCCGACAACAAGTGTTTGATGGAGCATACACACGATCAGACTTTCAGCCAACAAGCTCACATCCAACATTTGATGTCGGAAAATCCGATCGTGTGTACGGGGCATAAACGTGTGTGGGGACGTCCACAACTCTCAAGTGGATAGACTCAGGAACTGTGACAGGGACATCTTTTTTTGAAAAAAAAGCAGCCTGAATCAGCTTACTGGGCTCCATATCAGTAAAAGGTCACCTCTGGGTTGACTGACCATTTTATTAGTCTACTGCAATGATAGCTGTTGTATTAGAATAGCAGAAGCTCATTATAAAGTGATTGTAAAGTTTTTTTTTTTTTTTTAAACAAACATGTTATACTTACCTACTTTGTGCAAGGGTTTTGTACAGAATGGCCCCAATCCTCCTTTTCTGAGGTGCACCGGTGGCGCTCTTGGCTCCTCCTCTTTTCGAGTGCCCTCAAGGAGAGATGCATTCCATGGGGGCACTCTTGCGGTCGTGCTCCCAAGTCCTGCTGCTGAGTCCATTGACACAGACAGCATGACTCGGCCCCACCCCCAGCTCCTGTGTCACTGGATTTGATTGATAGTAGCAGGAGCCAATGGCTCATGCTGCTATCAGTTTATCCAATGAGGACGTATGTAGCGGGGGGTCGTTCCCCTTTTAGGGGAGAAGACTACAGTCCCCATAATTCCCCAGGCTCCCGGGAGGCTGTTTGTAATGTTTCGGGGTCGCCCGAGAGGCTGCTGGGGGAGCGGGGGGAGGTGAAAAAGGGAAGAGGAGAGACCGCCTCTTCCTCTTCTGACTGGGCTGGTGACGCTGATGGGGGAGGTGATAAAAGGGAAGAGGAGAGACCGCCTCTTCCTCTTCTGACTGGGCTGGTGACGCAGCAACTTGGCAGTGAGGAGACACCTGTGCGGACCGGGACTGCTGAAGGCCTGAAGCCTGGGCCTTGTAGCAGACAGAGAGAGACTATCACCCCTCAGTGTCAGCAGCAGCGGAGCGGAGGCTTTTGCCTACAAACGGTCGGTCGGAGAGAGGACCGGAGCGCAGGGGCTGTGACGGAGGAGGCCGGACGCCGACAGTGGAGGTCCCGGAGCTGAGGACGGTACCCCAGGAGTGGTGAGCAAGCTGAAAGGCTCATCATACATTGTCACATTCACTTCTATGCCTATTGAACTGCCAAGGCACAATTACCTCAGAGCAGCAGATTGTTTCTTTCTGTGGATTACAAACACACCATTTAAAGCTACATGTGCACCACCTCTACAGTTCTCTTGCCGGTGAAGAATACTGTATTTTCTCAAGGACTGAGCTCTATTGCTAGGGATCAGGCCTGATCCATTAGATAGTCGCAGTTAGATTTGTTGCACCTCAGAGGTGCATAGCAGATGGTCGCACACGTGGCGCTCCGTTCCCCATTGCTATCCTGATACATATGTGTACATGTTTAAATGCATATTGCAGGGACCTGCTAATGTGTTGTAAGTCAAATGTTTGATGCATGTTACTATTTCTTTTCTTACTGCCAAAGTAAAGACAGTTATTTCAGTCAGCAGTTTGCTTGTGAGTTTGACTCCATTACACTTAAAGTATAAGTGATATTTATATGTGCATAGATACATACCCCTTTACTAACTGTGCCAGAGCGGGTAGAGCAGATTGCCGGGGGGTTGGTGGAGCTGTACTCAGGGACCCAAAACAAACTTGCGGCCCTCTTAACTGGGGGTATCGCTACACGTGGGGGCTCGTAATCCGGGATCCTGAGACAGCGGGAAAACCCGCCAGAAGGTACCGGCATGGACCCGATAGAAGTGGGACGGTGGTCCACAATATGGGGCATGGATCCAGCCACAGCAGCAGTCATTGAACTGCCAGGGATATGGCAGGAAGAGGCAGTCAAGCAGCTCATAATGTCATTATCCCCAGGCCACAAGTCACGGGTAATGGACATGAGAGATGATGCCGGGTATACATACGCCCTAGCAGAATGGCAGGAAGAGATCCCAGAGCAGTTCAGGAGCCAAAGCATACGAGCACTGGATGGTCAGACCTATCAATTGCTGCATGCGCTGCCGCGCAAGGGAGACTGTTCTCCAATGAAAACGATGCTATCCCCAAAGAAGGAAGAGCAGAAGGGCGCGGAAAGTCCCGCACCCGCACAGACCACTCTTAGTGCAGAACTGTGCGCGGTCCTAGGGGAAATTGTGACTCAGTGCAGAAGAGACCCCGGGGACTACCCGATGTCGGGATACAGGAAACTCCGGATGTTTTCAGGAAGGAAACCTGTACCCTCGGGGGAAGAGGGATTTGAAGAGTGGTTAGATGGTGCCACGCAGGCCTTAGAAGAATGGGAGGTCCCAGAAGGTAGAAAGAAGCAAAGGATTGTTGAGAGCCTGAAAGGGCCTGCCTTAGAGGCCGTACGCAACCTGAAGACAAGCAAGAAGGATTGCACTGCCCAGGATTACATAGACATCCTGGAAAGTGTGTTTGGTGGGACAGAAAAAGTCACAGAGCTTACCTATCAACTGGAACACTGTTACCAGAAGACAGGGGAGAAGCTGTCGGAGTATATGGGACGTATAGACAAGATCCTGCATAGGATTATCCTGAAGAAGGGGAAATATCCGGGGAAGGTAGATGAAGCCCGTGCCCAGCAGGTGATGAGGGGAGCCCAACCCCTAGACCCTGTCGCACTAATACTACGCACCCGGCAGGATGGGAAGAGCCTGGACTACCCCGATCTCATTTGGATGGTCAGAGAGGAAGAGGCCATGTTGGAAGAGAAACGGGAAAAGCAAGTGATGGGGTCTACAAAACTTCCAGTGGCCACGGTCAGGTCGGCCTTAACCCCTGAAAGAGAGACAGAAGTAGATGCCCTGAAGTTGCAGATGTCTCAGATGATGGAGATACTGACGTCTCTGGTGGCAAAAGAGACGCCCAGTCCCAAGAAAGAAGCAAGCAGGAGGGAATTATTTCCAACTGTTTCAGCACCAGCATCCCCACCTGACCAAAGAGAGATGATCTGTTTTAATTGTGGGGGAATTGGCCATATTGCAGCTTTATGTTCCAGTCCCAAGAGGAAGAAAACAGATAGCCGCCAGCCGGCGGGAAACGCCAAAGGGCCCCGGCGAAGGAGTCAACCGGGTGCCCATCGCCTTCAGTGAGCTCCAACATGTATAACGGGAAGAGAAAGCGAGGAGATCAGACCCCTCGGAAGGAACCCAGGGATCCTCAACCAAGGTACACTCCAGAGAAAGGGGGCAAGACCCCTCCGAAGAAATACAGCACTCCCAAGCGAGAACCCTTAAAAGTGAGAGATAACAATGTCCCTCAGCGGGTTCATACTCCCACTAAGAGGGAGAAAATTAATGCATACCAGGCTCAGGAAAGAATCAAGCGTAAATCCAGTTGGAAAGAAAAGAGTCCACAGAAGAAGGTAGCATTAACTCGGCCCTACCCAGAAGAGCTGGTTGGTCCATCTCCTACTGTACCTATCCAGGTGGAAGGAATATACACGAAGGCCCTCCTGGACACTGGAGCACAAGTGACCCTATTGTACAGGGACTTCTATGACAGATACCTGAGTCATCTGCCCATACAGAAGATAGAGGAGTATGAAATCAGGGGACTGGGAACTCAGAGTTTCCCCTATGATGGATACTTACCCATACGGTTGACCTTTGACCCATCCGTAGCTGGGAAGACTGAAGTGTTCGACACCCTAGCAGTGGTGTGCCCTCGCCCACCTGGAACCAGCAAGACTTCCCTGATTATAGGGACGAACACGGACCTAGTCAGAAGGCTTCTGACCCCCCTGGTGAAGAAAGAGAATCTTTCAGCCCCCAAGATCCATCCCATGCTGAAGGCAGCCTACCAGCGGTTGGTCCTAGAGCAGAAGACCCCAAGTGAGGGGATAGGCAAGGTATGGAGGCTTGGAAAGGAAGGAGCGGTGTTACAGCCTGGAGAGGTAACCTGCCTGAGAGCCACGGTGAAACTTAATTGGGAGCAGCCTGGCCCCTTTGTAATGTTGGAACCCGACCCAATGGAGGGTCACTCAGGTCTGGAAGTGATACCAGAAGTGATCTCATTGAAGGACCTGAAGAAGGCTAGAGGAAGAGTCCCTGTCAGTGTGAGGAACCCCACGGAGCGGCCCGTGGAGATCCCTGCCAGGATGCTTCTGGGACAGGTGAGTCCTGCTGTCCCAGTTGGCTGGTCAGAAGTGAAGGGGACGGGTAAAGGAGAAGATGTTTGGAAGAAACTCTCCATGGAAAACCCAAACCTACCTGGAGCTTGGAAGGAGAGAGCTAAGGCCCAGCTGATCAGATGGGAGAAGATTTTCTCTAAAGATGAGTTTGATGTGGGGTGTGCGAGGAGTGCCACCCATCGAATCCGCATGCAAGAGGACAAGCCATTCAGAGAAAGAGTAAGGCGGGTCCCGCTAGCAGATCTGGAGGATCTGAGGGAGCAGCTTGCGGAACTGAAGAAGACGGGAGTGATTCGGGAGTCCAGAAGCCCCTATGCCTCCCCAATAGTGGTAGTCAGGAAGAAGAATGGGTCATTGAGGCTCTGCATTGACTACAGAACTCTCAACAGGAGGACCATTCCTGACCAGTACACCACGCCAAGGATAGAGGATGCCTTACAGAGTTTATCTGGAGCTAAGTGGTTCAGTGTGATGGACCTCAAAAGTGGGTACTGTCAAATCCCCATGCATCCAGAAGATAGAGAAAAGACTGCCTTCATAACCCCAGTAGGGTTCTTTGAGTTCAACAGGATGCCTCAGGGCCTATCTGGAGCTCCTGCTACATTTCAACGCCTTATGGAAAGGACAGTTGGAGACATGAACCTCATAGAAGTCCTTGTGTACCTGGACGACGTCATTGTCTTTGGAAAGACTTTGGAAGAACATGAAGCCAGATTGGAGAAAGTACTGAAGAGGCTCAGTGAAGAGGGACTCAAACTTTCCCCCGAGAAGTGTCGGTTCTATCAGTCTTCTGTGAACTATCTGGGACACATAGTGTCTGAAAAAGGAGTGGCTACAGACCCTGAGAAGTTGGAGGCAGTTACTTCGTGGCCAAGACCCACAACAGTTACAGAACTTCGGTCTTTCTTGGGGTTCTGCTCCTACTACCGCAGGTTTGTGGATGGGTTTGCCCGCATTGCAAAACCCCTAAACGAACTGCTCAAGACAGAAGGAGAGGAAGATGGATTGGGGCCTAGGAGGCCTGGTGAGTCGGTTCAAGACCAATGGAACTCAAGGTGTGAAGAGGCTTTCAGAACCTTGAAGAGAAGTCTCACGACAGCCCCAGTTTTGGCCTATGCTGACCCCACTAGACCATATGAGCTACATGTTGATGCCAGCCATGAGGGCCTAGGTGGAGTACTCTACCAGGAGTATGAAGATCAGCTACGACCAGTGGCCTATGTGAGCCGGAGCCTGACCCCCTCAGAGAAGAACTACCCCACCCACAAGTTGGAGTTCTTAGCCCTCAAATGGGCAGTAGTTGACAAACTGAAAGACTATCTTTATGGGGCCGAGTTTACTGTAAAAACAGATAACAACCCCTTGACCTATCTATTCACCACCGCCAAGTTGGATGCAACTGGACACAGATGGTTGGCGGCGCTGTCTGGATTCAATTTCAGCCTCAAGTACAGGCCAGGGGCTGGAAATAGAGATGCAGATGCCCTGTCCCGAAGATCCCATGTCATGGTCGATGACTGGGAAGACTGGACCCAAGTGGCACCAGAAGGAGTGCGAGCCCTTTGTCAGGGGGCTGAACTCCAAGCCAGAGGAGGATCCAGAGCCGAAGAGATAGGAGTTACCACAGTGGGAGTCCCAAAGTGTTACTGTGGGGTAACTCAACTAGAAGAAGAGTGCCTACCGAAGCTGTCCAAGAAAGAGTTAAGGTGTGACCAATTGGAAGACCCCATGGGGAAATTGGTCTTGGAGGCACTGGAAAACGAGAGTCCTGAGGGACTTCGACTTCACCCTTCCAAAGAGGCTCGCCTACTGAGGAGAGAGTTGGACAAGTTACAGGTGCATCAGGGGGTGGTCTACCGAAGGGGCCCCTCTGATAGCTCAGAAGATAAGTGGCAGTTGTTTCTCCCCGAAAAGCATCGAGAGACTGTGCTGATTGCCCTACATGACCAGCATGGTCACTTGGGAGCAGAGAGAACCTTCCAACTTGTCAGAGACCGGTTTTATTGGCCCTGCATGAGGGCCGAAGTGGAGGAGTATTGCCATTCCTGTGCAAGATGCATTCAGAGGAAGACTTTACCCCATCAAGCTGCCCCAATGGGCCATCTACAAAGTCAAGGCCCAATGGATCTGGTATGCATTGATTTTCTCTGCCTCGAACCCGATTTGAGTGGATCGGGAAATGTTCTGGTGGTAACCGACCATTTCACCCGTTATGCTCAGGCTTTCCCAACCAAGGACCAGAAGGCCTCTACAGTAGCCAAGGTACTTTTGGAGAAGTACTTTGTTCATTATGGACTACCACAGAGAATCCATTCAGACCAAGGAAGGGACTTTGAGAGTCGCCTGATCAGGAAGCTACTAGATTCTCTGGGAGTAGAGAAGACTAGAACTACACCATATCACCCTCAAGGTGATGCCCAGCCTGAAAGGTTCAACAGGACCCTATTGAACATGTTGGGAACTTTAGAAACAGAGAAGAAGCAACATTGGAGTCAACACATATCAGCTCTGGTGCATGCCTACAACTGCACCACAAGTGATGTGACGGGTTTCTCTCCTTACCGACTTATGTTTGGGAGAGAAGCAAGATTGCCAGTGGATCTGGCCTTCGGCATTTCCTTAGACCATGCCTCTGCTGCCTCCCACAAAGGATATGTGGACAGATTGAGGCACAGTTTGAAGATAGCTTATGAGAAAGCTCAGGCGGCCTCTGACCAGAGGGGGGCCCGAAACAAGCGGAACTTTGACTTGAAGGTTCGAGTACAGGACCTACAGCCTGGGGACCGTGTACTGTTACGCAATCTAGGGATCCCTGGAAAACACAAGATTGCTGATAGATGGAGATCAGAGCCATATATCATCTGTAGAAAGCTTCCAGGATTGCCTGTCTATAAGTTGAAGCCAGAAGGAAGAGTGGGGCCCTTGAAGACCTGGCATAGGAATCACTTGCTTCCACTCACTGAAGCAGTCAGAATACCTCCAGCGAGAGACTTACCTGAATCTGTTTCCATTCTGGATACCCCCAGGCCTAAAACTCGGTCCCAGACCTCCCGAGCTAGGGGTGGACAGGACCCCCAATCAGCAGAAGAAGAAAGAGGAGAACTTGAATGGCTATGGCCTTCCTCAACTCCAGGAAATTCCGCCATAGATCTTCCACTTACTGAGGATGTGGAAGATAAAACATTGAACCCAGAAGCTACAGAGTTTGTTCCATTCAGTGTTGTGCCTGAGTGCTGGGAAGATATCCCTGGTCTCTACTCAGAAGAAGAAGAAGTAGATGTTCCAGAACCAGAGATGTTGCTAGAATGTGTTCCTGAAGAAGTCCCAAGAGAACAGAGAGCTTGCAGAGTTGTGAGGCCTCCCAAGACTTACCCCCAAATGGGAAAAAGTTCAGAGGACTCTGTTACCACAGCAAGGAGAAGTGCTGAACGCCCTGACCCATCCACTGTTCATTTGGTGGAGGGCAACCCCAGCTCACTCTCTGGCACAGTTAGACAGGTCGCCCACACTGAAGTGACCTGTAGACAGGACAGCTCCCCATCCTATGCTAATTGGTGGGAAGCTCCTCTGTCTGAATTATGTGAACGTGTTGTCTCAAAGAAAGCTTGTAGATTGAACAATGTCTTTGGGGACCAAAGATTCAAAGTGGGGGGAGTGTGTAGCGGGGTCGTTCCCCTTTTAGGGGAGAAGATTACAGTCCCCATAATTCCCCAGGCTCCCGGGAGGCTGTTTGTTTCCGCCCGAGAGGCTGCTGGGGGAGGTGATAAAAGGGAAGAGGAGAGACCGCCTCTTCCTCTTCTGACTGGGCTGGTGACGCAGCAACTTGGCAGTGAGGAGACACCTGTGCGGACCGGGACTGCTGAAGGCCTGAAGCCTGGGCCTTGTAGCAGACAGAGAGAGACTCTCACCCCTCAGTGTCAGCAGCAGCGGAGCGGAGGCTTTTGCCTACAAACGGTCGGTCGGAGAGAGGACCGGAGCGCAGGGGCTGTGACGGAGGAGGCCGGACGCCGCCAGTGGAGGTCCCGGAGCTGAGGACGGTACCCCAGGAGTGGTGAGCGAGCTGAAAGGCTCATCATACATTGTCACATTCACTTCTATGCCTATTGAACTGCCAAGGCACAATTACCTCAGAGCAGCAGATTGTTTCTTTCTGTGGATTACAAACACACCATTTAAAGCTACATGTGCACCACCTCTACAGTTCTCTTGCCGGTGAAGAATACTGTATTTTCTCAAGGCCTGAGCTCTATTGCTAGGGATCAGGCCTGATCCATTAGATAGTCGCAGTTAGATTTGTTGCACCTCAGAGGTGCATAGCAGACGGTCGCACACGTGGCGCTCCGTTCCCCATTGCTATCCTGATACATATGTGTACATGTTTAAATGCATATTGCAGGGACCTGCTAATGTGTTGTAAGTCAAATGTTTGATGCATGTTACTATTTCTTTTCTTACTGCCAAAGTAAAGACAGTTATTTCAGTCAGCAGTTTGCTTGTGAGTTTGACTCCATTGCACTTAAAGTATAAGTGATATTTATATGTGCATAGATACATACCCCTTTACTAACTGTGCCAGAGCGGGTAGAGCAGATTGCCGGGGGGTTGGTGGAGCTGTACTCAGGGACCCAAAACAAACTTGCGGCCCTCTTAACTGGGGGTATCTAAAAGGGGAGGTACTGAGAAGTGGGTGGGGACAAAAAACAGTGCTTGGAGATGGGTAGTAGGGTAATTTACTCAGAAAGAGGGCGTTCCTGCACCTATTTTCTGAGAAAAAAAAAGCCCTGCTAAGCAGGACACTGAAAATTATATATTTTGTCAGGAATTCCTCCTGAATAATAGCAGTGCACTTCCTTGTATGTGAGGGTACATGGGCACTCCTGTACCTGCAGCCTTATAGCTGTATATCTTTAATGGGAGATCTAAGGTACTGCTGTTCTCAAGAGATATGGAATGATATCACTATTATGCTTCTTATGCCGCGTACACACAATCGGACTATCTGGCGGACTTGGTCCGGCGGACCAGAGTCCACCGGACAATTCGCCCGTGTTCTTCCGAAAAGTCCAGCGGACTTAGAAAGAAGTCTTGACTCAAAATTTGTCAGCCGGACTCGGCAGTCCGGCGGACAATCCGCCTGTCTGTGTGCTAGTCCGCCGGACTTTTCAAATGAACGGACTTGCCCACACACGGAGTAAAGTCCGTTTCATTTTGAACGTGACTCCAGGCAGATGGGACTAGTGAAGGAAGTCAATGTCGCTGCTTCCATCAGCGACATTGACACCTTGCTAGCCCCGTCGCCTGGTATGGATTTAAAGGGGAAGCTCTATGCGCAAACGGCGTGGGGGTCCCCCCAAAGTTCATACCAGACCCTTATCTGAGCACACAGCCCGGCCGTTCAGGAAAGGGGGTGGGGAAAAGTCCAGTCATGTGTGGGTGTGTGTGGGCAAGTCCGCTCGTTCGGAAAGTCTGGTGGACCTCCGATGGAAAGTGTCTGCAGGACTACGTCCGCCGGATAGTCTGATCGTGTGTACGCGGCATAAATGTTCTCCTTACTGGAGGCTCTGACATGAGAAAGCAAAGTCCTGTTTTTACCAAGATGGCCGCCTTTTCATAGAGATAGAGGGTAGAAGAAGGAATGGAATGTCAGTAATGGGGAAAAAAATCAGCTGCAGCGGGATAACAGGCAATGAATGCTTAACCTAGTACTCAGAAATATAAAGTGATATTAAAGGCTTGGCTTAAAAAAAACAAAGAAAAAACAAAACAAACACGCACAAACACGCCATACTCACCTGCTCTGTGCAGTGGGTCCCCTGTTGGTGCACCTGGCCCCTCCTTCCTGCCGAATTCCCCCAGAGCAATCAGCTTGCTCCCAAGCTGCTGCTCTGTGTGTCCATTCACACACAGAGCCGTGGCCTAGTCCCACCCCTCTGTCTCCTCATTGGCTCAATGGCTGTGATTGACAGCAGTGGGAGCCAATGGCTTCTGCTGCTGTCTCAGCCAATGAGGAAGGAGAGTCCCTGGAGAGTTGAGGCTCTCGTGCACATTGCTGGAGGAAGGTCAGGCTCATATAAGTATTAGGGGGGCTGGGGGTGCTGCTGCACAGAGAAGGTTTTTTAACTTCATGCCTAGAATGCATGAAGGTAAAAAACCTGGAGCCTTTAGAACCACTTTAGGTCAAGATAACCGCAGCATGGAGAGATTTATGCCACGGCCTCTGGAAGACAATACTTAATAGAGACTGTGAACCTATGCTGGTAACTTGAACTATGTGGGGCTGTGCCAATTCAAGTTCAGGTTATTTCTGTAGAACTGTATACAGGGCTGGTGCTACCACTAGGGGAACTAGGCAGCCGCCTATGGCGCACGCCCGTTTAGGGCGCAGCCACGGCCAGTTGTTGCTGGGTCCAACCCCCCCAGAGCGTCCTGCCCAAATACCAAAGTCAGCATCCTTGCAGCCACAACAATTAGCCCTGAATGTACGGTGGGTGACAGCAACCACTACTGCCACTGCCCGCTGTTCTCAGTGCTAGGGTATGCTAAAATAAGATTGAGACAATTCGTCTTGAGTTCTCTACTCTACACATATGTCCCTCACTTTACACTCCTTGTCCTCCTGCACAATCAATACTTTCCTCTTTTAATCCAGCTACTATAGAGGAAGTCACTAAATTTTTTTTCTAATGCCCACCTAACCTCCTGCCCCTGGACCCTGTTCCTTCTCAAATACTACTGTCACCCTCTGACTCTATCCTACACACTTTAATATCTTCAACCTCTCCCTCTCTACTGGCATCTTCCCCAACCCTCTAAAACATGCACTAGTCACTCCCATACCAAAAAAGGCCTCACTAGACCCAACCAATCTTAACAATCTAAGACCCATCTCTCTACTCCCTTTTGCCTCCAAACTCCTTGAACGTTTAGTCTACAGCCGACTGAGCGACCACCTCATTGAGAATAACCTTCTGGATCCCCTTCAGTTTGGATTTCGCCCACAGCACTCCACAGAAACTGCCCTCCTAAAACTCACAAATGACTTACTAACAGCCAAAACCAATGGTCATTATTCCGTACTCTTACTCTTAGACCTTTCTGCTGCCTTTGATACAGTTGACCACCCCCTCCTCCTCAAAAAACTAAATTTGCTTGGTCTCCATGGCTGTGCTCTCCGTTGGTTCGAATCTTACCTATCTCATCGCACCTTCAGTGTCACTTACAACTCCACTTCCTCCTCGCCAACTCCTCTTACTGTTGGGGTCCCCCAAGGTTCTGTCCTTGGACCTCTACTATTCTCAATCTATACATCCTCCCTGGGTCAGCTGATAGCCTCACATGGCTTCCACTACCATTTATATGCTGATGACACCCAGATCTATCTCTCTGCCCCTCAACTCACCCCATCAATCTCCTCACGCATCACTGATTTACTAACAGACATATCAGTCTGGATGTCAAACCACTTTCTCAAACTTATTCTGTCTAAAACTGAGCTCTTAATATTTCCTCCCCCACGTGCCCCTTCCCCTGACTTCTCAGTCAAGATCAATGGCACATCTATCAGTCCGTCCCCACATGCCAGGGTGCTAGGGGTAATCCTAGACTCTGAACTGTCCTTTCGGACCCACATACAATCCCTGTCCAAATCATGCCACCTTTGCCTTCTCAACATTTCCAGAATACGCCCCTTTTTAACGAATGACACCACCAAGCTTCTAACTCACTCCCTGGTTATCTCTCGCCTCGACTACTGCAATTCCCTCCTCATTGGACTACCTTTACATAGACTATCCCCCCTTCAGTCCATAATGAATGCCGCTGCAAGACTCATCCACCTTACCAACCATTCAGTGTCCTCCACCCCTCTCTGCCAATCCCTCCACTGGCTTCCACTCACCCAACGAATAAAATTCAAAGTACTAACAATAGTTTACAAAGCCATCCATAACTCTGCCCCAGCTACATCACTAACCTAGTACCAAAACACCAACCAAGCCGCTCTCTTCGGTCCTCCCAAGACCTCCTGCTCTCTAGCTCCCTTGTCACCTCCTCCCATGCTCGCCTCCAGGATTTCTCCAGAGCTTCTCCCATCCTTTGGAACTCTCTACCCCAATCTGTCCGACTGTCCCCTAATCTATCCATCTTTAGACGATCCCTGAAAACCTTTCTCTTTAAAGAAGCCTATCCTGCTTCTAACTAACACTGTTTTACTTTTTCCATCAACTCATCCCCCACAGCTATTACCTCTTGTATCAATTGACCCTTTCTTTTTAGATTGTAAGCTCTAACGAGCAAGGCCCTCTGATTCCTCTTGTGCCAAATTGTTATGTAATTGTAATGTCTGCCTTTATTTTGTTAAGCGCTGCGCAAACTGTTGGCGCTATATAAATCCTGTATAATAAATAATAATAGGGTTTGGTTGGTAGGACTGTTACTATCCTAGAAACCAATTCCCCTCCCCCAGGCCTCAGCATTCAGAGGAGGAACCTATACGGTATCTCAGTGCCCAGCCTTCCAGCTTCTGTAGCCAACTGCTGCCATGAGAAGGAATGGATTCTGATGTAAGCTGGGGTCTTCACAATACTCCCTTCCACTACCCCAAATATTCTATTAAACCTCTCTACTCTCCTTACCCCAATCTGCTCTTCCCTTCTAACTTTGGGGACCCTATTGAAAGGGAATGGGTTCTAGGGACCATGATGTAAGGGGTTTTGGGAACCCTGATGTAAGAAGGCTTTAGGAACCCTGATGTAAGCGGGGCTCTGGGGACCCTGATGTAAGGGCAGAGACCTTGGAGATCCTAATGAAAGGGGAACTCTGGTGTAAGGGGGAACTCTGGGGTCCCTGATTTAAGGAGGGGGGACTCTAGGGACCCTGATTTAGGAGGAGGGCTTTGGGGGACCATGATGTAAGGGGGGCTATGGTGACCCTAATGTAAGGGGAGACTTTGGGGACCATAATGAAAGTGGGGTCTCTGATGTAAGGGCAAACTCTGGGGACCCTGATTTAAGAAAAGGGGTCTCTTGGGACCTGATGTAAGGGGGGATGACACTGGGGACACTGATGAAAGGAGGAAGGACTCTGGGGACCCTGATGTAAGGGGGGAACTTTGTGTGATTCCCGTGCCCAGGGCCACAAGTGCTGCAATGGTCCTGTTTATTTTAGTTGAAAACAACCACTAACACTTTGTAAGTGCTGGTTACATACAGGTTGTGCTGGTTACATTTCAGTTAGCTGGTCTCACTGTGCAGCAGCAAGATTAAGGAGCCATTGTGCTATGTGTAATTAATGGGGCCTAACTTCTACTCATTATCATTGTTCATTGTACCATAGGGAACGTATTACAGCTAAATCTTTTCAATTTTTTTGCCAAATAAATTCTGTATTGTGAACGCCACAGGTTTCACACACTGAATATACAATTTCTTTGTCAACAAATCACTCAAAGGGTTCAGTCATGTCCATTTATCATGATTGCTTATTGTTTTTGAAGCAGGGATTTGAAATCTGCCTAATTAACAGCCAAGACTACATGTCTGTTCAGTTTATGGGAGCTTTGCCAACTCCTAAATCCATGTAACACTGGAGCTCAAGCCTACAGTATATGTGCTGGAGCTGAAAGAATATCTTCAGAGGTTCTTGGTCACACTCACAAAAGATGTATCTCAAGCATGCTCACTTCACAGCAATTGTCTGCAGAAACCTGTACTGGGAGAGCATGGAAAGAGCCATTACTAACCTCTTGCTCTCAAAATGTGACTTGCCTGGTTGTCATGTTGACCCAGAGATTTCAGTCCTGTCTAAGGAACAAGGAACGTGACTGCATATTAATTCTAAATTAAATCCTATTTTATAAGCTGCATTATTTTTATGGGACGTATTAATGCCAGAGACAGCCAAGCCACTACAAAAAGTGTAGTAACTTCTCTTGACTGTTATTGAATGCCAAGATGGGTTAATTTCACCTTACTTCAAACTTGGTCAATCAGGCAATATGGCACTTTTAAAGAAACATAGGGTTCATAAATTGGAAGCAAAGTGAAATTTTCTATTTTCCTGCTGTTGTGATGGACTACCTGTACAGTGAAATATTTGAAATATAGAAACATAGAAGCATTTTGGCAGGAAAAATAAAACACAAAATGGCCCATCCAATCTGCTCTTTTATTTTCTTTTTTGGATTTAAATATGTTTTTTGTATTTTTAGTGTTTTTGGGGGGTTTCTTTGTTAATTTTTTTGGCTCAGTATAGATATGTTTGTCCCAAGCATGTCTAAATCCACTTAATGTTGACTGACTCACTACCTCTACTGAAAGTCTATTCCAAGCATTTACTCTTTCAGTAAAATAATACTTTCTAAGATTATTTTTGAACTTTCCTCCTGTTAGTTTGAAGTTATGTCCCTGTGTTCTTAATCTTGGCTTCATATTGAAAAATGTGCCCTTCTGGACCTTATTCACCAGCTTTATGTATATAAAAGTTTCAATTATGTCTCCCCTTTCCCTTCTTTCCTCCAGACTATACAGTTTAAGTTCTTGAAGTCTCTTCTGTTATATTTTATCCCTAAAGCCAGGCACACACAACTGTTTTTTTTTTCGTGCAACCCCCAGGGTTGCGCAAAAAAATAATCCTGACAGCTCCGGTCGGGAGCCACTGTACTAACCATGCAAGGTTAGTTCAGTGATTTCCTCCACTGAGCTGTTGTGTTCTGACAGGGTGACGGCCCCCCCACCAGAAAACACTCCAATCATCGCTCTCTGCCATTGGCTGAGAGCGCTGATTCAGAGTCAGTCGGCTGCTGGTTTTCCAGCATGCACGTCCGACAGAAGCTGGACGAATGGCCAGTTTCTGTTGGACTGACCGACATACGCACGGGCGGAATGTCGGCCAGTATTTTTTGTCCCGGCAAATGTCTCCCGTCATTCTGCCCATGTGTATGGGGCTTTAGACCTTTTCCCATTTTTTTTTTTTTAAAACTAATGTTTAAGAGTGTTATTTTCTTACAAATATTCTTCCATCAAAGCTAAGCAAGCTTACGTTTTGTCAAAAAAAAAAAAAAAAAAAAAAGTTTTTAAAAAAAAAATGCTAAGCAAGCTGTTACCTGAAGAAAGAAAAATACCTGTTTTCTTTTTTTTTTCATAAAAAAGCACAAGATAAAAATACATTTTAGCTAGAAGAGCGATAAAATAAATGTTAACTGTGTGTTTTATATACTGTGTGAAAAAACAATAAAACAGATTTTCAAAAAAAAAAAAAAATCAACTGGTTTGCATCATGATAGTTTATGTGGGCTACTAACAGCTTAAAGTGAACCAAACTTAAAAAAAAATGATATTTGTCATGTTATAGGGAACATTTAGAAATGCTAATTGTGCCTAAGCAGGACCCTTACAATTTGCCTTTTGTCTTAAATGCCTCCTGAAAAATAGCAGAGCAACTTTTGGCCTCATAGTTTACTATGCAATGTTATATCTAAGAGATTATTGGCTTTGACTGCTAGTCCTACAAGATTTTAAGGGTGATTTGATGATGTCATTGCTATGATTGTCACAGTTCTCTTTTTTTTAGTGTCCGAAATGAGGCAGCAAAACCCTGCCTCTACCAAAATTGCCACTTCCACATGGAAACACAGTGCAAAACAAAATATAGTAAATCAGTAATGGTGAAAGGATCAGCTGCAGGGAGACCATAGGCAATATTGAAGACTAGTCATATGAACTCAGCTTACCTTCTTTTGAACACAGATTCCAAATTTGTATTCCTCTTTAAGAAATCATATAGATTGTCATATTAGTAAATGCAAAATTGATATTTCATTTATCCAAATACCTATCTTTCACTTTCTCAAATAGTAAAGTGGGATTAAAAAAACTTGTTTCCCAAGTTTCTGCTTGTTGATACTTCATCAATCTCCTTGGGGTGCTGGCATTCCTATTAAACCACTGCTGAATTTGCTGCAGTGTTCACATCTCTTCATGAAAATGCGAGTTGCCTGGCTGTCATGTCGATGACTTGTCTTTAATATTTTCTAAGTCACTAAAGCAGTGCAAGTACAGAGATAAAGAATTCTGGCACTTTTCAGACAATCATATACAGCAGACTCCTCCTGAATTTGCAAAATATTAAAGTTAGTCAACCATCACTCTTAAAAAAAGGCCAACAATGGCAATGTCCATATTCTCACAACATGTATACTTTATAGCTGAACTCCAAGCAGATATACTATATTAACCACTTCACATCCGGCCGTAGCCGAATGACGGCCACAGCGCGGATGTGAAATCCCGGGAGGCCGTCATATGACGGCCTCCCCTTTCCTCGTTCCCTGTGCGCGCTCACGAGCGCGCAGCAGGGAAATTCTGTGTTGGCCGTGTCCCTCGGACACGGCCAATCACAGATCGCTGTAAACGGCCAATAACAGCGGCCGTTTACAGCGCGATCGCCCTGGCCAATGAGAGATGATCTCATATGTAAACATATGAGATCATCTCTCAGCGCCGCTCCTCCTCCTCACACAGAGACAGCGTGTGAGGAGGGGGAGATGAACGGCTGCAGCGCCGTAAGTTTTAAAAAAAAAAAAAAAAAAAATCAAATGCCATCTGTGCCCACTGCCACCACTGCAATCTGTCCCCAATGCCATCTGTGCCCAGTGACATCGCCATTGCCATCTGCCAGTGCCATCCCCAGTGCCATCTGCCAGTGCCATCCCCAGTGCCATCTGCCAGTGCCATCCCCAGTGCCATCTGTGCCCAGTGCCATCCCCAGTGCCATCCCCAGTGCCATCCCCAGTGCCATCTGCCAGTGCCATCCCCAGTGCCATCCCCAGTGCCATCTGCCAGTGCCATCTGCCAGTGCCATCCCCAGTGCCATCCCCAGTGCCATCTGCCAGTGCCATCTGCCAGTGCCATCCCCAGTGCCACCTGTAGTCAGTGCCACCTGTAGTCAGTGCCATCTGTCATCAGTGCCACATAGTGCCATCTGTCATCAGTGCCACATAGTGCCATCTGTCATCAGTGCCACATATTAGTGCCATCTGTCATCAGTGCCACCTGTCAGTGTCACGTGCCATCTGTTATCAGTGTCACCTGTCATCAATGCCACGTATCAGTGCCATCTGTCATCAGTGTCATGTGTCATCAGTGCCACGTATTAGTGCCGTCTGTCATCAGTGCCACGTATTAGTGCCATCTCTCATCAGTGCCACATATTAGTGCCACGTGATATCAGTGCCATGTATGAGTGCCATCTCTCATCAGTGCCACATATTAGTGCCATCTGTCATCAGTGTCACGTGTCATCAGTGCCCCGTATCATCAGTGCCACGTCAGTGTCACGTGTCATCAGTGCCACGTCAGTGTCACGTGTCATCAGTGCCACGTCAGTGTCACGTGTCATCAGTGCCACGTCAGTGTCACGTGTCATTGTCCTGGTGCTCCAGGGCCTTCAAAAGTGTAATAGGTAGTCAACAATTTAGATGTGTAATTTATGCTCCTAGAACACGTGATGGCGCTCCCTGCATGTTGGGCCTCTCTAAGTGGCCAGGCTGTGGAAAAGTCCCACATATGTGGTATCGTAATACTCAGGAGGAGTAGCAGAATTTATTTTGGGGTGTCATTTGTGGTATACACATGCCATGTGAGAGAAATAACCTATTACAATGACAATTTTGTAGAAAAAAAATAAAAAATAAAAAAATAATTCATTTTGCAAAGAATTGTGGGAAAAAATGACAACATCAAAAAGCTCACCATGCCTCTTACTAAATACCTTGGAATGTCTACTTTCAAAAAAGGGGTCATTTGGGGGGTATTTGTACTTTCCTGGCTTGTTCGGGTCACAAGAAATGAGATCGGCCACCAGTACATCAGGTGTGATCAATTTTGTATAATTCGCACCACAGTTTGTAGAGTCTGTAACTTTCACAAAGGGCAAATAATTTCCACTAATTTGGGTTATTTTTACCAAAGATATGTGGCAGTATAAATTGTGGCCAAAATTTATGAAGAAAAATTAATAATTTCCTAAATTGTATCACAGAAACAAAGAAAAATGCGGTTTTTTTCAAAATTTTCGGTCTTTTTTCAATTATAGCGCAAAAAATGAAAAACCCAGAGGTGATCAAATACCACCAAAAGAAAGCTCTATTTGTGGGAAAAAAAGGACAAAAAATTCATTTGGGTACAGTGTTGCATGACTGAGTAATTGTCAGTCAAAGCGTGAGAGCACCGAAAGCTGAAAATTGGTCTGGATGGGAGGGGGGTGTTGGTGCCTGGTAGGCAAGTGGTTAACACTAGATTCATTTTCATACATGTTGCTGCATTTTACAGCACAAACAAAATGCACGGACAACAGAAAAACCTCTATTTTCAATAGCGTCTGTTCCCATCAGTATAATTGCATTATAGTGCATGCTGAATTTTAAGTGTGCTGGCCAGCAGTCTGTAGTTCTGGTCAATATGATGCAAGCGATCAAGAAGGCAACGAGCCATTATTGATGCGAAATTCATTAAGTTATATTAGCAGCAGTTAATTATTATTTTTAATCCAAAAAATTGGCTTAATCTATGCGAGTAGAGTAAATTAAATTCTGATTAGTTCAATTGGGTCACTACATTTTACACATAGTTGCTGTCCTTTGGCACTGCTTTACTGAGTCTTTGAATGTCTTTGAATGTTACTAAAGGGCTATCATTGGGTTCACCATTAAAATAATAGTAATCTGATTTATTTTTGTTAATTCTCTCACTCTTTGAATGATTATTTTAGCTTCTGGGTGACGTTTGAACTTCAGCTGTGTTGTTTATGCTGCCTGATAAATTTTTATTTTGCATCTTTGTATGTCTGTCTATACTTTCTCCAACTGCTATGTAAGTTGGTTGTCATTGTGATTAATTAATATTGCTTTTGCTCTGCAATGTTAAGGATTAGTTTGGAGTTGTGTAATTGCAAGTACTGGGAATGTGTATGTTAGTTGGCTGATTAATATAAACAAATATACAAACTCTTATTGCTTTGTATAATGAAGTTCATAAAAATGTCTGCAAATATATTCTTTATTCTGTTCTAAGAGTTTGTATCAGAGATGCATATAGATGACAGCAGATGTTGTGTTGGCAAATGAAAATCATTTTTTTTTTTCAGCTTTAGAGAATTGGATTTACAAAGACTAGAATAAAAGCTTTCACGCATAGCAACCAGATTCATTTTTTCCATTTCAGTTATAAAAACATGATTGGCTACTGTGTGTAAATGTTCCTCTTATATTCCTGTGCCCATTACATTATGGTACTGGTTTATATATTTGTGGCCCCTGGAAAGCAACAGGCTTGTAGTTCAGTGGACTCTTCTTCTATAACTAATTCTGCATAGATGCTTCTCTTATAACTCCCCAGTAATAGTTACATAGTTACATAGTTAGCTAGGCCGAAAAAAGACACAAGTCCATCCAGTTCAACCATAAAAAAAAAGAAATAATAAATAAAAATAAAATATATCAATAAAAATAAAATATATCAATAAAAATAAAATATATCACATATAGTAATGTGCTGTACATCCATATTACTGCATCACTTTGCTGTAAAATCCCATGACAACTTATAGCTGGAAATGTGGAGCTACAGTCCGCAGTATATCCCTTTGTGCATATTTCATTGGCTCCAGTTTTTTTCTGTAACTCAAGTTTATTAAAGATTTTACATAAAGAGCAGGTTACAAAGCAAACATTGAATAACGTACAGTTATACAGGTGGTAGTCAGGTTATTATGGCTCCAGTTTTTTGTAGGATAAGCAGGTCCTCATAGATCAGATAATACCTTTCAGCCTCAGAAGGCCTCAGTCCAGCACTCCAAACTCAAGCACTGGCCTTGAAAGCAAAAAACCCTTCCATAAGTATACTGTATGTCTCTGTGCATATTTCATTGGCTCCAGTTTTTGTAAGATAAGCAGGTCCTCATAGATTCGATAATACGTTTCTGCCTCAGAAGGCTTCTGTCCAGCACTCTAATCTCAAGCACTGGCCTTTAAAGCAAAAAACCCTTCCATAAGTATATTTGTTAAAGCATGGTCTAACCCAGTGTTTCTCAACCTTTTCTCAGTCAAGTCACCCTTTAAAATTATGGACAGTGTTGAGGCACCCCATTCTAAAATGTCAAAAAACTATTCTAATAGTTTTACATCACGCAGCAACATCCACACACATGGAACACCCAAAGTTAGAGATTATTTATTCTTCACCATTGCACACTGGTACTGACTAGTGTTCTAGTGTTTTTTTTCTTCCTCCGTTTCTCCCCATCGCTCAGCTAATCAGTTCTGATGGAGTGGGGAATGGTCTCTGTGCAGGCGACTGACATCCTCCTTATCAATTGATGACGTCATTGGTTGTTAGAAGGTCATAATGATGAAGGTCGTAATGGTGCACAATAGAAGGTCGTTATGGTACACAATAAAAGCCTGGTATGTATACAATTTTTGGGCATTTTTTAGGCATTTTGCCAGGGCACCCCTGAAGAAACCTGAAGGCACCCCTGGGCACCTTGGTTTAAAAAGGCAGGTCTAACCTATTGATGGCAAACTCTTCAGGGATTGGCTAGCCAGCAAAAATGCAGAGTAAGGCCCATGCACACTGGGCATTTAGCCCCAGTTAATGTGGGGCTCTAGCAGTTAGCTGTGGGTGGAGGGCACATGTTCTCCATCCAGACCATCTGCCAGCAGCCCATCAAACTCTATGAGAGGTTAATAGCTGCTGTGAGTGCATGGGGCTGGATGGTACACCTAGCAGTACTATAGTTAGGGCAATATGCAACCAGAGATGATTACGCAGAATGCAAACATCTTGTGTTCTGGACATTAATCTCTGGGCTCATGCTGCATTGAATATAAGTACTGCTAGATGCACCATTATACCCCATCCAGTCACAGCAGCTGTTTGTGTCTCATATAGGTTAACAGGCTGCCAAGGAACCTGGGTTCTCTACCCACAGCTAAATGCCAGAGGCTAAATACCCAGAGTGCCCTAAACTATTTCCCAATATTTCTTGGCAGATAATACAGCATAGCAAATCCCCAGAGCATAGCTAGAAGTTTTGTAAAAAAATAAAAATGCTTAAAACAGGCCTGAAGGAACAAATCCCTACAAAATCCAACCAAAACATTTTTTTATGCTTTTAATAATGGTAATTAACAGTTGGCAGGTTCCCCTAGTCATTCCACATTTATCTAAATGTAAAGTATTTTGTTACTGTTGCTGTCTCTATTGGATAGATTTCCATCCACTTGTTGTTCTGACCCCTTGTCAACAGGACAGGAAATTTGAAATAATATTTCCAGTGGGAACAATGACAGCAATAAAAACTTTACAAAGGTTCTAACTTTTGCCTGCTCTACAAAAAAAAGCCATTTTTTGTTTCTGTCAGTATATGATTAGACACTACTGGGTAGTTATCCTTTATAAAAGGTAAGTTTCATGAAGAGTACTCCACAATTTTTTTTAGATTTAATATAAAAATTGTCCTGGCCTAAATTTTTTGTCAGGTAACTATAGAGCTGAAGTAAAGGCATAATGTGGTACCCACAAACACCTTTGTAAGACTTCAAATTAATTCTTGTGTCGCTATGGAGCTTTTGGATCCTAAACCCAGGCTGTACATGGGGCTACCAATTCTTCCTGAATTGAGATTAAAGTGGTTGTAAACCTCAGACATGAAATATGAACAAAGCATATCCATCTATAATGTGTACTTGTCTCATTTAAGAGCAAAGTCTAATTTCTGTCTGCTACCTCGTTCCTCTGCTATCAGCATGAATCAATTCTGACAAGTTTTCCAGACACCAAGAGAAAAAAGGTGACGGGGAGGGATCTCCAGAAAATTGACAGCCTCAGCTCTGTTCCGGTGTGCTACGTGAAGGGGGTGTGTGTCCCCTGTCAGAGCTCTCCTCACTGAGCTCTGCAGAGTGTTATTTCAGCTCTTTGCCCCCTGTTTTTTTTTCTTTCTGCCAGCTTAGACAAGCTTTATCAATTCTAGACTTTGAAGGGATGTAGAGATGAGAAGACTGCAGATAAACAGGTACAACTTGTGTAGGAGAATTTGTTTCATCTTAGTGTATCACCTGAAACCAATCCCTTCACTGGGTATATGTAAGGGTTTACAAGCTGGCCTTCTGAGCACTGATTTCTACTCAACGTAAGGGCAGGGCTTAGTCTTATTTTGGCAGAAGTTGTAAGCTCTATGTGTAGCCTGGGAGTTGAGTTCAAATGAGCTTCACAGGTACGAGGAGATCAATTTGAAGACTATGGGGGATATCAGTGATTACTTCATATAGTGCCACATCCTAGACTTGAAACTAGAAACAAATTTCCCCTTGGAGTTGGACTTTAAAGGCACTTAGACTCATATAACAATCGTAAAGTAAAGTAGAAAAATCATTTATTACATAATTAAAATTGGTAACATGGAATGTACATAGCAATAAACAACTGAAAATGCACTGACTGTAAGGCCCCATGCACACGAGACACAGATGCAAACTCTGCTGAACGCATGATTTAAAAAGCAGAAACCTGCGTTTTGCTGTGTTTTCATGCTGCGTTTAGCTGTGTTTAGTTGCGTTTAGCCCCGTTTGTGTCTATAAGCATTTGTAAAGATAACATCATATAGACCCTCCCCAAGCTCAGAAAGCATGTATTATTAACTATTTCTGCCATTTTGATCAGAGTGAGCAGCAGAGAGAGCAGTTGTACACTTGCATTTGCCTCTCTTTCTGTGTTTTTTTTGGGAAATGGATCCCATATTGAATATATGTCAGGAAATGCTCCTGATGTTGCTCTTGATGAGGCAGCAACGTCATCGCAAATTTGCATGAGAGGTCCAGAATCAGAGCTTGTCGATATTGGACCCATCCGTTGATGGCACAGCGAATGTCCGTTGGATATTTCACAAACATGTATGCATTTCACAAACATGTATGCATTAGTGAGTATATATGCTTTATGAACTATATAAACTAATTACGACATTTTAAACCAATTTTTCAAGTATTTTTTATGGTTTACCATCATATTTCTGAGTTTTCTGGTCCAAAAAATTGGGTTCCTTTAAAAAGGCTTATAAACGCAAACGCGGCCAAACGCAGGTGCCCGCGTTTAGCCGCGTTTAGCTGCGTTTTGCGTATGAAACGTGGAAAAGCAAATGTCTGAACGCATTTTTTTTCTTCTGCAAAAACGAGGTTAAACGCAACTGCACAAAAACTGGAAAAAACGAGACTGTGTACATGGACACATAGGATAAGATTGCATGCGTTCAGGTGCAGTTACAAAAAGTGTCCAACTGCCTCTGAACGCGCGTTTAACAGCGCCTCGTGTGCATGAGGCCTAACATGATTGACAATACAGAAGAGATATGCTTCACCCGACGCATTTCAGAGTCTGTTTTATCTCCTTCCTCGGGGGTAGGGAAAATATCCATTCTCTATAATGCAAATGCAGAAATCAATAATAGTTCATATAAATACATACTGTTCATATATATACTTAATTCCACATATGCAACTTACAGTCGCTTCAGTCGTGTATGAGCACAAAAAATGTGAGGACTAATGCAGGATCCATCACACTGTGTTTGCTAAACTATTATGGTTGTAAATATTGCATACCTTTGTAGCATGTACTGTACATAGACAAAAATAATTTTGTGAGTAGCAGAGTTAGCCATTTTAAATATATTTAGATGTGCCCAGAGCAGATTTCCCAGTATATTAAATCAGAGTGCTAACAAATGAGACATCTATCTATCTGCTCTGTACATAATCACTATTTATGTAATCATCTGCTTGAACTATATAGAGGCACTTTGATATTTTACCTAGCACAATAAACGTTTCCTACACATCCCATTCATTATTTCATAGATTACTCTTTTGCATTTTACAGATGATGAAAACAATGTATTCCGTTTTGTTACACTCATTTTCCAAGGACACATTTTTGTTGAATTATTTCCATGGCACAAATAAGGTGACCCAATGCATTAATTATCTTGACAGTACTGGCTCAAATTATGTGTATCTCAGCATGTAGTAGGGGATAATCCTCCTAACATTTATGCAATAATGTCTACTATTGTCTATCATATCTCCATACTCAACTAGTAAAAAACACATTTTTCTAATTTCAGTTGATATTTTTGGGAATTGCCTCTAAGTGAGTTACAAAACAGATCATTTATTTTGTTTCATTCTTTCATGCATACAGTTTTAAAGCTGCAGATTGTAATGTATGATTCACCCTGTTTTCAAGGGTCGCAATCATAAAATATTATAAACTATGCTAACTGCAGAAAAAAACGAACTTTATCATTCAAATGCTTCATCAGTTATGCTGTCTTTTTTGCATGCAATTAACTTGCTGATTATTGTAGAAAGGAATGCACTTTCATTTCATATATCATCATGTGTCCCAGATAAAAATTGCATTTAGCTTGCTGATTTGCTGATGGCAACTAGTTAATTGGAAGTGAAAGCTAGCAGTTTGACAGTTTAATTGGTCTGATGCTATATATAGCATAAACAATAGTAAAGTATGTAACAGTTTTGTAAACTTAAATCTGGTTTTGGAAAAAGGTGTTACATGGAAAGATTGGAGGAGATGGATACCAGGGACATACTTGACTTGATGGAGTTTATGTTGCTGCTGAGAAGAAGAATCAGACTGCAGGAGGAAATGGAGAGTCACCAAAGATGACAATAATTAGGTGAATCTGCTCACATCCCAGAGCCTGACATTTGGCCTTTGCTAAAGCCCCATACACACGCTCGGACAATCCGCGGACCAGGTCGGTCGGACTTTGTCCGACGTACTTTGTCCGATGTTGGCGTTGCGTACACACGGTCGGACTACGTTGTCGGAATATCCGGTCCGGAAGAACGTCGTGACGTAAGTCGTCGTCCACGAGATTACAAAAGGGAAGTTCAGCACCACGTCAGGCACCCGTTGGGCTCCTTCTGCTGATCCCGTGTTTATCGAGAGTTAGTGGAAGTTTGGTGACTTAAGATTCGCGCTTCTCAGTTTTCTCTCAGATCGTTACTGCTCTTCAGTTTGTGCTTGTCGTGCGTATCTGTTTATTAGTGCGTGTAGTCAGTTCGCATTTGTTGGTCATTGCGGCCTATATCTTGATATAGGACGCTTTGATTTGCACTGCTTATTGTCTGCTCGTTGCTGGTATTCACTTCGTTCTTTCAGGCCTTGCTGTTTATCGGTGCTTTCTGTTTGTCCGTTCTGACCAGCCGACCTTTTGTGACCTTCTGAGCGATGTTTCCCGTGCGTACTCGTCGCCGAGTTCGTGCTGTACGCGGAATTGGTGTCGGGCTTTTAGCTTTGACCCAAGACCCGTCCATGAACAGAGTGACGAGGAGTATGTGGACCAAGAATTGGTTGCTTCAGCGTGACCAGTTCTCGCACATGCCTTTGCTTCGTGAGATCCGGGAGAATAATCCTGATGATTTCAGGAACTTTCTCAGGATGACGGACCCCGATTTTCACCGTCTTTTGGCTTTGCTGACCCCCTTTATCAGCCGGCAGGATACCTGCATGAGACAAGCCATTACTCCGGAGCAGAGGCTTGTTGCCACGTTGAGGTACTTGGCGACAGGGAGAAGTCTTCAGGATTTGAAGTTCTCTTCAGGTATCTCTCCCCAGGCCCTGGGAATCATTATTCCAGAGACCTGTTCTGCCATCATTCAGGTCCTGCAGGAGGACTATATTAAGGTAACATTTCTACTTTACTATTCCCTTCTATGTATGCTCTGTTTGCTAATGACTTGTATTTTTGACCTCCTTCCCTAATTACCATGATTGCAATATGTTCTAATATGCTGTGCCCCTTTTCTCCTTCATGCATTTTTCCCTTCACTTACCTCACCAGCATGCTCTTCTGCCCCAATAGACACCTATGGCCTAGTCACTTAAGCAATGTCTTTTGTCTGCTGCATAGTATTGTTTGCCCCAAAACACCCCCTAAAATATGCACAAATGTTTGCTGTGTGGTTTACTTCATGTAGAGCCCCCTTTTTTTTTCTTTTGGTGGGGGGGGGGGGGGCAAACTCATTAGGAACCCCCTCCCCCAACTGCTCTGTCAGATGGTACCAATCCTTTATCTGCTGGCTTTCCCAAGGTCAATACACACTATATACCTACCTCTTTATAGTGCGCATCTTTAGGGATGAATTCAGCAAAGCATGTAGTGCAAGGGACTGCCTCCATACATTCCATTTCCTAATTTTTTGTCTTATTTCCCTCCTATTAGCTTGCTTGGTAATTTAATAATGTCACACTGTGCCTGCCTTTTTTGGGGGGGGGGGGGGGGGGAAATGTTTTTTGATCTTTCCTGTGGCCTGCCAATAGTGTTAAGTACAGAGGGTCTGGCCAAACTAGGCCACATTATTGAGCCATTTGCCAATCAATGAAGTGCAGAGGGTTACCTGTCCACCACCCCCCCCCCCCCCCCCAAAACCATAGTTATTGCCAATGTCCCATCAGAAGTGGGGGGATTGATGGGGGGGTGAGTAATCTGTGAAGGGGAGCCTCTACTTTTCTGTGTAAATACTTTCCAGCCTCCAATTTTATACAATGCTCTTGTTCCAAGATGTTGATTGTCTAATCTGCTTGCAATGTTTAGGTGCAAAGTGACTCATTTTTTTTTCTTGTTTCACTCCACAGTTCCCTTCCACGCCACAGGAATGGCAGACTGTGGCCTCCCACTTTGCCAGCCGTTGGGACTTTCCTAACTGCGGAGGGGCAATTGATGGGAAACACGTCCGCATCGTCCCACCGCCCAACTCGGGGTCCTACTATTATAATTATAAAGGGTTTAATAGTGTAGTGATGTTGGCGGTGGTGTCGGCAACATACGAGTTTATGTATGTGGACGTGGGGATGAACGGCCGGATATCGGATGGTGGGGCCATTACGCACACGGAGTTCTACTGGCGTCTCCAAAGTGGCAGTCTGTGCTTGCCACCTCCAGAGGAGAATGCCGAAGGACTCCCCTTCGTCTTTGTCGCAGATGAAGCGTTTGCGCTGACTCCCCATGTGATGAGGCCGTTCCCGATGAGGACCCTCACCCCGGACCAGAGGGTCTTCAACTACAGGCTGTCCAGAGCCAGAAGAGTGGTGGAGAACGCTTTTGGCATCCTGGCCAGCCGCTTCCGCCTGTTCCTGACGGCATTTAACTTGGCGGAATACAAACTGAACCACATAGTTCTTGCCTGTTGCATATTGCACAACTTCCTCAAAAGACATAACAGGAACTATGTGGTGCCCGTTGGCCCAGATGTGGAGGGCCCTCCAAATGCGGACCTCACAGCCCTTCGAGTGGCACGTCCAGGCTTGCCCCCTCTCAATGCCCGCGTGGTCCGGGACCAATATATGGAATACTTTGTGGGTAGGGGGGCCATTGCTCTGCCTGACGATGTGTGAGAGGCATTTTTTAATAAATCTGATATTTTAACCAACCTCTGATTTCTTGTCATTTCAGTCTTCTTTTTAGCTTATTTTACTTTGTCATTTTTTCCCTTTGCCTTCGACAGTGGTAATGCACTTTCTGGGCAAAAGGAGGTAACAGTCTCTTCTTCCCAAAAAGATTATTCTCATGTGTGTTTGCTACCTAATCTTTGGTCTAGAGAAGGTTTGTCCTGCATAACTGACACCCAAAATACTCCTTTTCAGCACCAGGTCTGACATGTGTGTATTCTCCAAAATGCTGTGCTCCGTGTTTTCGTACAAAGCACTGTGGGTGTCATTTACATAAGTCAAATCCGCTATGCTCTACAAGTGCATTGAAAAAGTTCCCTGGGAAAGGAAATTGCAGTGCAAAGTGGATTTGCCTTTAGTAAATAACACCCATTGCCCCCCATATCCTTTACATTTTACATACATAATGCATTGTTTTATTTAAATAAGGAAGCCACACATTTTGAAAAATAAAAAAGTTTACTTGGAAAACATTCACAAGTGCGTTTACAATCTTCACGCCAAAACTGACAACATCTTGGTTATTTACAACATTATTTACAAAGATTACGCAATTGGTAAAACCAGGCATGGAGCTAAGCA
This sequence comes from Lithobates sylvaticus, assembly GCA_028564925.1. Classification (NCBI taxonomy): domain Eukaryota; kingdom Metazoa; phylum Chordata; class Amphibia; order Anura; family Ranidae; genus Lithobates; species Lithobates sylvaticus. The sequence goes on along the minus strand of CM053026.1, from coordinate 577,504,726 downwards.
GAACCTATGAAGTAGGAAAGTTCAACTTTGTAAAGTGAAGACAAGATCAGACATGACTATATGTTCAAAGTGTGTTTGATCTTGCCTTCATCACATGGGGGGGTCACCCCCGAAAAGTGGAAATTTGGAACATGCACACAATTTGGTTCTGAAAATGGTCATTAGATGGTAAAACACATGCCTAGAAGCTTCAAAAGTGCCATTTTCCATCATGGGGATGAATGGACGTTTTTTGGGGGTGCAACCCCTTCACCACAACCACTTTCGTAGTTCGTAAAGTGTTTGCACCCCCAAAAAAACGTTGCCATTCATCCACCATGATGGGAGCTAGCACATGTGGACACAATGTGTGCATGTTCCAAATTTCAGACAGTTTTTAAGTTGCAAATGTGTTCTGAAGCTGGCACAAATGTGTGTTAATTACTTGGTGCGTTTTCATATTTTTCCTAAAACATCAATGATGTTCTTCAATTTTTGTTGAACATCATTGATGTTTTGCTTTATGTAATCTAGATCTCTATTGCAGACCATTATCTCTCCGATGAGTACGTGGGCACTCTCTGTGGTAAAGTGCGATTTTTCTTCCACAACATCCACGTCACCTAAAAACCACAAACAAACAAAAATGGGGTGTTGGAAATGAGGCAGCCATACATGGATTAGCTTACCAGTAGCTGTGTTCTCCCACACTCACCTGTTGTGGTGACAATTTCTCCAAGTTCGATGATCTCTCCTTCCTCCTCCTCCTCCTCCTCTGCTTCTGCTCTTTCCCCTTTTTTGGGAGGTGTTGGTTTGGGGGTTTCCTCAGACGGCCCAAGTTTTCGCTCCCCTATGAGAATGTCCAAAAGGAAGATTTAGCAACACAAGCTATTGAGGGCAGAAATAGGAAATGACAAACATTGCTTGAAAGTGACGGACACTATTTTAGTTTGGCCAGTTACAAATGTCAACTACATGAATGTAGTCACTTTGTAAAGGTGCTAAACTGACTAGCTTTTTGGTAGAAGTTTGTGTGATGGAGACCCCCCTCTAGTATCCACTGGAGCACATGTGTGGAAAAGGCTAATAAAAAGGGGGTTTGGGTGTCCCAGCACTAGTGCTCTCGAGTCCAGATGGGTAAACAGCTACTGGGTGACCTCTCCTTTACATTGAATAAATTGGCTTTACATTCTGGATGACATTTCTAGGGAGAACAAACTTCCTTTCCACCAAAAAAACACCAAACATCGTATTATAAGTGGCCGCACGATCGAGGTTGCGTACGATCGAATGGACACACACACGACCATGACAGTGGCAGAAAGATCGAGGCTGAGTACGATCGAATGCACAGACGAACATGAAAGTGGCCATTTTGGAATGTACAACTTTGTAAAAATCAAACCACATGGAGCAGTATGCAAGCAAGAAATCAAACACAAAACACAACTACTTACTTTTTTGAAGAATTCTCTTGATCTTTCTGTACTGATCGGCCTCCCTCAGTTTCAGGTCTGACCAGCGTTTCCTCAGTTGCTCCTTGGATCGTTGTACCCCAAAATGATTGTACAGCCTTCTCACAACTTTAGACATGATCTTGGCCTTGCGGACATTGGGGTTGAGGTAAGGCCCATACTTCCCATCATAGTCGCTCCTCTTTAATATGTCCACCATCTCCAACATTTCTCCAAATGACATATTGGAGGCCTTGAATTTCAGGCTCCGGGATCGGGACGTTTCTGCCTCCGGCCTTTCCTCGTCCTCCTCCTCATTGGGGGGATATTTGGGGCGCACCTGCTGTGTCCCCGCCATGTGCTCTCCCCACTGCGCCGTAAAGAGAAGGGGTGGGGAATAGACGAGAAAGATCGTCAGGGGCGGGCGGAGTTTGACGCATGCACACTGTATATAAAACGTCACACGCCTGTGTCGTAGCCACGATCTGGGAGACGAGGGGAGAGAAAGCTCACGCACGAGACGATCGCTACAAACGAAGGTACAATTTGACGTTGGTACATAACTAGCCTAGACTGATTAGAACTTGAGGCTTCTTTATGGAGAAGATTAGGAGAGTTTAGGCTGACATTATTTATATTGTTTTGTGTGGCGTTGTGTCTTGCAGAGGTGATGGAGGCGTTCTACAACGTGAGCTTTCTCCCACACTTCATTGATAAATACCGGCAATTCCCCCTCTTATGGCAGGCAAAACACAGGGATTATAGCAACAGACCAAAGAGGTACGCAGCCCTGCTGAAACTGGTGGCATTTGTAAAGCCTACCCTGCCCATGGCAACCGTCGCAAACTTAAAAGTGAAGATAAACAACATGAAGACTACCTATTTCCGGGAGCGCAATAAGGTCCTGAAGTCACAAGCATCTGGAGCTGCAGCAGCTGATGTCCATGTCCCCACGCTCTGGTACTATGACAGGCTCCACTTTCTCAAAGACCAGGCTACTGTCAGGAAGTCACTCTCGACTCTTCCTTGCACGCGTCCTTCCACGCACGCCACCCCTGATGAGGCTTCCGAGGACCAACCTGGGCCTTCCAGTCAGGAATATGTGCAGGTGCCCAGCTTGTTCCAGGTATAGTAGTTTTGGAACCAGTTTGTTGAATAATGAATGATGTTCAGTTAATTCAGGATCCCCAATTGCTTATTTCCTAACGTGATTGACATATCAACAGACAGTGGTGTGGGAGACATTTTTGGGAAGAATCTAAACTGCAGGGCTGAGAATTGTATGGTTTTGTATTTGAAAACATTTTGCAACAGTCACTAGATGAGAATTGTGTGTGTTTGATGAACAAATAACTGAAACTATGTCCCTTTTTCAGACACAGGAAGACCTCAGCCAGGAGGTGGCTGTGGAAGGTGGCAGTCAGGAGGAGGCAGGGGGTAGTGGCAGCCAAGAGGGGGGTAGGCGTAGGAGCCTGACTGTCTCCCAAGTCTCTCCCCTCCGCCTTCCCTACAGAAGGGCGAAAAACATGGGGGAGGTGGGAGAGTCAGCGCTCCAGCTGATAAAAGATGCCTCAGCCTCCCTCTATGCCACACCCACCTACGAGGAGGCCTTTGCCTCCTTGGTTACAAGTAAATTTACGGGTATGGAGGCGGGGCAACGCAGCATGTGTGAGGAGGTCATCCTCAAAATACTAAATGAGGGGATGGCTGGGGAGATGACTCCCCTCACACATGTTTGCGAGAGTGACCTTGCTCCGCCTCCTCCTCCTCCTTCTGCCACCCCACCAGCACCAGCACCACGGCGTGGAAGGAAGCGTACAAGGAAGACAAGAGAGTGACAACCTGGACTCAGTCTGGTCTGAGAGAAGATGGAGCCTCTCGTAGTACCAGAGCCTGGGGACCTAGATGGCATCTGCTGCAGTTCCGGATGTTTTGGACTTCAGGACCAGATTGCGCTCCCTTATTATTTAGATAGGTAGTCTTCATGCCCCCAATTGTTTAAGTCTGTAAAATGATGGTTTTCATGGGTGTCCAAGGCTTTGCAAATTCCCCAAGTTTCACCATGGCTGCGTTCCTCTTTGGTCTGTTGCTGAGACCTAAATAAAGGTTTTTTTGATTTGAAATAATCATTGACTATTGTGTTTTACTTTTCTACAATGACAGTTTTTCTTTGAGTAGGCAGGTACATTTCACTAATCCTAGAATTAACAAGGGGCACCAACAACCAACAAACTCCTAGTAAATGTAAGCAAGAAATACAAATGTTAATAATGTGGTTTTGCTAAGTTGAGACATACAAACCCCCTCCAAAAAAAAAAAAATCTCCTTCAAATATGTATTCCCCCAAAAAAAAAAAATCTGGGTAAAAAAATAAGAAAGATTGTATTACGATCTGAGTAAAAATAAACATGTAGTGTATAAATGCTGCAAAGTAATAAAGAAGTAAGTTTGTGAGAAGTGCGGGTGAATAGGAGCAGCTAAAACATGTCATTCTTGTTGCATTGTAAAGAAAAAGAGAATGCGCTGCATTAAAGACATTTTAACATTGCAGCGTGACGAATGTGCTGTGTCGATTAGGAAAGGTAGTTTTACCTGACCGAGCGCTTCCGTCACAGAATTTCTTCTGAGCATGCGTAGCACTTTGTCCGTCGGACAAGCGTACACACGCTCGGATTTGGTGTGATCGGACCGGGTTGACGGGAAATCTTTCCAGCAGGAGATAAGACTTTGTCCGACGGACAAACCGACGAACACTGTCCGATGGTGCATACACACGGTCTGATTTTTCAACAACCTTGTCCGATCGGACCAAATTGATGAAAAAGTCCGACCGTGTGTCTGGGGCTTGACTGTGCGGCGCCGAGGGGAAGTGATGTCAGTGCCCGGGCACTGAAGGAGGCAGACTACAAGGGACCCCATAGCAACAGGCATTTAGAGGTGAGTAATTGTTTTTTTTTTTTCAATTATTTTTTTTTTTGTTTTTTATGATTTTTAAGCTATTTTTTTTTTTTTTTGGTGGAAACACCACTTTCAAAATACTAACAACAATTTGCAAAGTCACCCATCTGCTTCCAGCTACATCACCAATCTCAAAATACCAACTTATTTGTTCTCTTCCTTCCTCTCATGACCTCTTGCTCTCTAGCTCCCTTGTTCCCTTGTCACCTCCTCCCATTCTTGCCTCCAGGATTTTTCCCAAGCCTCTCCCATCTTATGGAACTCCCTACTCAAATCTGTTCAACTGTCTCCTACTCTGTTTGCTTTTAGATGATCCCTAAAAACCCTTCTATTCAGAGAAGCCTATCCTGCCTTCACCTAACAACTATACTTTAATTTTCTCCATCAGCTCCTCCCCTACTGCTATTACCTTTTGTATCACTTGACCCTCCCTTCTAGATTGTAAACTCTAACAAACAGGTCCCTCTGATTCCTCCTGTATTGAATTGTATTGTAACTGTATTGTCTGCCCTCATGTTGTAAAGCCCTGAGCAAACTGTTGGCGCTATATAAATCCTGTATAATAATAATAATAATAATAATAATAATAATTTCATCAACGTTCCAATTCTCACCTCACTGAGAAACTAGTGGTTGTGTATCAGCAGCCAAAAAACCTGTCATATGCCTCAGCGTTCAGCCGCCTGTGACAATACTCTACATGAATTTGGCCACTTACTATACCAGTGATCCTACCCTCTGTTTTACCCTCTGTTTTGCCTGTCCCTGGTCCAATTATATCTCAGTCCTATTTATTCTCACTAAACTTTTTCTAATGCATACTGCGAATAACTTGTACATAGTTTTTGATGAATGTATTTCTTTTTACTTTTAGGTGATCCCTGAAAACTTTTCTCTTCAGAGATGTCTATCCTGCCTCCACCTAACAACTGTACTTTTTCCATCGGCTTATCACTCACAGTTATTAACTTTTGGCTTTTAACCCTCCCTTTTAGATTGTAAGCTCTAGGGATGAGCAGGGACCTCTGATTCCTCCTGTATTGAATTGTATTGTAACTTCACTGTTTGCCCTAACATTGTAAAGCACTGTGCAAACTGTTGGTACTATATCAATCCTGTATAATAATAATAATAGTTGTGTTTTTTTTCTTTTGGCTCTGGTGTAATCTAATAATATACAAGGACAAGTCACAACAAGTTAATTTGAAATAACCACTTAGCTCTATGTCCTTTGCACTGATGATGTCCCAATCTGGAGTTGAAGCCCTGTGCACCTCGAATCAGACCTCTGGGGTTGATTTACTAAAACTGGAGAGTGCAAAATCTGGTGCAGCTCTGCATAGAAACCTATCAGCTTACAGTTTTTTTTGTCAAAGCTTAATTGAACAAGCCGAAGTAAGAAGCTGATTGGCTACCATGCACAGCTGCACCAGATTTTGCCCTCTCCAGTCTTAGTAAATCAACCCCCCTTGTCTCTTTGCTCATTCAGAGTATAGAGGATGTTGTGTATTCCACAGCTATGGCTTCTGCTGCACTGTTACAATAAGATCTCTATGGGAGACATCTTTGCCATAAAATCCCAGTACACAAATCAACTGCACTCCTGGAAGATAACAACATGCATGCACTTCCTCTTAACTATGTCAGGAAAAAAAACAAAAATAATTACCTCTGTTTTGCTGATAAACATACTGCAGATAATGTGTATAAATGTTGTTTGTGTTTACATCTGTTAAGCTAGGTTCAAGTTTACAAAACTAAAGCCAGCCATAGATGACTTAAATCTTGGCCGGTTCAGCAGCCATGATTTCATCCATCAATGGGCTGGTTTATTGTACCCAACCCATACACATTGTTTTTTATTTGTTAATTGGATCTAAATGTTTCTGATGTAAATAGTTCTGAATGTTGAGTGGATAAATGTACATAGATCACACCAGCCACTTTTAAAATTGACAGTCTTTATTAAACTTGCAAATAATTCCAGAAAAACAAAACAGATTACATCAGCAAACAAACTGAAAAAAGTCTATAACTCTGGCTCACTGCCATTATACTGTCCCACACTAGGGTTTCTGGGATTTCCTGTCTGTTTCAAGGGTCCTTCCGGACCACAGTCCTTGTAATTAAGGTTTGGAGGTTCTTTCCAGCCAAAACTCTTTAAACCGCTGAGTCCCTAATTTAGCAATATATATATAGTAGAGTAGTGTAGCTTTGCATGTCATTCATGCAACAAAAGAGTTACAATTAGATTTCTAAAAGTGTGTGTAATACTACTACAGACACAAAGGAGTGGAGAGATCTCAAGAATAATATAAAGCAGAAAAATACATTCATAAAAATAAAAATAAATAGGTTAGATGGTATCCAGTCTCTTAAATACTGTTGTTACTGTACGAGAGACTAAGCATAGTATTTATTCAATGTATGATATTGCTGATGCAGTTTGGAATATATGGACGCCCTGAACATATCTTCTTAGTAAGCAATACCTTTGTCCTTAGCTGTCAGAACAGTTTTAATGCATATAGTAGACAGGTTTAAATCCTCCCAATATTCACTATGACCTTCAGTAGCAATAGCTGGGTCAATGTAGTGGTTAACATCTAAGAAATCAGTGAAAGAGTTGGAAGTGTTCCATATTATTAAAGCTCAGCGACCAATTAAAGACTGCTCCTTTTTCTTATAGGAAAAGGAAAGTCTCTTACCCCATTTGTGTTTCATTTAATCATCACAAGAGAAATGGAAAAGTTGACTTCTGTGATGTCAACATGACAGGAGGTTAGTAGAACAGGAGTGGGGGTAAATCCATCTAATGGGGGCCCCATATAGCTGAAAAAACAAGGGTTCTAACACTCAATCTAAAACTAAAACAAAAATGTTTGGGCTGAACATATACATGCTTGTACATTATATCACCAAGTTACATTTTTAAACCCCTATAATATAAATTTCTATGTACATGACCTCACCTGGATAATAAACTAGCACAATGTTTTCTCAACTCCAGTCTTCAAGTACCCCCAACAGGTCATGTTTTCAGGCTTTCCATTATTTTGCACAGGTGATTTGATCAGTTTCACTGCCTTAGTAATTACCACAGCCGTTTAATCTGAGGGAAATCCTGAAAACATGACCTGTTGGGGGTACTTGAGGACTGGAGTTGAGAAACATTGAACTAGCATATGCAACATAGTATAGGTTTTTGCTGTTTTTCAAAATATAGTAGCGACTGATCAGAGAAGGATTACTGTAAAGCAGTTGGCAAGCTTGAAAGTATTGCAATATATGTAAACCAAGTATCCCCATGCATAAATGTGCTAGAAATATTTAACGGTGTAAAGCAGTCTGCAAAGAGTTAATTAGGAATATTCACCATAAACTAACATTTAACCATATAACATATTCCAAGAACGGACACAATAGCCTTAACTGAGGGTAGCATCAAGCTGCCCTTATTGTTGTTTCATTATGTTATTTCATTCTTATAGAATCCTGCATTAAGCCTGGAACACTTACAAATAAATATTTCATTACGCTGAGATTGCACTTATTTATTTTATGAAATGTGCATGAAAACTGTGCAGCTAAAATAATCTGTGGTCATGGGGCAGAGCAGCAGAAATGGACACTTGGGAATATCATTGGCCTTATTCACCGAAAATGTATTCATAAAACACAGAGAGTAAGAAACAGCAAACAAGTATGGGTTGTTTATATTTTAAATGTAGAGAACACAAATTGCTTATTTTATAATCAGTATTACTTTGTATTTGTTTCATAGCATCAAGGAAAAATGTATCTGCTATGAAACGAGTTACATCATTGCCTGTATTAAATCTGAAATGTTTAATGTACATGCATTATATAAATGCATTAGTAGAACAGAGTCATCCACAGTGAGCTCAATATTGCAGCACCCATGACTGTTTTATAAGATTAATGAATTCATTTTTTTACTTGTTTTACTTTGTTTTAAAAGTTTTTTTTTTTGCAATCTTCTTAAACCTACTGCTTTCATTAACATTATTTTGGTGATCCTATCTTCCAGTTATGGGATGATCTCAACTGCTGCACTCAATTGTCACCTTTTTACATGCACTTTTAGTAGAAACTATAAGCAGCCATGCCTATGCTCATTACACAGGTGTGTCCTCCATTATCACTTATAAGAAGCCTACCCTGAGCAATAACATGCAGTTTCTGCTGAAGTATGTAGATAAAATGTGGCTGCAATTAGGCCTGGAGGAGATCAGTAGGGATGGGCCCGGTGCTCGATGCGAACCCACGTTCGCATCGAGCACCGGGTGTTCGCTCGCTCGGCGAGCCCAGAACTATTTTGGCCGCTCGCATCACGTTCGTGTGATGCCCGCGGCCCCGCAATGCATTGCGGCCGGCGCGGCCGGCGCAGTGCATTGCTGGCTGATGATTGGCCAAGCATGCACTGTGACCCCGCATGCTTGGCCAATCACAGCCCCGGAAACTCGAAGAGCCATAATTGGCTACAGGCAGGACGCCTGTAGCCAATTACAGCTCAGGGGCTTTAGTACACGCCCCCCCTATAAAAGGCCGCCACGCCGTCTGCGCCGGTCACATGCTGTTCCGGCGCAGATAGAGCAGGATAGATCTGTGACACTCTGCTGGATTTAGTTAGTTACAGAGATTTACTTAGAGAGATTGAGTTAGATAGATTCATTTACAAAGATTGATTTAGAAAGAGGGGCTTGTAGTGTGTTCGTGGCAGGCAGGCAGAGCTCCTATATTTTGTTCCCAGAAGCACCTATAGGACTTGTAGTGTGTTCGTGGCAGGCAGGCAGAGCTCCTATATTTTGTTCCCAGAAGCACCTATAGGACTTGTAGTGTGTTCCTGGCAGGCAGGCAGAGCTCCTATATTTTGTTCCCAGAAGCACCTATAGGACTTGTAGTGTGTTCGTGGCAGGCAGGCAGAGCTCCTATATTTTGTTCCCAGAAGCACCTATAGGACTTGTAGTGTGTTCCTGGCAGGCAGGCAGAGCTCCTATATTTTGTTCCCAGAAGCACCTATAGGACTTGTAGTGTGTTCGTGGCAGGCAGGCAGAACTCCTATATTTTCTTCCCAGAAGCACCTATAGGACTTGTAGTGTGTTCCTGGCAGGCAGGCAGAGCTCCTATATTTTGTTCCCAGAAGCACCTATAGGACTTGAAGTGTGTTAGTCCCATCACACAGAGATCATATATTTTGTTCCCATAAGCACCTATAGGACTTGAAGTGTGTTAGTCCAATCACACAGAGATCATATATTTTGTTCCCAGAAGCACCTATAGGACTTGAAGTGTGTTAGTCCAATCACACAGAGATCATATATTTTGTTCCCAGAAGCACCTATAGGACTTGAAGTGTGTTAGTCCCATCACACAGACCTATATTTTCTTCCCAGAAGCACCTATAGGACTTGAAGTGTGTTAGTCCAATCACACAGAGATCATATATTTTGTTCCCAGAAGCACCTATAGGACTTGAAGTGTGTTAGTCCCATCACACAGAGATCATATATTTTGTTCCCAGAAGCACCTATAGGACTTGAAGTGTGTTAGTCCAATCACACAGAGATCATATATTTTGTTCCCAGAAGCACCTATAGGACTTGAAGTGTGTTAGTCCAATCACACAGAGATCATATATTTTGTTCCCAGAAGCACCTATAGGACTTGAAGTGTGTTAGTCCAATCACACAGAGATCATATATTTTGTTCCCAGAAGCACCTATAGGACTTGAAGTGTGTTAGTCCAATCACACAGAGATCATATATTTTGTTCCCAGAAGCACCTATAGGACTTGAAGTGAGTTAGTCCCATCACACAGACCTATATTTTCTTCCCAGAAGCACCTATAGGACTTGAAGTGTGTTAGTCCAATCACACAGAGATCATATATTTTGTTCCCAGAAGCACCTATAGGACTTGAAGTGTGTTAGTCCCATCACACAGAGATCATATATTTTGTTCCCAGAAGCACCTATAGGACTTGAAGTGTGTTAGTCCAATCACACAGAGATCATATATTTTGTCCCCAGAAGCACCTATAGGACTTGAAGTGTGTTAGTCCCATCACACAGACCTATATTTTCTTCCCAGAAGCACCTATAGGACTTGAAGTGTGTTAGTCCAATCACACAGAGATCATATATTTTGTTCCCAGAAGCACCTATAGGACTTGAAGTGTGTTAGTCCAATCACACAGAGATCATATATTTTGTTCCCAGAAGCACCTATAGGACTTGAAGTGTGTTAGTCCCATCACACAGACCTATATTTTCTTCCCAGAAGCACCTATAGGACTTGAAGTGTGTTAGTCCAATCACACAGAGATCATATATTTTGTTCCCAGAAGCACCTATAGGACTTGAAGTGTGTTAGTCCCATCACACAGAGATCATATATTTTGTTCCCAGAAGCACCTATAGGACTTGAAGTGTGTTAGTCCAATCACACAGAGATCATATATTTTGTTCCCAGAAGCACCTATAGGACTTGAAGTGTGTTAGTCCAATCACACAGAGATCATATATTTTGTTCCCAGAAGCACCTATAGGACTTGAAGTGTGTTAGTCCAATCACACAGAGATCATATATTTTGTTCCCAGAAGCACCTATAGGACTTGAAGTGTGTTAGTCCAATCACACAGAGATCATATATTTTGTTCCCAGAAGCACCTATAGGACTTGAAGTGAGTTAGTCCCATCACACAGACCTATATTTTCTTCCCAGAAGCACCTATAGGACTTGAAGTGTGTTAGTCCAATCACACAGAGATCATATATTTTGTTCCCAGAAGCACCTATAGGACTTGAAGTGTGTTAGTCCCATCACACAGAGATCATATATTTTGTTCCCAGAAGCACCTATAGGACTTGAAGTGTGTTAGTCCAATCACACAGAGATCATATATTTTGTTCCCAGAAGCACCTATAGGACTTGAAGTGTGTTAGTCCCATCACACAGACCTATATTTTCTTCCCAGAAGCACCTATAGGACTTGAAGTGTGTTAGTCCAATCACACAGAGATCATATATTTTGTTCCCAGAAGCACCTATAGGACTTGAAGTGTGTTAGTCCCATCACACAGAGATCATATATTTTGTTCCCAGAAGCACCTATAGGACTTGAAGTGTGTTAGTCCCATCACACAGAGATCATATATTTTGTTCCCAGAAGCACCTATAGGACTTGAAGTGTGTTAGTCCCATCACACAGAGATCATATATTTTGTTCCCAGAAGCACCTATAGGACTTGAAGTGTGTTAGTCCCATCACACAGAGATCATATATTTTGTTCCCAGAAGCACCTATAGGACTTGAAGTGTGTTAGTCCAATCACACAGAGATCATATATTTTGTTCCCAGAAGCACCTATAGGACTTGAAGTGTGTTAGTCCCATCACACAGAGATCATATATTTTGTTCCCAGAAGCACCTATAGGACTTGAAGTGTGTTAGTCCAATCACACAGAGATCATATATTTTGTTCCCAGAAGCACCTATAGGACTTGAAGTGTGTTAGTCCCATCACACAGACCTATATTTTCTTCCCAGAAGCACCTATAGGACTTGAAGTGTGTTAGTCCAATCACACAGAGATCATATATTTTGTTCCCAGAAGCACCTATAGGACTTGAAGTGTGTTAGTCCCATCACACAGAGATCATATATTTTGTTCCCAGAAGCACCTATAGGACTTGAAGTGTGTTAGTCCCATCACACAGACATCATATATTTTGTTCCCAGAAGCACCTATAGGACTTGAAGTGTGTTAGTCCCATCACACAGAGATCATATATTTTGTTCCCAGAAGCACCTATAGGACTTGAAGTGTGTTAGTCCAATCACACAGAGATCTTATATTTTGTTCCCAGAAGCAACTATAGGACTTGAAGTGTGTTAGTCCCATCACACAGAGATCATATATTTTGTTCCCAGAAGCACCTATAGGACTTGAAGTGTGTTAGTCCCATCACACAGAGATCATATATTTTCTTCCCAGAAGCACCTATAGGACTTGAAGTGTGTTAGTCCCATCGCACAGAGATCATATATTTTCTTCCCAGAAGCACCTATAGGACTTGAAGTGTGTTAGTCCATCACACAGAGATCATATATTTTGTTCCCAGAAGCACCTATAGGACTTGAAGTGTGTTAGTCCCATCACACAGACCTATATTTTCTTCCCAGAAGCACCTATAGGACTTGAAGTGTGTTAGTCCCATCACACAGAGATCATATATTTTGTTCCCAGAAGCACCTATAGGACTTGAAGTGTGTTAGTCCCATCACACAGAGATCATATATTTTGATCCCAGAAGCACCTATAGGACTTGAAGTGTGTTAGTCCAATCACACAGAGATCATATATTTTGTTCCCAGAAGCACCTATAGGACTTGAAGTGTGTTAGTCCCATCACACAGACCTATATTTTCTTCCCAGAGGCACCTATAGGACTTGAAGTGTGTTAGTCCCATCACACAGAGATCATATATTTTGTTCCCAGAAGCACCTATATAACTTGAAGTGTGTTAGTCCCATCACACAGAGATCCTATATTTTGTTCCCAGAAGCACCTATAGGACTTGAAGTGTGTTAGTCCCATCACACAGACCTATATTTTCTTCCCAGAAGCACCTATAGGACTTCTAGTGTGTTAGTGGCATCACACAGAGCTCCTCTATTTTCTTCTCAGCAGCACCCACAGGACTTGAAGTGTGTTAGTGGCATCACACAGAGCTCCTATATTATCTTTCCAGAAGCACCCATAGGACTTCAAGTGTGTTAGTCCCATCACACAGAGCTCCTATATTTTCTTCCCAGAAGCACCTACAGGACTTGAAGTGTGTTAGTGGCATCACACAGAGCTCCTCTATTTTCTTTGCAGAAGCACCCATAGGACTTGAAGTGTGTTAGTGGCATCACACAGAGCTCCTATATTTTGTTCCCAGCAGCACCTACAGGACTTCTAGTGTGTTAGTGGCCCATCACACAGAGCTCCTCTATTTTCTTCCCAGAAGCACCTATAGGACTTGAAGTGTGTTAGTCCCATCACACAGAGATCATATATTTTGTTCCCAGAAGCACCTATAGGACTTTAAGTGTGTTAGTCCCATCACACAGAGATCATATATTTTGTTCCCAGAAGCACCTATAGGACTTGAAGTGTGTTAGTCCCATCACACAGAGATCATATATTTTGTTCCCAGAAGCACCTATAGGACTTGAAGTGTGTTAGTCCCATCACACAGAGATCATATATTTTGTTCCCAGAAGCACCTATAGGACTTGAAGTGTGTTAGTCCAATCACACAGAGATCATATATTTTGTTCCCAGAAGCACCTATAGGACTTGAAGTGTGTTAGTCCCATCACACAGAGATCATATATTTTGTTCCCAGAAGCACCTATAGGACTTGAAGTGTGTTAGTCCAATCACACAGAGATCATATATTTTGTTCCCAGAAGCACCTATAGGACTTGAAGTGTGTTAGTCCCATCACACAGACCTATATTTTCTTCCCAGAAGCACCTATAGGACTTGAAGTGTGTTAGTCCCATCACACAGAGATCATATATTTTGTTCCCAGAAGCACCTATAGGACTTGAAGTGTGTTAGTCCCATCACACAGAGATCATATATTTTGTTCCCAGAAGCACCTATAGGACTTGAAGTGTGTTAGTCCCATCACACAGACATCATATATTTTGTTCCCAGAAGCACCTATAGGACTTGAAGTGTGTTAGTCCCATCACACAGAGATCATATATTTTGTTCCCAGAAGCACCTATAGGACTTGAAGTGTGTTAGTCCCATCACACAGAGATCTTATATTTTGTTCCCAGAAGCACCTATAGGACTTGAAGTGTGTTAGTCCCATCACACAGAGATCATATATTTTGTTCCCAGAAGCACCTATAGGACTTGAAGTGTGTTAGTCCCATCACACAGAGATCATATATTTTCTTCCCAGAAGCACCTATAGGACTTGAAGTGTGTTAGTCCCATCACACAGAGATCATATATTTTCTTCCCAGAAGCACCTATAGGACTTGAAGTGTGTTAGTCCAATCACACAGAGATCATATATTTTGTTCCCAGAAGCACCTATAGGACTTGAAGTGTGTTAGTCCCATCACACAGACCTATATTTTCTTCCCAGAGGCACCTATAGGACTTGAAGTGTGTTAGTCCCATCACACAGAGATCATATATTTTGTTCCCAGAAGCACCTATAGGACTTGAAGTGTGTTAGTCCCATCACACAGAGATCATATATTTTTCCCAGAAGCACCTATAGGACTTGAAGTGTGTTAGTCCATCACACAGAGATCATATATTTTGTTCCCAGAAGCACCTATAGGACTTGAAGTGTGTTTAGTCCCATCACACAGACCTATATTTTCTTCCCAGAGCACCTATAGGACTTGAAGTGTGTTAGTCCATCACACAGAGATCCTATATTTTCTTCCCAGAAGCACCTATAGGACTTGAAGTGTGTTAGTCCCATCACACAGAGATCCTATATTTTCTTCCCAGAAGCACCCATAGGACTTGAAGTGTGTTAGTCCCATCACACAGAGCTCCTATATTTTCTTCCCAGAAGCACCTATAGGACTTCTAGTGTGTTAGTGGCATCACACAGAGCTCCTATATTTTCTTCTCAGCAGCACCCACAGGACTTCTAGTGTGTTAGTGGCATCACACAGAGCTCCTCTATTTTCTTTGCAGAAGCACCCATAGGACTTCTAGTGTGTTAGTGGCATCACACAGAGCTCCTCTATTTTCTTCTCAGCAGCACCCACAGGACTTCTAGTGTGTTAGTGGCATCACACAGAGCTCCTCTATTTTCTTTGCAGAAGCACCCATAGGACTTCTAGTGTGTTAGTGGCATCACACAGAGCTCCTATATTTTCTTCTCAGCAGCACCCACAGGACTTCTAGTGTGTTAGTGGCATCACACAGAGCTCCTCTATTTTCTTTGCAGAAGCACCCACAGGACTTCTAGTGTGTTAGTGGCATCACACAGAGCTCCTCTATTTTCTTTGCAGAAGCACCCATAGGACTTCTAGTGTGTTAGTGGCATCACACAGAGCTCCTATATTTTCTTCTCAGCAGCACCCACAGGACTTCTAGTGTGTTAGTGGCATCACACAGAGCTCCTCTATTTTCTTTGCAGAAGCACCCATAGGACTTCTAGTGTGTTAGTGGCATCACACAGAGCTCCTCTATTTTCTTTGCAGAAGCACCCTTAGGACTTCTAGTGTGTTAGTGGCATCACACAGAGCTCCTATATTTTCTTCTCAGCAGCACCCACAGGACTTCTAGTGTGTTAGTGGCATCACACAGAGCTCCTCTATTTTCTTTGCAGAAGCACCCACAGGACTTCTAGTGTGTTAGTGGCATCACACAGAGCTCCTCTATTTTCTTTGCAGAAGCACCCACAGGACTTCTAGTGTGTTAGTGGCATCACACAGAGCTCCTCTATTTTCTTTGCAGAAGCACCCATAGGACTTCTAGTGTGT
Source organism: Lithobates sylvaticus (assembly GCA_028564925.1). NCBI lineage: Eukaryota > Metazoa > Chordata > Amphibia > Anura > Ranidae > Lithobates > Lithobates sylvaticus. The sequence continues at coordinate 577,488,787 of CM053026.1, read as the reverse complement.
TAGTGGCATCACACAGAGCTCCTATATTTTCTTCTCAGCAGCACCCACAGGACTTCTAGTGTGTTAGTGGCATCACACAGAGCTCCTATATATTCTTCTCAGCAGCACCCACAGGACTACCGACTACAATGGCTGGAAGACCGCCAAGGGGAGGCAGAGCGTGCAGAGCCAAGAACACAGGGCAGGCAGGCTCTGTTTCTAGTGGACGTGGCCGTGGACGTGGACGTGGTCGTGCATCGTCATCAGCACGTGGCCATGGGACACGCGCGTCTTTGTTTTCGGCAGCTGGACATGTGGAGCCGCATCATGCTGAAGGCTTGGTAGAATGGATGACCAAGCCCTCCTCATCCTCCTCATCCTCTCTCACCCAGGCTCAGGCTCAGGGTACTGGCAGAGCATCATCAGCCACCCCTTCCCTAGACCCACCATGTCCTCCTGAGGAGTCCCCCGAACTCTTTGAGCACAGTGTTGGGTACATGCTCCAGGAGGATGCCCAACGATTCGAAGGCTCGGATGATGATACCCAGCTTGAGGAATCTGGCAGTACTGTTCCACCAGCTGCAGCTTACTGCCAGGTTTGCTCTAGTGGTGAAGAGGGAGGGGATGATGAGGTCACTGACTCCACGTGGGTGCCTGAAGGGAGAGAGGATGAGGAGGAGGACGAGGAGGAGGAGGATGCGGCGTCACATGTCCAACGAGGCAGGGTGCCCCCTGGATGCCAGGTAGAGGCCAGCACAGCAACTGTACAACACCGCAGAGCTCCGCCTGTGCAGGGCGCTGCCTCTGCACGTTATCAGAAAAGTTCTTTGGTGTGGGCCTTTTTTGAGACGAGTGCAGCAGATCGCACCACTGCTATTTGCAATATTTGTCTCAAGCGTATCTCGCGTGGCCAAAACATCAGCCGCTTGGGCACCACAAGCATGACCAGACATATGGCGACCTGCCATGCAGCTCGTTGGCAGGCACACATAAAAGACCCACACCAAAGAACTAAGCGGACCTCTCCTTGCTCCTCCTCAGCTGGGATCTCCATCCCCACTACACCTTCAGTCCTCTCTGAAAGCTGCTCTGAGAGGACTGAAGGTGTAGAATTAGGTGTGTCACAACCAAGTACTTGCAGTACACCGACGTCCGATTGCAGCAGGCAAATTTCCCTGCCCCAGCTGCTGGACCGTAGAAAGAAGTACACTCCCAGCCATCCACATGCCCAGCGGTTGAATGCTAGCCTGGCTAAATTGCTAGCACTTCAACTGCTGCCTTTTCAGTTGGTAGACTCGGCCCCCTTCCGTGAGTTTGTTCAATGTGCGGTTCCTCAGTGGCAGGTTCCCAAACGCCACTTTTTCTCACGGAAGGCGATTCCGTCTCTCTACCGGCATGTGGAGGGCAATGTCCATGCCTCGCTGGACAGGGCGGTCAGCGGTAAGGTGCATATTACCGCTGACTCATGGTCCAGCAGGCATGGACAGGGACGGTACCTTTCTTTCACGGCCCATTGGGTCACTCTATTGGCAGCTGGGAGGGATGCAGGACAAGGTGCAGTAGTGTTGGAGGTTGTTCCGCCACCACGCCTCCAAAACGCTACTACTGCTACTGGTTGTGACACACCTCTCTCCTCCACCCCCTCCTCTTCTTCTTCCTCCAGTGCTCTGTCCTTGGAACCAGCGGTGCTCCGTAGGCGTACAAGGGGCTACGCAAGTACGCAGGCAAAAAGATGCCATGCCGTGCTTGCGCTGGTGTGTTTGGGGGACAGGAGCCACACTGGGCCAGAGGTTCTGGCAGCTCTGCAGGGGCAGGCCGAGAGGTGGTTGACGCCACGTCAGCTTAAGCCAGGAATGGTCGTTTCTGACAATGGCACCAACCTCCTCTCCGCCCTGCGACAGGGGCAGCTCACCCATGTGCCCTGCATGGCTCACGTCCTCAACCTGGTGGTGCAGCGGTTCTTGGGCAGGTTCCCAGGCTTACAGGATGTCCTGAGGCAGGCCAGGAAAGTCTGTGTGCATTTCCGCCGATCTTATAATGCCAGTGCTCGGCTGACTGAGCTGCAAAAGGAGCTGAACCTGCCCAAGAACCGCCTAATATGTGACATGCCCACCAGGTGGAACTCAACGTTGGCCATGCTGCAGCGACTGCACACGCAGCAGAGGGCCATCAATGAGTACCTTTGCGACTATGGCACCAGGACAGGGTCAGGGGAGCTTGTTTTTTTTCCCCACGTCAGTGGAGCATGATCAGGGATGCATGCACTGTCCTCTCACCATTTGAGGAGGCCACGAGGATGGTGAGCAGTGACAGTGCATGCATCAGTGACACTGTCCCTCTTGTCCACCTGTTGGAGCATACGCTGCGTGGGATAATGGACAGGGCACTTGAGGCAGAACAGAGGCAGGAAGAGGAGGACTTCCTTGCCTCTCAAGGCCCCCTTTATCCGGACAGTGTTCCTCCTGTCCCACCCATCACACAGGAAGAGGATGAGGAGGAGGAGGAGGAGGAGGATTGTGTGAGCATGGAGGTGGAGCCTGGCACTCAGCATCAGCAGCAGCAGTCTTTTAGGGATGATGTACAGTCCCAACAAACCAGTGGACTTGTACGTGGCTGGGAGGAGGTGGCTGGCGATCATGTCATCCTCAGTGACCCAGAAGACTCCGGACCGAATGCCTCAGCTAACCTACGCTGCATGGCCTCCCTGATCCTGCAAAGCCTGCGGAAGGATCCTCGTGTTCTTCGGATCAAGGAGAGGGACCATTACTGGCTGGCCACTCTCCTTGATCCGCGGTACAAGGGTAAGGTTGCGGACCTTATCTTGCCGTCGCAGAGGGAGCAGAGGATGAGACATCTCAGGGAGGCCTTGCAGAAAGGTCTGTGCAACGCGTTCCCAGAAACTGGGAGGCTACAAACTCCTGGTCCTGGGCGACGAGTAGCTGAGGCTTCGGTCAGTAGCAGAAGGAGCGGTGGGGAAGGTGGACGTCTGACCGATGCGTTCAGACAATTTTTTAGTCCGCAGCCCCAAGGTATGATCGGTTCCAGCAACCATCGCCAGCGTCTGATATACATGGTGCAGGAATACCTTGGGGCAAGGTCAGACTTGGACACCTTTCCCACCGAAAATCCTCTGGCTTACTGGGTCCTGAGGATGGATCACTGGCCAGAGCTTGCACAGTATGCAATTGAGCTACTGGCCTGTCCTGCCTCCAGCGTTCTTTCCGAACGCACATTCAGTGCTGCTGGAGGATTTGTCACCGATCATAGGGTGCGCCTGTCCACCGCCTCGGTTGATCGACTGACCTTCATCAAAATGAATCAGTCTTGGATCACCACCAGCTACCAGGCACCTGAGGCGGATATAACCGAATAATTTTTAATATCACATCCCTTCAAGACTGCCTATGCTGATGCTGAGTGACTGTCCTCTTATGTTCACTGACTATCCTCTTCCTCCTCCTCAATGATCCATGCCACCACACCAGTGCCTAAGGCACAATTTTTCAGCCCCTGTTTAACAGGGGCGTGTACATACAATTTTTATAAAAAAATGCTTCGCAACACGTGTGACTGCTGTGCTCCAAGTACAGTATCTGTGAGGGGTTGCAGTGTTGTGGCACCAGCACCAGTGCCTAAGGCACAATTTTTCAGCCCCTGTTTAACAGGGGCGGGTAATTACAATTTTTTTAAAAAATGCTTTGCAACACGTGTGACTGCTGTGCTCCAAGTACAGTATCTGTGAGGGGTTGCAGTGTTGTGGCACCAGCACCAGTGCCTAAGGCACAATTTTTCAGCCCCTGTTTAACAGGGGCGGGTAATTACAATTTTTTAAAAAAATGCTTCGCAACACGTGTGACTGCTGTGCTCCAAGTACAGTATCTGTGAGGGGTTGCAGTGTTGTGGCACCAGCACCAGTGCCTAAGGCACAATTTTTCAGCCCTGTTTAACAGGGGCGGGTAATTACAATTTTTTTAAAAAATTCTTCGCAACACGTGTGACTGCTGTGCTCCAAGTACAGTATCTGTGAGGGGTTGCAGTGTTGTGGCACCAGCACCAGTGCCTAAGGCACAATTTTTCAGCCCCTGTTTAACAGGGGCGGGTAATTACAATTTTTTAAAAAAATGCTTTGCAACACGTGTGACTGCTGTGCTCCAAGTACAGTATCTGTGAGGGGTTGCAGTGTTGTGGCACCAGCACCAGTGCCTAAGGCACAATTTTTCAGCCCCTGTTTAACAGGGGCGTGTACTTACAATTTTTTTAAAAAAAAATGCTTTGCAACACGTGTGACTGCTGTGCTCCAAGTACAGTATCTGTGAGGGGTTGCAGTGTTGTGGCACCAGCACCAGTGCCTAAGGCACAATTTTTCAGCCCCTGTTTAACAGGGGCGGGTAATTACAAATCTTGATCTAATAGTTCACAGCAGGGCCCATTCCTGCGCCCACCAAGAGTAACTATGAGGGCCTACAGTCTTGTGGCAACACCGTCCACCACCACCGCCAAAGGCCCAATTTTTCTGCCCTGTTCATCAGGTGCTTGCAATTACAAATCTTGATCTAATAACTCACAGCAGGGCCCATTCTTGCGCCCACCAAGAGTAACTGTGAGAGCTTACAGTCTTGTGGCAACACCGTCCACCACCACCGCCAAAGGCCCAATTTTTCTGCCCTGTTCATCAGGTGCTTGCAATTACAAATCTTGATCTAATAACTCACAGCAGGGCCCATTCTTGCGCCCACCAAGAGTAACTGTGAGAGCTTACAGTCTTGTGGCAACACCGTCCACCACCACCGCCAAAGGCCCAATTTTTCTGCCCTGTTCATCAGGTGCTTGCAATTACAAATCTTGATCTAATAACTCACAGTAGGGCCCATTCCTGCGCCCACCAAGAGTAACTGTGAGAGCTTACAGTCTTGTGGCAACACCGTCCACCACCACCACCACCCCCAATTTTTCTGCCCTGTTCAACAGGTGCATGCAATTACAAATCTTGATCTATTAACTCACAGCAGGGCCCATTCCTGTGCCCACCAGTCTTGTGGCTACACCAACATCTAATAGGGCAAATTTCTGCAGAGTATATACGCCAGGCCCCTACTTTCAAACATCCAACTTACAAACGACTCCTACTTGCAAATGGAAAGAGAAAACAGGAAGTGAGAGGAAATCTACCCCTAGGAAGGGAAATTCTATCCTGTTAGATTTAATTTGGGAAAAAGGTATCTCCTCTCTACTGATACTTTATCACCAATCCTTGTTTCAATTAAAACCCCACTTTTTCCAAAAACATTTGTCATTGGGACGGAAAGTGAGGTGACATGTTCTGAACAGATGTGCAAAGACAGCAAATGTTACAGGGGTGATAACCCCTCCCTATGTTCTCCAAAAAGCTTAAAAATAGATTTTTTTGGGATGGAGCTACACTTCATAATGTACCTGTTCAGATTCTACTTAAGAACAAACCTAAAGCCGCAAGTGGTTTTAAATGGCTTCTTTTTTTCCTTTAAAAATGTCATTTTGTGCAAGGACAGTTCTAAACACGGGAAACACATGCCACTTCACAGGCATACTTTAGACACCCCCCAGGTACCATATTTAAAGGAAAATTTCACTTTTTTTTTTTCACTTTATGCATCATTAAAATGACTGCTCCCGAAAAAACGTTAGTTTTTAAAAGTTCTTTTTGCATTGATATATGTCCCCTGGGGCAGGACCCGGGTCCCCAAACCTGTTTTATGACATTGCAACATGCATATTGGCCGTTGTAATTAGCACTTTTGATTTCGAACGTTCGCGTCCATTATAACGTATAGGGTTCGAAAATTCGCGCGAACTTTCGGTCGGTTCGAAGGTTCTGGTGCGAACCGAACCCGGGGGTGTTCGGCTCATCCCTAGTTTACAAAATGGTTATATGATTAGGTATCAAATAAAAGAGAAAATGAAAGTCATATTCAGTCTTTTGTAGAGTATCTAGCAATAAGTGTAATAACTAAATCAAATTGTAAGAAACAGTATAGTGTGTGCCTTCTCTTTTTCTAAAGTAGTAGGTTCATGTATAAAAAAAAAAGTGTGGTTCCCTCGCGCTATCAAATTGAAAAGTGTCTGTGTGTGGTATATTAAATAAATTGCTGCTTGACCTACAGTGTATACAATGCACTCAAATGGAAAATAATTAAAAAATAATGGTCAGCGCAACTTATATACCCTATAGTACTACAGTGAACAAGTACCTGTATAGTAATTATGCAATCAAAATAATTCAAAATAATAAAGTGCAAATGTGCATATAGTAAACAAATGCTGTGCAAACGGTGCTGACTACTATATTCCTATACAAAATGTAGAACTGTGCAAGCATATATGCAAATAAATATATGTAAACAATCCTAGTGATGAATTGCTATGAAAAAAAAAAACGGGCACACGAAAATCGCACAGCGGATGTTATTTGAAGAGCCTACTTGTCATATCGCTGCACATCAGCACTTTTTGCACTTTTTGCACGTTTATATATGAACTTATATATGGACAATATTTTATTGATTTATTAAGGGCCACATATATACACCACCAGGTGTTTACTAAGGACTACCACGCACCATTAAGTGCGTTTTTTTTTTTTCATAGCAATTCATCACTAGGATTGTTTACATATATTTATTTGCATATATGCTTGCACAGTTCTACTTTTTGTATAGGAATATAGTAGTCAGCACCGTTTGCACAGCATTTGTTTACTATATGCGCATTTGCACTTTATTATTTTGAATTATTTTGATTGCATAATTACTATACAGGTACTTGTTCACTGTAGTACTATAGGGTATATAAGTTGCGCTGACCATTATTTTTTAATTAGGTTCATGTATGGGACCTATAGAGTCTAGCTTAGGCACTCTGGAGGGTATTAGCGGACATGGGGTGGGGGGGTGGTATAAAAAGTGGGATGAGGTTGTGGGGAAGGAGGGTTAAGAGAGAAGTGAGGGGGGTATATATGAAAAAAAAACTGGGGTCATGTAGAAAAAGGGGGAAGATGGAGGAATTCTAAAAAAGTGTAATAGGGACAGTTACCTTCCGCCTCCCGCTAAGGTCATATGGTCCTTATCTTAAGTGTAGCTAGCTACATAACTCCTGTGGAGTTTGACTGATACCGAGAATATTCTGCTGAGTCCTGGAACTGAAACCACCAAGCCTAAGTGTGGGTAAATTTAGTCTTACTGGTAGCATTGTTTGTTGAGCTTTTTACAATTGACCATTCCAGTGCCCACACCTGCAAAAGTGTTTGGTACACAATGGCTTAATATCTACTTGGTCTGTTTAACTTAATTTAGAGTCCAGTTGAGTTTAGGTTCAGTTTCACTACTATACAAATTTTCTGAGAGGCTTGTTTTTCTATTTTTTGTAACTATTTAATTTTTAACAGAAAATAATCCTATGCTTGGTAAAGAGCAGTAGATATTGTAAAGCAAAGATATCCCTTTGTAATGAGGAATCATCAATAATATAATGGATTGGCAGGATCTCCTTTCAAGGCATTCAACATATTTAGAAAACACACTTGCCCGATGCTCCAACAATTCCGAAAAGACGTACATGACGATATTGCGAAGATAACTACTTACACACTAGACTACATTCCTTTGCAATATCTCCTCCACTATTCCTTCCTCCCCAAATCCACATATCAAAGGTCACTAGCTATACCATGCCTCCATCACTTACGGAATGTTTTTTACGTGTACTGCAGATTGCAGAATTATAGGAATTAATCAATATTGCGAAAGACACACCAACTATACTTTAACAAAGATGGAATGGAAAGACAACTAGTTTAAAAGTGATTCAAAGTCACGAAGACCACCATTAGAGCCATATGCATCCTATTACTAATCAGAACAGACCAAGTAGATATTAAGCCATTGTGTACCAAACACTTTTGCAGGTGTGGGCACTGGAATGGGCAATTGTAAAAAGCTCAACAAACAATGCTACCAGTAAGACTGGTTATACTTTAACAAACATGGAATGGAAAGACAACTAGTTTAAAAGTGATTCAAAGTCACGAAGACCACCATTAGAGCCATAAGCATCCTATTACTAATCAGAACAATGCCAGTAGGAAGGCCACCTTCTTATTCATTCTAATAACAATGCTTCATTGTAATACAACACTTCTGCTCTAAAAGATTTTCACTCTCTTTGTAGTTGCTGCCTCTGGCTCATCAGTTACAGTTGTCACTTGGTGACAGGATGTATTTAGTCTGTTTTAGTGTCAGAAGGTTGAACAGCAGTAGTTTGGTTGCAAATGGCTCCAGACATTTAAAAAAGAGCAAAAACAATACTTTCTGTGACAACATTTTTAGTTATATAGTCATGTAGTTAGGTCCAAAAAGACACATGCCTATCATGTTTGAACTTTTTTTTCTTTAAATTATCAGAAAATTGTGTATAATATGTTATAAAATGCCAGCTTATTACAAAAAAAAAAAAAGCATTTTTAATAAACAACAATCTCATCTTAAAACCATATAGATTAATTAATTCATGTAGCAAAATAAGCAAAAGTAATTTGTTATATACAGCCAATCAGCTTTTAGATTTCAGAAATGTAAACAGGGAATTCTTATTCTGGATGAAGCTTTTACTTATAAATATCACAAGTCACCACCATTCTATGACTTTTGTGAGTGTATTCTTTAAAGATAATAACTGCAGTATTGGTTTTATGGAACAGTAAATGTAATAATACACAAGTAACATAGATCAGAGGAGCAATGTAGAAAAGAAGGTTTTAGAACACTTGTGAGATCCTAAAGGCTACTCATGTTCCAATGACGCATAAGGGGAGATTTACTAAAACTGGAGCACTCAAAATCCGGTGCAGCTGTGCATGGTAACTAATCAGCTTCTAACCTCAACTTGTTCAATTAAGCTTTGGCAATAAAATCTGAAAGCTAATTGGTTTCTATGTAGAAGTCTGCCTACAATACATATGTATTGTAAACGGACTGCATGTCCATTTCCATCCTATTATCATCTGATCCGCTGGATGTTTTTAGTGGACCAGATCCGATGCTTGTCAGCTGACATCTGCCGCCCCATAGAGAACAATGGGTGGTCCGATCAGGACCACCTGAAAAACGGACAGGCGGACCTGAACGGTCCGCTGGTGTGAAAAGGGCCTTAACTCAATGGATGACAGAAATTGCCCCCGGGAGTTATCTCTGTTAGGGATAAAGTCCATCCTCAAAATATGTTTTAAATGCACACTAATATCATGGGGAGTACTTTCATGTTTAACTGTGAAATAGTTCTAAAATTTTGGCATAGAGTACTGTGATAATAGTAAGATCAGTCCTAGACTTTTTACAGGCACCCATGGCTTTCAGTATCAGAGCTTTCTCATCCTTCATTATATCTTATTTGAGAGTAGTAGGTATGACACTGCTCTATTATTTATAAATGTGTGGTGCCCTTTAAATTGAAAGAAATTTAAATCTCTGGTGCTCTATTAAATTCCAATTTTGTATCTAAACCAGATATATCCTCCCTATGCATTTCGTCAGCACAACTTCATCAGGAGCGTCATTGCGTCACTTCCTGACGAAAGCTGTGGAATGCATAATGTCCCAAACTTCCTGATTTTTAATGCTTTCTGGATGCAGACAAATTGTGAGTACATTTCCAGTTGTTTGAATGAAAAAACAGAGTAAAAACATTATTGTGCTATGGGATGTAATTTGTTTCTGCATGTGGATGAGACGGAGGGTTTGAATTTCTAAAGGAGAATGGAGAAGAGAAATACATAAAGTCGTGGATATGAGTCTGCTACACAATGGCATAAACTGTGAATGTGACATAGCGCCTAGAGGGGAGAGCTTTCTGGTGAGTGCAGTACCTTAGGGGGAGCACAAAGTGATGCACCAGCACAAGCATGATTTTGCGATTTGAACCATTGAAGTGAAACTGTCACATGATTTAGCGATTATTCATTTAAGGACTATTTTCAATATAAATGCACAATTGAAGAGCACCTGTCACATGGTTTGCTGATTACTCATTTAAGGACATTTTTTTATATTTGTTAATTTGCCTAATTTAAAGAGCACCAGTCAATTTAAATTGCAAGTATTGTTCACTTAAGGATTATTTGTCATATCAAATGTTATCAATTTTTGTCATTTTATTTATTTATTTCCAAATAATAAGAGCACCTGTCACTTTACAAATTCAACAAATAGAATATATTTAAGTAAAAAAGTTGTGGTAATACTGAGGTTTAGATATAAAATAGAAATTTAATAGGGCAACCACATAATTATAAATTATAGAGCAGCGCAGACTCAAATTATGTAGTTGTATTAGTAGGGGCAGCAGTTCTCACAAAAAAAATAAAATAATAATAATTAACCAACGGCCATTTGTTCTATAAGTCTACGATATGAGATTCTCTCTAGATATTGTCACTCCTGTACCTGCAGCCTTATAGCTGTATATCTTTAATGGGAGATCTAAGGTACTGCTGTTCTCAAGAGATATGGAATGATATCACTATTATGCTTCTTATGCCGCGTACACACGATCGGACTATCTGGCGGACTTGGTCCGGCGGACCAGAGTCCACCGGACAATTCGCCCGTGTGTGGGCTCTGGCGGACCTTTTCTTCCGAAAAGTCCGGCGGACTTAGAAAGAAGTCTTGACTCAAAATTTGTCAGCCGGACTCGGCAGTCCGGCGGACAATCCGCCTGTCTGTGTGCTAGTCCGCCGGACTTTTCAAATGAACGGACTTGCCCACACACGGAGTAAAGTCTGTTCATTTTTAACGTGACTCCAGGCAGATGGGACTAGTGAAGGAAGTCAATGTCGCTGCTTCCATCAGCGACATTGACACCTTGCTAGCCCCGTCGCCTGGTATGGATTTAAAGGGGAAGCCCTATGCGGAAAAAACAGCGTGGGGGTCCCCCCAAAGTTCATACCAGACCCTTATCCGAGCACACAGCCCGGCCGTTCAGGAAAGGGGGTGGGGAAAAGTCCGGTCATGTGTGGGTGTGTGTGGGCAAGTCCGCTCGTTCGGAAAGTCTGGTGGACCTCCGATGGAAAGTGTCTGCAGGACTAAGTCCGCCGGATAGTCTGATCGTGTGTACGCGGCATAAATGTTCTCCTTACTGGAGGCTCTGACATGAGAAAGCAAAGTCCTGTTTTTACCAAGATGGCCACCTTTTCATAGAGATAGAGGGTAGAAGAAGGAATGGAATGTCAGTAATGGGGAAAAAAATCAGCTGCAGCGGGATAACAGGCAATGAATGCTTAACCTAGTACTCAGAAATATAAAGTGATATTAAAGGCTTGGCTTAAAAAAACAAAGAAAAAACAAAACAAACACGCACAAACACGCCATACTCACCTGCTCTGTGCAGTGGGTCTCCTGTTGGTGCACCTGGCCCCTCCCTCCTGCCGAATTCCCCCAGAGCATTTAGCTTGCTCCCAAGCTGCTGCTCTGTGTGTCCATTCACACACAGAGCCGTGGCCTAGCCCCACCCCTCTGTCTCCTCATTGGTTCAATGGCTGTGATTGACAGCAGTGGGAGCCAATGGCTTCTGCTGCTGTCTCAGCCAATGAGGAAGGAGAGTCCCTGGAGAGTTGAGGCTCTTGTGCACATTGCTGGAGGAAGATCAGGCTCATATAAGTATTAGGGGGGCTGGGGGTGCTGCTGCACAGAGAAGGTTTTTTAACTTCATGCCTAGAATGCATGAAGGTAAAAAACCTGGAGCCTTTAGAACCACTTTAGGTCAAGATAACCGAAGCATGGAGAGATTTATGCCACGGCCTCTGGAAGACAATACTTAATAGAGACTGTGAACCTATGCTGGTAACTTGAACTATGTGGGGCTGTGCCAATTCAAGTTCAGGTTATTTCTGTAGAACTGTATACAGGGCTGGTGCTACCACTAGGGGAACTAGGCAGCCGCCTATGGCGCACGCCCGTTTAGGGCGCAGCCACGGCCAGTTGTTGCTGGGTCCAACCCCCCCAAAGCGTCCTGCCCAAATACCAAAGTCAGCATCCTTGCAGCCACAACAATTAGCCCTGAATGTACGGTGGGTAACAGCAACCACTACTGCCACTGCCCACTGTTCTCAGTGCTAGGGTTTGGTTGGTAGGACTGTTACTATCCTAGAAACCAATTCCCCTCCCCCAGGCCTCAGCATTCAGAGGAGGAACCTATATGGTATCTCAGTGCCCAGCCTTCCAGCTTCTGTAGCCAACTGCTGCAATGAGAAGGAATGGATTCTGATGTAAGCTGGGGTCTTCACTATACTCCCTTCCACTACCCCAAATATTCTATTAAACCTCTCTACTCTCCTTACCCCAATCTGCTCTTCCCTTCTAACTTTGGGGACCCTATTGAAAGGGAATGGGTTCTAGGGACCATGATGTAAGGGGTTTTGGGAACCCTGATGTAAGGAGGCTTTAGGAACCCTGATGTAAGCGGGGCTCTGGGGACCCTGATGTAAGGGCAGAGACCTTGGAGATCCTAATGAAAGGGGAACTCTGGTGTAAGGGGGAACTCTGGGGTCCCTGATTTAAGGAGGGGGGACTCTGGGGACCCTGATTTAGGAGGAGGGCTTTGGGGGACCATGATGTAAGGGGGGCTATGGGGACCCTAATGTAAGGGCAGACTTTGGGGACCCTAATGAAAGTGGGGTCTCTGATGTAAGGGCAAACTCTGGGGACCCTGATTTAAGAAAAGGGGTATCTTGGGACCTGCTGTAAGGGGGGGGTGACACTGGGGACACTGATGAAAGGAGGAAGGACTCTGGGGACCCTGATGTAAGGGGGGAACTTTGTGTGATTCCCGTGCCCAGGGCCACAAGTGCTGCAATGGTCCTGTTTATTTTAGTTGAAAACAACCACTAACACTTTGTAAGTGCTGGTTACATACAGGTTGTGCTGGTTACATTTCAGTTAGCTGGTCTCACTGTGCAGCAGCAAGATTAAGGAGCCATTCTGCTATGTGTAATTAATGGGGCCTAACTTCTACTCATTATCATTGTTCATTGTACCATAGGGAACGTATTACAGCTAAATCTTTTCAATTTTTTTGCCAAATAAATTCTGTATTGTGAACGCCACAGGTTTCACACACTGAATATACAATTTCTTTGTCAACAAATCACTCAAAGGGTTCAGTCATGTCCATTTATCATGATTGCTTATTGTTTTTGAAGCAGGGATTTGAAATCTGCCTAATTAACAGCCAAGACTACATGTCTGTTCAGTTTATGGGAGCTTTGCCAACTCCTAAATCCATGTAACACTGGAGCTTAAATCTACAGTATATGTGCTGGAGCTGAAAGAATATCTTTAGAGGTTCTTGGTCACACTCACAAAAGATGTATCTCAAGCATGCTCACTTCACAGCAATCGTCTGCAGAAACCTGTACTGGGAGAGCATGGAAAGAGCCAATACTAACCTCTTGCTCTCAAAATGTGACTTGCCTAGTTGTCATGTTGACCCAGAGATTTCAGTCCTGTCTAAGGAACAAGGAACGTGACTGCATATTAATTCTAAATGAAATCCTATTTTCTAAGCTGCATTATTTTTCTGGGACGTATTAATGCCAGAGACAGCCAAGCAACTAGTAAAAAAAGTGTAGTAACTTCTCTTGAATGTGATTGAATGCGAAGATGAGTTAATTTCATCTTACTTCAAACTTGGTCAATCAGGCAATGTGGCACTTTTAAAGAAACATAGGATTCATAAATTGGAAGCAAAGTGAAGTTTTCTATTTGCCTGCTGTTGTGATGGACTACCTGTACAGTGAAATATTTGAAATATAGAAACATAGAAGCATTTTGGCAGGAAAAATAAAACACAAAATGGCCCATCCAATCTGCTCTTTTATTTTCTTTTTTGGATTTAAATATGTTTTTTGTATTTTTAGTGTTTTTGGGGGGTTTCTTTGTAAATTTTTTTGGCTCAGTATAGATATGTTTGTCCCAAGCATGTCTAAATCCACTTAATGTTGACTGACTCACTACCTGTACTGAAAGTCTATTCCAAGCATTTACTCTTTCAGTAAAATAATACTTTCTAAGATTATTTTTGAACTTTCTTCCTGTTAGTTTGAAGTTATGTCCCTGTGTTCTTAATCTTGGCTTCATATTGAAAAATGTGCCCTTCTGGACCTTATTCACCAGCTTTATGTATATAAAAGTTTCAATTATGTCTCCCCTTTCCCTTCTTTCCTCCAGACTATACAGTTTAAGTTCTTGAAGTCTCTTCTGTTATATTTTATCCCTAAAGCCAGGCACACACAACTGTTTTTTTTTTCGTGCAACCCCCAGGGTTGCGCAAAAAAATAATCCTGACAGCTCCGGTCGGGAGCCACTGTACTAACCATGCAAGGTTAGTTCAGTGATTTCCTCCACTGAGCTGTTGTGTTCTGACAGGGTGACGGCCCCCCCACCAGAAAACACTCCAATCATCGCTCTCTGCCATTGGCTGAGAGCGCTGATTCAGAGTCAGTCGGCTGCTGGTTTTCCAGCATGCACGTCCGACAGAAGCTGGACGAATGGCCAGTTTCTGTTGGACTGACCGACATACGCACGGGCGGAATGTCGGCCAGTATTTTTTGTCCCGGCAAATGTCTCCCGTCATTCTGCCCATGTGTATGGGGCTTTAGACCTTTTCCCATTTTTTTTTTTAAAACTAATGTTTAAGAGTGTTATTTTCTTACAAATATTCTTCCATCAAAGCTAAGCAAGCTTACGTTTTGTCAAAAAAAAAAAAGCTAAGCAAGCTGTTACCTGAAGAAAGAAAAATACCTGTTTTCTTTTTTTTTCATAAAAAAGCACAAGATAAAAATACATTTTAGCTAGAAGAGCGATAAAATAAATGTTAACTGTGTGTTTTATATACTGTGTGAAAAAACAATAAAACAGATTTTCAAAAAAAAAAAAATCAACTGGTTTGCATCATGATAGTTTATGTGGGCTACTAACAGCTTAAAGTGAACCAAACTTAAAAAAAAATGATATTTGTCATGTTATAGGGAACATTTAGAAATGCTAATTGTGCCTAAGCAGGACCTTTACAATTTGCCTTTTGTCTTAAATGCCTCCTGAAAAATAGCAGAGCAACTTTTGGCCTCATAGTTTACTATGCAATGTTATATCTAAGAGATTATTGGCTTTGACTGCTAGTCCTACAAGATTTTAAGGGTGATTTGATGATGTCATTGCTATGATTGTCACAGTTCTCTTTTTTTTAGTGTCCGAAATGAGGCAGCAAAACCCTGCCTTTACCAAAATTGCCACTTCCACATGGAAACACAGTGCAAAACAAAATATAGTAAATCAGTAATGGTGAAAGGATCAGCTGCAGGGAGACCATAGGCAATATTGAAGACTAGTCATATGAACTCAGCTTACCTTCTTTTGAACACAGATTCCAAATTTGTATTCCTCTTTAAGATATCATATAGATTGTCATATTAGTAAATGCAAAATTGATATTTCATTTATCCAAATACCTATCTTTCACTTTCTCAAATAGTAAAGTGGGATTAAAAAACCTTGTTTCCCAAGTTTCTTCTTGTTGATACTTCATCAATCCCCTTGGGGTGCTGGCATTCCTATTAAACCACTGCTGAATTTGCTGCAGTGTTCACATCTCTTCATGAAAATGCGAGTTGCCTGGCTGTCATGTCGATGACTTGCCTTTAATATTTTCTAAGTCACTAAAGCAGAGCAAGTACAGAGATAAAGAATTCTGGCACTTTTCAGACAATCATATACAGCAGACTCCTCCTGAATTTTCAAAATATTAAAGTTAGTCAACCATCACTCTTAAAAAAAGGCCAACAATGGCAATGTCCATATTCTCACAACATGTATACTTTATAGCTGAACTCCAAGCAGATATACTATAAGGCTCAAATGAATGCCACTCTGTATTCATGAATATATCCTGAAATGTATTGTTTAACCACTTCAGCCATGGAAGGTTTACGCCCCGGAAGGTTTACTCCCCTTCATGACAGGCCATTTTTTGCAATATGGCACCGCGTTATTTTAACTGACAATTACACAGTCATGCAACGCTGTACCCAAA
This sequence comes from Lithobates sylvaticus, assembly GCA_028564925.1. NCBI lineage: Eukaryota > Metazoa > Chordata > Amphibia > Anura > Ranidae > Lithobates > Lithobates sylvaticus. Next base: position 577,472,695 of record CM053026.1, on the reverse strand, counting down.
TAAAATTGATGTCCTTTTTTCCCCACAAATAGAGCTTTTTTCAGTGGTATTTGATCACCTCAGCTGTTTTAATTTTTTGCGCTATGAACAAAAAAAGTTTGACAATTTGTTTAAAATAAAACAATATTTTTTACTTTATGTTATAAAACATACCGATGCGAGTTGCCTGGCTGTTTTGCAAGACAGCCCAAGAATTTACAGAAACTGGAGGCTTTTTGCCAAGATGAATGGGCAGCTTTACCATCTGAGAAGATAAAGAGCCTCATACACAAATACCGCAAAAGACTTCAAGCTGTCATTAATGTTAAAGGGGGCAATACACAATATTTGGAACTGGGGTATGTAAACTTTTGATCAGGGTCATTTGGGTAGTTTCTGTTGTGATTATGATTTAAAAAGAGGAAACACAGTTGATTGATAATAAATGGCTTCAGCCAAACACGAACATCGGGTCTGCCATACCTGCTGGTTGGCTCCCGCTGTGTCCAATTACATCAGTAATGGGTCGCCGGCTGTGGCGTGCACGAGCCCCAGGCCCAGTGCACAAAATCACGTATAGATATGTGATTTCATACAGCGGGGCTGCCCTGACGCAATATATCTGTGTGGGGCGGTCCAGAAGATGGTTAAATACATAAAGTATAAGTACCTGAACTTGACTTGGTACGAGCCTCTTGCAGCAGCACTCATACTAGGGGAGTGTATTAAGCTGCTTGCTTAGTTTAGCTTTAAAGGGGTGTTTCACCTTACAATTTTTTTTTTAAAAGTCAGCAGCTAAAAAAAAAGTAGCTGCTGACTTTTAAGAAGTACACTTACCCTCCCAGGGCACCCGCGATGTCGGTCGTGGAGGACGAGCTGTCCCTCGGCGACCCGGTTCCAGCACCGCCATCCTCAGTAAGGGAAACGGCTTCACGTTTCCTACTGCGCATGCGCGAGTTGGCGCGCAGCCGACTGCGCATGCGCGAGTCGGCGCGCGGCCTACTGCGCATGCGAGACTCTAATTTGTGAATGGGGAACGCGATGTGTTGTGGGACATAGTTCCCATAACACACCGCGCCCCATTCAACAGAAGACGGAAGAAGAGAAGATCACCGCGGAGCTGGAGGAGGCAGATTATGACGATCTGCCTAGCAACAGCCATTTCTGGTAAGTAAAAAAATAAATTTTATTTTTTTTTTCATTTTAAATGGTTACTAACATTTTTTTAAGTTTTTGTTTTCAGGGTGTCCCACCACTTTAAGGGATTGTTTCCACTAGATTCATTTTCATACATGTTGCTGCATTTTACAGCACAATCAAAATGCACGGACAACAGAAAAACCTCTATTTTCAATAGCGTCTGTTCCCATCAGTATAATTGCATTATAGTGCATGCTGAATTTTAAGTGTGCTGGCCAGCAGTCTGTAGTTCTGGTCAATATGATGCAAGCGATCAAGAAGGCAAAGAGCCATTATTGATGCGAAATTCATTAAGTTATATTAGCAGCAGTTAATTATTATTTTTAATCCAAAAAATTGGCTTAATCTATGCGAGTAGAGTAAATTAAATTCTGATTAGTTCAATTGGGTCACTACATTTTACACATAGTTGCTGTCCTTTGGCACTGCTTTACTGAGTCTTTGAATGTCTTTGAATGTTACTAAAGGGCTATCATTGGGTTCACCATTAAAATAATAGTAATCTGATTTATTTTTGTTAATTCTCTCACTCTTTGAATGATTATTTTAGCTTCTGGGTGACGTTTGAACTTCAGCTGTGTTGTTTATGCTGCCTGATAAATTTTTATTTTGCGTCTTTGTATGTCTGTCTATACTTTCTCCAACTGCTATGTAAGTTGGTTGTCATTGTGATTAATTAATATTGCTTTTGCTCTGCAATGTTAAGGATTAGTTTGGAGTTGTGTAATTGCAAGTACTGGGAATGTGTATGTTAGTTGGCTGATTAATATAAACAAATATACAAACTCTTATTGCTTTGTATAATGAAGTTCATAAAAATGTCTGCAAATATATTCTTTATTCTGTTCTAAGAGTTTGTATCAGAGATGCATATAGATGACAGCAGATGTTGTGTTGGCAAATGAAAATCATTTTTTTTTTTTCAGCTTTAGAGAATTGGATTTACAAAGACTAGAATAAAAGCTTTCACGCATAGCAACCAGATTCATTTTTTCCATTTCAGTTATAAAAACATGATTGGTTACTGTGTGTAAACGTTCCTCTTATGTTCCTGTGCCCATTACATTATGGTACTGGTTTATATATTTGTGGCCCCTGGAAAGCAACAGGCTTGTAGTTCAGTGGACTCTTCTTCTATAACTAATTCTGCATAGATGCTTCTCTTATAACTCCCCAGTAATAGTTACATAGTTACATAGTTAGCTAGGCCGAAAAAAGACACAAGTCCATCCAGTTCAACCATAAAAAAAAAGAAATAATAAATAAAAATAAAATATATCAATAAAAATAAAATATATCACATATAGTAATGTGCTGTACATCCATATTACTGCATCACTTTGCTGTAAAATCCCATGACAACTTATAGCTGGAAATGTGGAGCTACAGTCCGCAGTATATCCCTTTGTGCATATTTCATTGGCTCCAGTTTTTTTCTGTAACTCAAGTTTATTAAAGATTTTACATAAAGAGCAGGTTACAAAGCAAACATTGAATAACGTACAGTTATACAGGTGGTAGTCAGGTTATTATGGCTCCAGTTTTTTGTAGGATTAGCAGGTCCTCATAGATCAGATAATACCTTTCAGCCTCAGAAGGCCTCAGTCCAGCACTCCAAACTCAAGCACTGGCCTTGAAAGCAAAAAACCCTTCCATAAGTATACTGCATATTTCATTGGCTCCAGCTTTTGTAGGATAAGCAGGTCCTCATAGATTCGATAATACGTTTCTGTCTCAGAAGGCTTCTGTCCAGCACTCTAATCTCAAGCACTGGCCTTGAAAGCAAAAAACCCTTAAATATATTTGTTAAAGCATGGTCTTACCCAGTGTTTCTCAACCTTTTCTCAGTCAAGTCACCCTTTAAAATTATGAACAGTCTTGAGGCACCCCATTCTAAAATGTCAAAAAACTATTCTAATAGTTTTACATAACGCAGCAACATCCACACACATGGAACACCCAAAGTTAGAGATTATTTATTCTTCACCATTGCACACTGGTACTGACTAGTGTTCTAGTGTTTTTTTTCTTCCTCCGTTTCTCCCCATCGCTCAGCTAATCAGTTCTGATGGAGTGGGGAATGGTCTCTGTGCAGGCGACTGACATCCTCCTTATCAATTGATGACGTCATTGGTTGTTAGAAGGTCATAATGATGAAGGTCGTAATGGTGCACAATAGAAGGTCGTTATGGTACACAATAAAAGCCTGGTATGTATACAATTTTTGGGCATTTTTTAGGCATTTTGCCAGGGCACCCCTGAAGAAACCTGAAGGCACCCCTGGGCACCTTGGTTTAAAAAGGCAGGTCTAACCTATTGATGGCAAACTCTTCAGGGATTGGCTAGCCAGCAAAAATGCAGAGTAAGGCCCATGCACACTGGGCATTTAGCCCCAGTTAATGTGGGGCTCTAGCAGTTAGCTGTGGGTGGAGGGCACATGTTCTCCATCCAGACCATCTGCCAGCAGCCCATCAAACTCTATGAGAGGTTAATAGCTGCTGTGAGTGCATGGGGCTGGATGGTACACCTAGCAGTACTATAGTTAGGGCAATATGCAACCAGAGATGATTACGCAGAATGCAAACATCTTGTGTTCTGGACATTAATCTCTGGGCTCATGCTGCATTGAATATAAGTACTGCTAGATGCACCATTATACCCCATCCAGTCACAGCAGCTGTTTGTGTCTCATATAGGTTAACAGGCTGCCAAGGAACCTGGGTTCTCTACCCACAGCTAAATGCCAGAGGCTAAATACCCAGAGTGCCCTAAACTATTTCCCAATATTTCTTGGCAGATAATACAGCATAGCAAATCCCCAGAGCATAGCTAGAAGTTTTGTAAAAAAATTAAAATGCTTAAAACAGGCCTGAAGGAACAAATCCCTACAAAATCCAACCAAAACATTTTTTTATGCTTTTAATAATGGTAATTAACATTTGGCAGGTTCCCCTAGTCATTCCACATTTATCTAAATGTAAAGTATTTTGTTACTGTTGCTGTCTCTATTGGATAGATTTCCATCCACTTGTTGTTCTGACCCCTTGTCAACAGGACAGGAAATTTGAAATAATATTTCCAGTGGAAACAATGGCAGCAATAAAAACTTTACTAAGGTTCTAACTTTTGCCTGCTCTACAAAAAAAGCCATTTTTTGTTTCTGTCAGTATATGATTAGACACTACTGGGTAGTTATCCTTTATAAAAGGGAAGTTTCATGAAGAGTACTCCACAATTTTTTTTAGATTTAATATAAAAATTGTCCTGGCCTAAATTTTTTGTCAGGTAACTATAGAGCTGAAGTAAAGGCATAATGTGGTACCCACAAACACCTTTGTAAGACTTCAAATTGATTCTTGTGTAGCTATGGAGCTTTTGGATCCTAAACCCAGGCTGTACATGGGGCTACCAATTCTTCCTGAATTGAGATTAAATTGGTTGTAAACCTCAGATATGAAATATGAACAAAGCATATCCATCTATAATGTGTACTTGTCTCATTTAAGAGCAAAGTCTAATTTCTGTCTGCTGCCTCGTTCCTCTGCTATCAGCATGAATCAATTCTGACAAGTTTTCCAGACACCAAGAGAAAAAAGGTGAAGGGGAGGGATCTCCAGAAAATTGACAGCCTCAGCTCTGTTCCGGTGTGCTGTGTGAAGGGGGTGTGTATCCCCTGCCATTACTCAGCTGTCAGAGCTCTCCTCACTGAGCTCTGCAGAGTGTTATTTCAGCTCTTTGCCCCCTGTTTTTTTTTTCTGGCAGCTTAGACACGCTTTATCAATTCTAGACTTTGAAGGGATGTAGAGATGAGAAGACTGCAGATAAACAGGTGCAACTTATGTAGGAGAATTTGTTTAATTTGAGTGTATCACCTGAAACCAATCCCTTCACTGGGTATATGTAAGGGTTTACAAGCTGGCATTCTGAGCACTGATTTCTACTCAACGTAAGGGCAGGGCTTAGTCTTATTTTGGCAGAAGTTTTAAGCTCTATGTGTAGCCTGGGAGTTGAGTTCAAATGCGCTCCACAGGTACGAGGAGATCAATTTGAAGACTATGGGGGGTATCAGTGATTACTTCATATAGTGCCACATCCTAGACTTGAAACTAGAAACAAATTTCCCCTTGGAGTTGGACTTTAAAGGCACTTAGACTCATATAACAATCGTAAAGTAAAATAGAAAAATCATTTATTACATAATTAAAATTGGTAACATGGAATGTACATAGCAATAAACAACTGAAAATGCACTGACTGTAACATGATTGACAATACAGAAGAGATATGCTTCACCCGACGCATTTCAGAGTCTGTTTTATCTCCTTCCTCGGGGGTAGGGAAAATATCAATTCTCTATAATGCAAATGCAGAAATCAACAATAGTTCATATAGATACATACTGTTCATATATACTTAAAGTGATTGTAAGGGTTCGTTATTTTTTTTTAAATAACAAACATATTATACTTACCTCCACTGTGCAGCTCGTTTTTGCACAGAGTGGCCCTGAACCTGCTCGTCTGGGGTCCCTCGATGGCTCTCGCGGCTCCTCCCCACATCAGATAACCCCCTAGGAGAACCGCTTTCCAGAGAGGATTACCTTGCAGGCCCGCTCCCGAGTCCAGCATTCGGCGTCCATAGCCGCCAAATGTATGACTCAACCCCCGCCCCGGCCCCCGTGTCATTGGATTTGATTGACAGGAGCGGGAGCCAATCGCTGCACTGCTATCAATCTATCCAATCAAGAGCCAAGAACCCTGGGCAGAGAGACAGCGCGTCCCCGTCGGGTCAAGTTCCAGGGCTCACGTAAGTAAAACAGGGGAGGCTGGGGGGGGGGGGGGGCGGTCACTGGCAGGTGTTTTATCACCTTAATGCAAAGGATGCATTAAGGTGAAAAAAACACGAAGGTTTACAACCCCTTTAATTCCGCATCTGCAACTTACAGTCGCTTCAGTCATGTATGAGCACATATTTCATATGGACTAAAAACAAAAAATGTGGGGACTAATGCAGGATCCGTCACACTGTGTTTGCTAAACTATTATGGTTGTAAATATTGCATAGCATGTACTGTACATACACAAAAATAATTTTGTGAGGAGCAAAGTTATCCATTTTAGAGCAGAGCAGATTTCCCAGTATATTAAATCAGAGTGCTAACAAATGAGACATCTATCTATCTGCTCTGTACATAATCACTATTTATGTAATCATCTGCTTGAACTATATAGAGGCACTTTGATATTTTACCTAGCACAATAAACATTTCCTACACATCCCATGCATTATTTCATAGATTACTCTTCTGCATTTTACAGATGATGAAAACAATGTATTCCGTTTTGTTACACTCATTTTCCAAGGACATAAGTACACATTTTTGGTGAATTATTTCCTTGGCACAAATAAGGTGACCCAATGCATTAATTATCTTGACAGTACTGGCTCAAATTATGTGTATCTCAGCATGTAGTAGGGGATAATCCTCCTAACATTTATGCAATAATGTCTACTATTTTCTATCATATCTCCATACTCAACTAGTAAAAAACACATTTTTCTAATTTCAGTTGATATTTTTGGGAATTGCCTCTAAGTGAGTTACAAAACAGATCATTTATTTTGTTTCATTCTTTCATGCATACGGTTTTAAAGCTGCAGATTGTAATGTATGATTCACCCTGTTTTCAAGGGTCGCAATCATAAAATATTATAAACTATGCTAACTGCAGAAAAAACAAACTTTATCATTCAAATGCTTCATCAGTTATGCTGTCTTTTTTGCATGCAATTAACTTACTGATTATTGTAGAAAGGAATGCACTTTCATTTCATATATCATCATGTGTCCCAGATAAAAATTGCATTTAGCTTGCTGATTTGCTGATGGCAACTAGTTAATTGGAAGTGAAAGCTAGCAGTTTGACAGTTTAATTGGTCTGATGCTATATATAGCATAAACAATAGTAAAGTATGTAACAGTTTTGTAAACTTAAATCTGGTTTTGGAAAAAGGTGTCACATGGAAAGATTGGAGGAGATGGATACCAGGGACATACTTGACTTGATGGAGTTTATGTTGCTGCTGAGAAGAAGAATCAGACTGCAGGAGGAAATGGAGAGTCACCAAAGATGACAATAATAGGTGCATCTGCTCATATCCCAGAGCCTGACATTTGGCTTTGTTAACCTAATGTTTGTAAAGCTACGCTGGTACCCTGACCCATTTATGAATTTTACCGGAATGACTGTGGAGACCATAGAACGTTTGTTGGCTATTGTTAGACAAGGGGACATTTGCTAAAACTGGAGAGTGCAAAATCTGGTGCAGCTCTGCATAGAAACCAATCAGCTTCCAGGTTTTATTGTCAAAGCTTAATTGAATGAAGTTAGAAGCTGAATGGCTACCATGCAGAGCTTCATCAGATTCGGAGTGCTCCAGTTTTCATAAATCTCCCCGAACAGTGTTTTAGCCAATGGGAGTTAAAAAGAGCATTTCTATAGAGGAACACCTTTTGGTAACATTAATGTAAGCAAATGTAATAAATGTCTACAAACTACCGGTATGTGTAATGTATTTATTTGTGTTGCATTTTTAGTTACACAATACCTTTATCCTAAATTGCAATGTAATAAGGGTGGTGTCACTTTTTTGCTACAACTGCTCCATCTTTTAAAGACTGCCTTTCCTCCTAAAGTTTGAGTGCTCAAATATATACCTGCAAGACATATTTAAATCATGAATCTTGTTTAAACATACATGCATATATCCAGGGGGCCCTGAAAAATGAGGCCCAAAATACTAAATTCTAGACATACTTACTTCCAGAGTTGTACACTCCCTTAGTAGAGTAAACTCCACATTGTTCTAGGCAAAGAGGATCCAAATTTGAAACAAATGTACTAGCATGTCAAGGATAGGGATATGAAAAATAATGGATGTATCCCTACCTGATGTTCCCCACTTCTCTTTTATCCTCATGTATCACTAATTTACTAACAGGCATATCAGCCTGGATGTCACACCACTCCCTCAAACTCAATCTTTCCAAAACAGAGTTCATAATTTTTTCTCCCCCACGTACCCCTTCCTCTGATCTTTCTGTCAAGATTGATGGCACAACTATCAGCCTCTTTTCCCTCATGCCAAGGTTCTAGGTGTAATCCTAGACTCTGAACTATTCTTTCAGCCCCATGTCCAATCATTGTCCAAATCTTGCCATGCCTCCACAACATCTTCAAAATATGTCCCTTTCTAACCAGTGACAACACAAAGCTCCTAATTTACTCCCTGGTCATCTCCTGCCTCGACTACTGCAACTCACTTCTCATTGGCCTACCTTTACATAGGCTATCCCTCCTTCAATCCATCATGAATGCTGCTGTCACATTGGCTCCTGCTCACCCAACAAATTAAGTTCAAAATATTAACAACAACTTGCAAAGCCACCCATCTGCTTCCAGCTACATCACTAACCAAGTCTCAAAATACCAACTTATTTGTTCTCTTCGTTCTTCTCATGACCTCCTGCTCTCTAGCTCCCTTGTCATCTCCTCCCATTCTTGCCTCCAGGATTTTTCCAAAGCCTCTCCCATCCTATGGAACTCCCTACTTAAATCTGTTTAACTGTCTCCTACTCTGTTTGCTTTTAAATGATCCCTAAAAACCCATCTATTCAGAGAAGCCTATCCTGCCTTCATCTAACAACTATACTTTAATTTTCTCCATCAGCTCCTCCCCCACTGCTATTACCTTTTGTATCACTTGACCCTCCCTTCTAGATTGTAAACTCTAACAAACAGGGCCCTCTGATTCCTCCTGTATTGAATTGTATTGTAACTGTATTGTCTGCTCTCATGTTGTAAAGCCCTGAGCAAACTATTGGCGCTATATAAATCCTGTATAATAATAATAATAATAATATTAGTAATTTCATCAACGTTCCAATTCTCACCTCACTGAGCAACTAGTGGTTGTGTATCAGCAGCCAAAAAACCTGTCATATGCCTCAGCGTTCAGCCGCCTGTGCCAATACTCTACATGAATTTGGCCACTTACTATACCAGTGATCCTACCCTCTGTTTTACCCTCTGTTTTGCCTGTCCCTGGTCCAATTATATCTCAGTCCTATTTATTCTCACTAAACTTTTTCTAATGCATACTGCAAATAACTTGTACATAGTTTTTGATGAATATATTTCTTGTACACTTTAAATATATTTGTCACTATCTCCTACTCTATCCACTTTTAGGTGATCCCTGAAAACTTTTCTCTTCAGAGAAGTCTATCCTGCCTCCACCTAACAACTGTACTTTTTCCATCGGCTTATTACTCACAGTTATTAACTTTTGTCTTTTAACCCTCCCTTTTAGATTGTAAGCTCTAGAGATGAGCAGGGCCCTCTGATTCCTCCTGTATTGAATTGTATTGTAACTTCACTGTTTGCCTTAACATTGTAAAGCACTGTGCAAACTGTTGGCACTATATCAATCCTGTATAATAATAATAATAGTTGTGTTTTTTTTCTTTTGGCTCTGGTGTAATCTAATAATATTCAAGGACAAGTCGCAACAAGTTAATTTGAAATGACCACTTATCTCTATGTCCTTTGCACTGATGATGTCCCAATCTGGAGTTGAAGCCCTGTGCACCTCAAATCAGAACTCCGGGGTTGATTTACTAAAACTGGAGAGTGCCAAATCTAGTGCAGCTCTACATAGAAACCAATCAGCTTACAGTTTTTTTTTTTTGTCAAAGCTTAATTGAACAAGCTGAAGTAAGAAGCTGATTGGCTTCCATGCACAGCTGCACCAGATTTTGCCCTCTCCAGTCTTAGTAAATCAACCCCCTTGTCTCTTTGCTCATTCAGAGTATAGAGGATGTTGTGTATTCCACAGCTATGGCTTCTGCTGCACTGTTACAATAAGATCTCTATGGGAGACATCTTTGCCATAAAATCCCAGTACACAAATCAACTGCACTCCTCGGAGCTAACAACATGCATGCACTTCCTCTTAACTATGTCAGGAAAAAAAAATACCTCTGTTTTGCTGATAAACATACTGCACATAAATGCCTATAAATGTTGTTTGTGTTTACATCTGTTAAGCTAGGTTCAAGTTTACAAAACTAAAGCCAGCCATAGATGAACTGTGTAGCGCTACCCCCAGTTAAGAGAGCCGCTGGTTTGTTTTGGGTCCCTGAGTACAGCTCCACCAACCCCCGGCAATTTGGCTCTACCCGCTCTGGCACAGTTAGTAAAGGGGTACGTCCCTATGCACATAAAACTTAGCTTATACTCTAAGTGTAATTGGTATGAACTCACAAGCAGACTGCTGAGATAAGAATAACTGGCTTTACTTTTGTCAGTAAGGAAAAAGAATAGCAACATGCATTTAAACATATATCTTACAATACTTTAGCAGGTCCCTGCAATATGCACTTTAACATGTACACAGGTATATCAATCTAACAATGGGGAAACGGAGCGCCAAGTGTGGCGACCGTCTGCTATACACCCCTGAGGCGCAATAAATCTATCTGCGCCTACCTAATGGACCAGGCCTGATCCCTAGCAATAGAGCTCAGTCCTTGTACTAGTACAGTGTTCTTCACCGGCAATAAATCTGTAGAGGTGGTGCACATGTAGCTTTAAATGGTGTCATTTGTAATCCACAAAAGTAACATTGCTGCTCTGAGGTAAATTGCGCCTAGGCAGTTCAGTAGGCATAAAACGTGTGTGTCAATGCAGGATGAGCCTTCCGGCTCTCTCACCAATCCTTGGGGTACCGTCCTCCGATCCGATCCCTCTAATGGTGGCTCTGGTCTCTTCAATGGCGGCGTCCGGTCTCCTCAGTCACAGCCCTGCACTCCGGTCATCAGCTCCGTCCGACCGACAGTAAGGGGAAGTCTCCGCTCCGCTGCTGTGGACTCTGAGGGGTGAGAGTCTCACTCCATCGGCTGCAAGGCCCAGGCTTCAGGCCTTCAGCTCCGGTCCGCACAGGTGTCTCTGCTGGCTGCAGTCTCCGCGTCACAGGCTCTGTCAGCAGAGGCAGGCCAGTCCTGTCCGGCCTCAGAAGAGGAAGTGTCCCAAGAGGAAGAGGCGGTCTCCGCTCTTCCCTTTTATAATCTCCCCCAGCAGCCTCCCGGGCGGAAGTCCGCAGCCCTGGGGCCTGGGGAATCATGGGAGATGTAGTCTCTAAGCCTAAAAGGGGTAGAACCCCGCTACACACTCCCCCCACTTTGAATCTTTGGTCCCCAAAGATAGTGTTCAAACTACAAACTTTCTCGGGAACAACATTTTCACATAATTTGGACAGAGGAGCTTCCCACCAATTGGCATGAGATGGGGAGCTGTCCTGTCTACAGGTCACTTCAGTGTGGGCGACCTGTGTAACTGTGCCAGAGAGTGAGCTGGGGTTGCCCTCCACTAAATGAACAGCGGAAGGGTCAGGGCTTTCAGCACTTCTCCTGGCTGTAGTAACAGAGTCCTCTGAACTTTCTCCCATCTTGGGGTAAGTTAACTTCTTGGGAGGCTTCACAACTCTGCGAGCTCTCTGTTCTCTTGGAACTTCTTCAGGAACACATTCTGGCAACACCTCTGGTTCTGGAACATCTTCTTCTTGTTCTGGGTAGAGACCAGGGATATCTTCCCAGCACTCAGGCACATCACTGAATGGCACAAACTCTGTGGCTTCTGGGTTCAATGTGTTATCTTCCACATCTTCAGTAGGTGGAAGATCTATGGCAGCATTTCCTGGAGTTGAGGAAGGCCATAGCCATTCAAGTTCTCCTCTTTCTTCTTCAGGTTGGGGGTCCTCACCACCCCTAACTTGGGACGTCTGAGACCTAGTATTAGGCCTGGGGGTATCCAGAATGGAAACAGATTCAGGTACGTCTCTTGCTGGAGGCATTCTGACTGCTTCAGTGAGTGGGAGCAAATGATTCCTATGCCAGGTCTTCAAAGGCCCCAATCTTCCCTCTGGTTTCAACTTGTAGACAGGCAATCCTGGAAGTTTTCTACAGATGATATATGGCTCTGATCTCCATCTATCAGCAATCTTGTGTTTCCCAGGGATCCCTAGGTTTCGTAACAGTACACGGTCCCCAGGCTGTAGGTCCTGTACTCTAACTTTCAGATCAAAGTTCCTCTTATTTCGGGCCCCTCTCTGGTCAGAGGCCGCTTGAGCTTTCTCATAAGCTATCTTCAGACTGCGCCTCAGTCTGTCCACATATCCTTTGTGGGAGGCAGCAGAGGCATGGTCTAAAGAAATGCCGAAGGCCAAATCCACTGGCAATCTTGCTTCTCTCCCAAACATAAGCCGGTAAGGGGAGAAACCTGTCACATCACTTGTGGTGCAATTGTAGGCATGCACCAGAGCTGATATGTGTTGACTCCAATGTTGCTTCTTCTCTGTTTCCAAAGTTCCCAACATGTTCAATAGGGTCCTGTTGAACCTTTCAGGCTGGGCATCACCTTGAGGGTGATATGGTGTGGTTCTAGTCTTCTCTACTCCCAGAGAATCTAGTAACTTCCTGATCAGGCGACTCTCAAAGTCCCTTCCTTGGTCTGAATGGATTCTCTGTGGCAGTCCATAGTGAACAAAGTACTTCTCCAAAAGTACCTTGGCTACTGTAGAGGCCTTCTGGTCCTTGGTTGGGAAAGCCTGAGCATAACGAGTGAAATGGTCGGTTACCACCAGAACATTTCCCAATCCGCTCAAATCGGGTTCAAGGCAGAGAAAATCAATGCATACCAGATCCATTGGGCCTTCACTCTGTAGGTGGCCCATTGGGGCAGCTTGATGGGGTAAAGTCTTTCTCTGAATGCATCTTGCACAGGAATGGCAATACTCCTCCACTTCGGCCCTCATGCAGGGCCAGTAAAACCGATCTCTGACAAGTTGGAAGGTTCTCTCTGCTCCCAAGTGACCATGCTGGTCATGTAAGGCAATCAGCACAGTCTCTCGATGCTTCTCTGGGAGAAACAACTGCCACTTGTCTTCTGGTCCATCAGAGGGGCCCCTTCGGTAGACTACCCCCTGATGCACCTGTAACTTGTCCAACTCTCTCCTCAGTAGGCGAGCTTCTTTAGAAGGGTGAAGGCGAAGTCCCTCTGGACTCTTGTCTTCCAGGGCTTCCAGGACCAATTTCCCCATGGGATCTTCCAACTGGTCACACCTCAGCTCCTTCTTGGACAGCTTCGGCAGGCACTCCTCTGCCAGTTGAGTTACCCCACAGTAACACTTTGGGACTCCCACTGTGGTAACTCCTATCTCCTCAGCTCTGGATCCTCCTCTGGCTTGGAGTTCAGCTCCTTGACAAAGGGCTCGCACTCCATCTGGTGCCACTTGGGTCCAGTCTTCCCAGTCATCGACCATGACATGGGATCTTCGGGACAGGGCATCTGCATCCCTATTTCCAGCCCCTGGTCTGTACTTGAGGCTGAAATTGAATCCAGACAACGCCGCCAACCATCTGTGTCCAGTTGCATCCAGCTTGGCGGTGGTGAATAGATAAGTCAAGGGGTTGTTATCTGTCTTTACAGTAAACTCGGCCCCATACAAGTAGTCTCTCAACTTGTCAACAACTGCCCATTTGAGGGCTAAGAACTCCAACTTGTGGGTGGGATAGTTCTTTTCGGAGGGGGTCAGGCTCCGGCTCACATAAGCCACTGGTCGTAGCTGGTCTTCATACTCCTGGTAGAGTACTCCACCTAGGCCCTCATGGCTGGCATCAACGTGTAGCTCATATGGTCTAGTGGGATCAGCGTAGGCCAAAACTGGGGCTGTGGTGAGACTTCTCTTCAAGGTTCTGAAAGCCTCTTCACACCTTGAGTTCCACTGGTCTTGGACCGACTCACTGGACCTCCTAGGCCCCATTCCATCCTCCTCTCCTTCTGTCTTCAGCAGCTCGTTGAGGGGTTTGGCAATGCGGGCAAATCCATCCACAAACCTGCGGTAGTAGGAGCAGAACCCCAAGAAAGACCGAAGTTCTGTAACTGTTGTGGGCCTTGGCCACGAAGTAACTGCCTCCAGCTTCTCAGGGTCTGTAGCCACTCCTTTTTCAGACACTATGTGTCCCAGATAGTTCACAGAAGACTGATAGAACCGACACTTCTCTGGAGAAAGTTTAAGTCCCTCTTCACTGAGCCTCTTCAGTACTTTCTCCAATCTGGCTTCATGTTCTTCCAAAGTCTTTCCAAAGACAATGACATCGTCCAGATACACAAGGACTTCTATGAGGTTCATGTCTCCAACAGTCCTTTCCATTAGGCGTTGAAACGTGGCAGGAGCTCCAGATAGGCCCTGGGGCATCCTGTTGAACTCAAAGAATCCCACTGGGGTTATGAAGGCAGTCTTTTCTCTATCTTCTGGATGCATGGGGATTTGGTAATACCCACTCTTGAGGTCCATCACACTGAACCACTTAGCTCCAGATAAACTCTGCAAGGCATCTTCTATCCTTGGCGTGGTGTACTGGTCAGGAATGGTCCTCCTGTTGAGAGTTCTGTAGTCAATGCAGAGTCTCAATGATCCATTCTTCTTCCTGACTACCACAATTGGGGAGGCGTAGGGGCTTCTGGACTCCCTAATCACTCCCGTCTTCTTCAATTCCGCAAGCTGCTCCCTCAGATCCTCCAGATCTGCTAGCGGGACTCGCCTCACTCTCTCTCTGAATGGCTTGTCCTCTTGCATGCGGATTCGATGGGTGGCACTCCTCGCACACCCCACATCAAACTCATCTTTGGAGAAAATCTTCTCCCATCTGGTCAGCTGGGCCTTGGCTCTCTCTTTCCAAGCTCCAGGTAGGTTAGGGTTTTCCATGGAGAGTTTCTTCCAAACATCTTCTCCTTCACCCGTCCCCTTCACTTCTGACCAGCCAACTGGGACAGCAGGACTCACCTGTCCCAGAAGCATCCTGGCAGGGATCTCCACGGGCTGCTCCGTGGGGTTCCTCACACTGACAGGGACTCTTCCTCTAGCCTTCTTCAGGTCCTTCAGTGAAATTACTTCTGGTATCACCTCCAGACCTGAGTGACCCTCCATTGGGTCAGGTTCCAGCATTACAAAGGGGCCAGGCTGCTCCCAAGTAAGTTTCACCGTGGCTCTCATGCAGGTCACCTCTCCAGGCTGTAACACTGCTCCTTCTTTTCCAAGCCTCCATACCCTTCCTATCCCCTCACTTGGGGTCTTCTGCTCTAGGACCAACCGCTGGTAGGCTGCCTTCAGCATGGGATGGATCTTGGGAGTTGAAAGACTCTCTTTCTTCACCAGGGGGTCAGAAGCCTTCTGACTAGGTCCGTGTTCGTCCCTATAATCAGGGAAGTCTTGCTGGTTCCTGGTGGGCGGGGACACACCACTGCTAAGGTGTCGAACACTTCAGACTTCCCGGCTACGGATGGGTCAAACGTCAATCTGATGGGTAAGTATCCATCATAGGGGAAACTCTGAGTTCCCAATCCCCTTATCTCCAACTCTTCTATCTTCTGTATTGGCAGATGACTCAGGTATCTGTCGTAGAAGTCCCTGTACAACAGGGTCACTTGTGCTCCAGTGTCTAGAAGAGCCTTCGTGTACACTCCTTCCACTTGGATGGGTACAGTAGGAGATGGACCAACTAGCTCCTCTGGGTAGGGCCTAGTTGATGCTGTCCTCTTCTTTGGACTCTTTGCTTTACCAGCACTTGATTTGCACTTGCTCCTTTCTTGAGCCTGGTATGCATTGATCTTCTCCCTCTTAGTGGGAGTGTGAACCCGTTGAGGGATATTGTTATCTCTCACTTTGAAGAGTTCACGTTTGGGGGTGCTGTGTCTCTCCGGAGGGGTCTTGCCCCCTTTCATTCGGAGTGCACCTTGGTTGAGGATCCCTGGGTTCCTTCCGAGGGGTTTGGTCTCCTCGCTTTCTCTTCCTGTTGTGCTTCTTGGAGCTCACTGAAGGTGATGGGCACCCGGTTGACTCCTTCACCGGGGCCCTTTGGCGTTTCCCGCCGGCTGGCGACTTTCTGTTTTCTTCTTCTTGGGACTGGCACATACAGCTGCAATATGACCAATTCCTCCACAATTAAAGCAAATCATCTCACCGTAGTCAGGTGGGGATGCTGGTGCTGAAACAGCTGGAAACAATTCCTTCCTGCCTGTTTCTTTCTTGGGACTGGGCGTCTCTTTCGCCACTAGAGACGTCAGTATCTCCATCATCTGGGACATCTGCAACTTCAGGGCATCTACCTCTGTGTCTCTTTCAGGGGTTAAGGCCGTCCTGACCGTGGCCACTGGAGACTTTGTAGACCCCATCACCTGCTTCTCCCTTTTCTCTTCCAACATGGCCTCTTCTTCTCTGACCATTCGGATGAGGTCAGGGTAGTCCAGGCTCTTCCCATCCTGCCGGGTACGTAGAACTAGTGCGACAGGGTCCAAGGGTTGGGCTCCCCTCATCACCTGCTGGGCACGGGCTTCATCTACCTTCCCTGGATCTATCCCCTTCTTCAGGATAATCCTATGCAGGATCTTGTCTATGCGTCCCATGTACTCTGACAGCTTCTCCCCTGTCTTCTGGTAACAGTGTTCCAGTTGATAGGTAAGTTCTGTGACTTTTTCTGTCCCACCAAACACACCTTCCAGGATGTCTATGTAGTCCTGGGCAGTGCAATCCTTTTTACTCGTCTTCAGATTGCGTATGGCCTCTAAGGCAGGTCCTTTTAGGCTCTCAACAATCCTCTGCTTCTTTCTGCCTTCTGAGACCTCCCATTCTTCTAGGGCCTGCGTGGCACCATCTAACCACTCTTCAAATCCCTCTTCTCCCGAGGGTACAGGTGTCCTCCCTGAAAACATCCGGAGTTTCCTGTATCCCGACATTGGGTAATCCCCGGGGTCTCTTCTGCACTGAGTCACAATTTCCCCTAGGACAGCACACAGTTCTGCACTAAGAGTAGTGTGTGCGGGTGCGGGACTTTCCGCGCCCTTCTGCTCCTCCTTCTTTGGGGATAGAATGGCTTTCATAGGAGAACCTTCTCCCTTGCGCGGCAGCGCATGCAGCACTTGGTAGGCCTGACCATTTGGTGCCTGTATGCTCTGGCTCCTGAACTGCTCTGGAGTCTCTTCCTTCCATTCTATTAAGGCGTATGTGTACCCAGCATCATTTCTCATGTCCATTATCCATGACTTCTGGCACGGGGATAATGACATTATGAGCTGCTTGACTGCCTCTCTCTGCCATATCCCTGGCAGTTCAATGACTGCTGCTGCGGCTGGGTCAGCGGCCCATGTTGCGGACCACCGTCCCACTTCTATTGGGTCCATGCCGGTACCTTCTGGCGGCTTTTCCCGCTGACTCAGGATCCCGGACGAGCCCCCACGTGTAGCGCTACCCCCAGTTAAGAGAGCCGCTGGTTTGTTTTGGGTCCCTGAGTACAGCTCCACCAACCCCCGGCAATTTGGCTCTACCCGCTCTGGCACAGTTAGTAAAGGGGTACGTCCCTATGCACATAAAACTTAGCTTATACTCTAAGTGTAATTGGTATGAACTCACAAGCAGACTGCTGAGATAAGAATAACTGGCTTTACTTTTGTCAGTAAGGAAAAAGAATAGCAACATGCATTTAAACATATATCTTACAATACTTTAGCAGGTCCCTGCAATATGCACTTTAACATGTACACAGGTATATCAATCTAACAATGGGGAAACGGAGCGCCAAGTGTGGCGACCGTCTGCTATACACCCCTGAGGCGCAATAAATCTATCTGCGCCTACCTAATGGACCAGGCCTGATCCCTAGCAATAGAGCTCAGTCCTTGTACTAGTACAGTGTTCTTCACCGGCAATAAATCTGTAGAGGTGGTGCACATGTAGCTTTAAATGGTGTCATTTGTAATCCACAAAAGTAACATTGCTGCTCTGAGGTAAATTGCGCCTAGGCAGTTCAGTAGGCATAAAACGTGTGTGTCAATGCAGGATGAGCCTTCCGGCTCTCTCACCAATCCTTGGGGTACCGTCCTCCGATCCGATCCCTCTAATGGTGGCTCTGGTCTCTTCAATGGCGGCGTCCGGTCTCCTCAGTCACAGCCCTGCACTCCGGTCATCAGCTCCGTCCGACCGACAGTAAGGGGAAGTCTCCGCTCCGCTGCTGTGGACTCTGAGGGGTGAGAGTCTCACTCCATCGGCTGCAAGGCCCAGGCTTCAGGCCTTCAGCTCCGGTCCGCACAGGTGTCTCTGCTGGCTGCAGTCTCCGCGTCACACGCTCTGTCAGCAGAGGCAGGCCAGTCCTGTCAGGCCTCAGAAGAGGAAGTGTCCCAAGAGGAAGAGGCGGTCTCCGCTCTTCCCTTTTATAATCTCCCCCAGCAGCCTCCCGGGCGGAAGTCAGCAGCCCTGGGGCCTGGGGAATCATGGGAGATGTAGTCTCTAAGCCTAAAAGGGGTAGAACCCCGCTACATATTTTTATAAAAAAATAAAAATAAATAGTGTTGGGGGTACTTGAGGACTGGAGTTGAGAAACATTGAACTAGCATATGCAACATAGTATAGGTTTTTGCTGTTTTTCAAAATATAGTAGCGACTGATCAGAGAAGGATTACTGTAAAGCAGTTGGCAAGCTTGAAAGTATTGCAATATATGTAAACCAAGTATCCCCATGCATAAATGTGCTAGAAATATTTAACGGTGTAAAGCAGTCTGCAAAGAGTTAATTAGGAATATTCACCATAAACTAACATTTAACCATATAACATATTCCAAGAACGGACACAATAGCCTTAACTGGTAGCATCAAGCTGCCCTTATTGTTGTTTCATTATGTTACTTCATACTTATAGAATCCTGCATTAAGCCTGGAACACTTACAAATAAATATTTCATTACGCTGAGATTGCACTTATTTATTTTATGAAATGTGCATGAAAACTGTGCAGCTAAAATAATCTGTGGTCATGGGGCAGAGCAGCAGAAATGGACACTTGGGAATATCATTGGCCTTATTCACCGAAAATATATTCATAAAACACAGAGAGTAAGAAACAGAAAACAAGTATTGGTTGTTTATATTTTAAATGTAGATAACACAAATTGCTTATTTTATAATCAGTATTACTTTGTATTTGTTTCATAGCATTAAGGAAAAATGTATCTGCTATGAAACGAGTTACATCATTGCCTGTATTAAATCTGAAATGTTTAATGTACATGCATTATATAAATGCATTAGTAGAACAGAGTCATCCACAGTGAGCTCAATATTGCAGCTCCCATGACTGTTTTATAAGATTAATTAATTTGTTTTACTTTGTTTTAAAAGTTTTTATTTTTTTTTCAATCTTCTTAAACCTACTGCTTTCATTAACAATATTTTGGTGATCCTATCATTTAAGTCCTTGTTCAGCTACTTCCAGTTATGGGATGATCTCAACTGCTGCACTCAATTGTCACCTTTTTACATGCACTTTTAGTAGAAACTATAAGCAGCCATGCCTATGCTCATTACACAGGTGCGTCCTCCATTATCACTTATAAGAAGCCTACCCTGAGCAATAACATGCAGTTTCTGCTGAAGTATGTAGATAAAATGTGGCTGCAATTAGGCCTGGAGGAGATCAGCAATGTTGAGATACAAAAAAAAAGTTTGACTAAAAATGGAAAAACATGCAAAAACGTAAACACAGTTTTAAAGAAAAAAAAGACAATATTTTATCATAGCTAGTACTTTAGCAAATAAAACATTTCAGTTGGGGCTCACGTCTACTTTTTTAAGATGTAAATGAAGTGAACTTTTATAGTTTAGAAAAACATAAAAAATACGAAGTAAACACAATCTGAAAGGGTTTATTTTTTCTGGCAAGTATGTTTTTTGTTGAATTTTTACAGGAATAGTGTTACAGAAGACGGCCATAACAAAACAATGGAATTAAATCACTTATGGGATGGGAGGTTAGATCTTCCATTAGTATACCGAAGGAAGAGTGTTTGAACAGGGTAACTCAAGTAGGTTACAAATGGTCAACAATATCAAACAACTGATCCTCAGTACACCTGAAAGCTGCTCCGACAGGAGAACAATACAGGTTGTCTAAGTTTACAAAATGGTTATATGATTAGGTATCAAATAAAAGAGAAAACAAAAGTCATATTCAGTCTTTTGTAGAGTATCTAGCAATAAGTATAATAACTAAATCAAATTGTAAGAAACAGTATAGTGTGTGCCTTCTCTTTTTCTAAAGTAGTAGGTTCATGTATAAAAAAAAAAGTGTGGTTCCCTCGCGCTATCAAATTGAAAAGTGTCTGTGTGTGGTATATTAAATAAATTGCTGCTTGGCCTACAGTGTATACAATGCACTCAAATGGAAAATAATTAAAAAATAATGGTCAGCGCAACTTATATACCCTATAGTACTACAGTGAACAAGTACCTGTATAGTAATTATGCAATCAAAATAATTCAAAATAATAAAGTGCAAATGTGCATATAGTAAACATATGCTGTGCAAACGGTGCTGACTACTATATTCCTATACAAAATGTAGAACTGTGCAAGCATATATGCAAATAAATATATGTAAACAATCCTAGTGATGAATTGCTATGAAAAAAAAAAAAAAAACGCACTTAATGGTGCGTGTTAGTCCTTAGTAAACACCTGGTGGTGTATATATGTGGCCCTTAATAAATCAATAGAATATTGTCCATATATAAGTTCATATATAAACGTGCAAAAAGTGCAAAAAGTGCTGATGTGTAGCGATATGACAAGTAGGCTCTTCAAATAACATCCGCTGTGCGATTTTCGTGTGCCCCACTCAGTGCTCACTATGCTCTAAAACAAAACGCCACTAAGATCTGTGTATTGCAGGGACTTCCTGGGTATCGTGACAGCAGGTGGTATCCCTCAGAGTGCTGTACTCTTATCCTGGCTTCCAATTGGTACGTTCGGTCGTTTATTCATAGCATATATAGGTGAGGAATAAACAGGAATATCCCATAGTGCAGTAAATTAAGACTGGTTTATTGTTAAAATAAGAGATGGCTACTTACATCATGTAGAAATAAAAACAGCAGATCTGTAAAACGGCGTTACAGGCGCCTCTTTGTGTCACTTCTGGTTGTCTTGTGTTCCGGTCACTTCCCTATGCATTACGTCACGTCACGTGACTTCATCAGGGGACGTGACGTAATGCATAGGGAAGTGACCGGAATACAAGACAACCAGAAGTGACACAAAGAGGCGCCTGTAACGCCGTTTTTACAGATCGGCTGTTTTTATTTATACATGTTGCAAGTAGCCATCTCTTATTTTAACAATAAACCAGTCTTAATTTACTGCACTATGGGATATTCCTGTTTATTCCTCACCTATATATGCTATGAATAAACGATCAAACGTACCAATTGGAAGCCAGGATAAGAGTACAGCACTCTGAGGGATACCATCTGCTGTCACGATACCCAGGAAGGCCCTGCAATACACAGATCTCAGTGGCGTTTTGTTACCCACTTGGAGGTAAGAGCATAGTGAGCACTGAGTGGGGCACACGAAAATCGCACAGCGGATCTTATTTGAAGAGCCTACTTGTCATATTGCTGCACTTTTTGCACTTTTTGCACGTTTATATATGAACTTATATATGGACAATATTTTATTGATTTATTAAGGGCCACATATATACACCACCAGGTGTTTACTAAGGACTACCACGCACCATTAAGTGCGTTTTTTTTTCATAGCAATTCATCACTAGGATTGTTTACATATATTTATTTGCATATATGCTTGCACAGTTCTACTTTTTGTATAGGAATATAGTAGTCAGCACCGTTTGCACAGCATTTGTTTACTATATGCACATTTGCACTTTATTATTTTGAATTATTTTGATTGCATAATTACTATACAGGTACTTGTTCACTGTAGTACTATAGGGTATATAAGTTGCGCTGACCATTATTTTTTAATTAGGTGCATGTATGGGACCTATAGAGTCTAGCTTAGGCACTCTGGAGGGGATTAGCGGACATGGGGTGGGGGGTGGTATAAAAAGTGGGATGAGGTTGTGGGGAAGGAGGGTTAAGAGAGAAGTGAGGGGGTATATATAAAAAAAAAAACTGGGGTCATGTAGAAAAAGGGGGAAGATGGAGGAATTCTAAGAAAGTGTAATAGGGACAGTTACCTTCCGCCTCCCGCTATGGTCATATGGTCCTTATCTTAAGTGTAGCTAGCTACATAACTCGTGTGGAGTTTGACTGATACCGAGAATATTCTGCTGAGTCCTGGAACTGAAACCACCAAGCCTAAGTGTGGGTAAATTTAGTCTTACTGGTAGCATTGTTTGTTGAGCTTTTTACAATTGCCCATTCCAGTGCCCACACCTGCAAAAGTGTTTGGTACACAATGTCTTAATATCTACTTGGTCTGTTTAACTTAATTTAGAGTCCAGTTGAGTTTAGGTTCAGTTTCACTACTATACAAATTTTCTGAGAGGCTTGTTTTTCTATTTTTTGTAACTATTTAATTTTTAACAGAAAATAATCCTATGCTTGGTAAAGAGCAGTAGATATTGTAAAGCAAAGACATCCCTTTGTAATGAGTAGGGATGGGCCCGGTGCTCGATGCGAACCCATGTTCGCATCGAGCACCGGGTGTTCGCTCGCTCGGCGAGCCCAGAACTATTTTGGCCGCTCGCATCACGTTCGTGTGATGCGAGCGGCCCCGCAATGCATTGCGGCCGGCGCGGCCGGCGCAGTGCATTGCTGGCTGATGATTGGCCAAGCATGCACTGTGACCCCGCATGCTTGGCCAATCACAGCGCCGGAAACTCGAAGAGCCATAATTGGCTACAGGCAGGACGCCTGTAGCCAATTACAGCTCAGGGGCTTTAGTACACGCCCCCTCTTATAAAAGGCTGCCACGCCGTCTGCGCCGGTCACATGCTGTTCCGGCGTAGAAAGAGCAGGATCGTTCTGTGTCACTCTGCTGGATTTAGTTAGAGAGATTTACTTAGAGAGATTGAGTTAGATAGATTCATTTAGAAAGATTGATTTAGAAAGAGGGGCTTGTAGTGTGTTCGTGGCAGGCAGGCACTGGCAGCAAACAGAGCTCCAGTATTTTGTTCCCAGAAGCACCTATAGGACTTGTAGTGTGTTCGTGGCAGGCAGGCAGAGCTCCTATATTTTGTTCCCAGAAGCACCTATAGGACTTGTAGTGTGTTCGTGGCAGGCAGGCAGAGCTCCTATATTTTGTTCCCAGAAGCACCTATAGGACTTGTAGTGTGTTCGTGGCAGGCAGGCAGAGCTCCTATATTTTGTTCCCAGAAGCACCTATAGGACTTGTAGTGTGTTCGTGGCAGGCAGGCAGAGCTCCTATATTTTGTTCCCAGAAGCACCTATAGGACTTGAAGTGTGTTAGTCCCATCACACAGACCTATATTTTCTTCCCAGAAGCACCCATAGGACTTGAAGTGTGTTAGTCCCATCACACAGAGATCATATATTTTGTTCCCAGAAGCACCTATAGGACTTGAAGTGTGTTAGTCCCATCACACAGACCTATATTTTCTTCCCAGAAGCACCCATAGGACTTGAAGTGTGTTAGTCCCATCACACAGAGATCATATATTTTGTTCCCAGAAGCACCTATAGGACTTGAAGTGTGTTAGTCCCATCACACAGACCTACATTTTCTTCCCAGAAGCACCTATAGGACTTGAAGTGTGTTAGTCCCATCACACAGAGATCATATATTTTGTTCCCAGAGGCACCTATAGGACTTGAAGTGTGTTAGTCCCATCACACAGACCTACATTTTCTTCCCAGAAGCACCTATAGGACTTGAAGTGTGTTAGTCCCATCACACAGAGATCATATATTTTGTTCCCAGAAGCACCTATAGGACTTGAAGTGTGTTAGTCCCATCACACAGACCTATATTTTCTTCCCAGAAGCACCCATAGGACTTGAAGTGTGTTAGTCCCATCACACAGAGATCATATATTTTGTTCCCAGAAGCACCTATAGGACTTGAAGTGTGTTAGTCCCATCACAGAGACCTATATTTTCTTCCCAGAAGCACCCATAGGACTTGAAGTGTGTTAGTCCCATCACACAGAGATCCTATATTTTGTTCCCAGAAGCACCTATAGGACTTGAAGTGTGTTAGTCCCATCACACAGACCTATATTTTCTTCCCAGAAGCACCCATAGGACTTGAAGTGTGTTAGTCCCATCACACAGAGATCATATATTTTGTTCCCAGAAGCACCTATAGGACTTGAAGTGTGTTAGTCCCATCACACAGACCTATATTTTCTTCCCAGAAGCACCCATAGTACTTGAAGTGTGTTAGTCCCATCACACAGAGATCATATATTTTGTTCCCAGAAGCACCTATAGGACTTGAAGTGTGTTAGTCCCATCACACAGACCTATATTTTCTTCCCAGAAGCACCCATAGGACTTGAAGTGTGTTAGTCCCATCACACAGAGAACATAAATTTTGTTCCCAGAAGCACCTATAGGACTTGAAGTGTGTTAGTCCCATCACACAGACCTACATTTTCTTCCCAGAAGCACCTATAGGACTTGAAGTGTGTTAGTCCCATCACACAGAGATCATATATTTTGTTCCCAGAGGCACCTATAGGACTTGAAGTGTGTTAGTCCCATCACACAGACCTATATTTTCTTCCCAGAAGCACCTATAGGACTTGAAGTGTGTTAGTCCCATCACACAGAGATCATATATTTTGTTCCCAGAGGCACCTATAGGACTTGAAGTGTGTTAGTCCCATCACACAGACCTACATTTTCTTCCCAGAAGCACCTATAGGATTTGAAGTGTGTTAGTCCCATCACACAGAGATCATATATTTTGTTCCCAGAAGCACCTATAGGACTTGAAGTGTGTTAGTCCCATCACACAGACCTATATTTTCTTCCCAGAAGCACCCATAGGACTTGAAGTGTGTTAGTCCCATCACACAGAGATCATATATTTTGTTCCCAGAAGCACCTATAGGACTTGAAGTGTGTTAGTCCCATCACAGAGACCTATATTTTCTTCCCAGAAGCACCCATAGGACTTGAAGTGTGTTAGTCCCATCACACAGAGATCCTATATTTTGTTCCCAGAAGCACCTATAGGACTTGAAGTGTGTTAGTCCCATCACACAGACCTATATTTTCTTCCCAGAAGCACCCATAGGACTTGAAGTGTGTTAGTCCCATCACACAGAGATCATATATTTTGTTCCCAGAAGCACCTATAGGACTTGAAGTGTGTTAGTCCCATCACACAGACCTATATTTTCTTCCCAGAAGCACCCATAGTACTTGAAGTGTGTTAGTCCCATCACACAGAGATCATATATTTTGTTCCCAGAAGCACCTATAGGACTTGAAGTGTGTTAGTCCCATCACACAGACCTATATTTTCTTCCCAGAAGCACCCATAGGACTTGAAGTGTGTTAGTCCCATCACACAGAGATCATATATTTTGTTCCCAGAAGCACCTATAGGACTTGAAGTGTGTTAGTCCCATCACACAGACCTACATTTTCTTCCCAGAAGCACCTATAGGACTTGAAGTGTGTTAGTCCCATCACACAGAGATCATATATTTTGTTCCCAGAGGCACCTATAGGACTTGAAGTGTGTTAGTCCCATCACACAGACCTATATTTTCTTCCCAGAAGCACCTATAGGACTTGAAGTGTGTTAGTCCCATCACACAGAGATCATATATTTTGTTCCCAGAGGCACCTATAGGACTTGAAGTGTGTTAGTCCCATCACACAGACCTACATTTTCTTCCCAGAAGCACCTATAGGACTTGAAGTGTGTTAGTCCCATCACACAGAGATCATATATTTTGTTCCCAGAAGCACCTATAGGACTTGAAGTGTGTTAGTCCCATCACAGAGACCTATATTTTCTTCCCAGAAGCACCCATAGGACTTGAAGTGTGTTAGTCCCATCACACAGAGATCCTATATTTTGTTCCCAGAAGCACCTATAGGACTTGAAGTGTGTTAGTCCCATCACACAGACCTATATTTTCTTCCCAGAAGCACCCATAGGACTTGAAGTGTGTTAGTCCCATCACACAGAGATCCTATATTTTGTTCCCAGAAGCACCTATAGGACTTGAAGTGTGTTAGTCCCATCACACAGACCTATATTTTCTTCCCAGAAGCACCCATAGGACTTGAAGTGTGTTAGTCCCATCACACAGAAATCCTATATTTTGGCTCCAGAAGCACCTATAGGACTTGAAGTGTGTTAGTCCCATCACACAGAGCTATATTTTGTTCCCAGAAGCACCCATAGGACTTGAAGTGTGTTAGTCCCATCACACAGAGATCCTATATTTTTTTCCCAGAAGCACCTATAGGACTTGAAGTGTGTTAGTCCCATCACACAGAGATCATATATTTTGTTCCCAAGGGCACCTATAGGACTTGAAGTGTGTTAGTCCCATCACACAGACCTATATTTTCTTCCCAGAAGCACCTATAGGACTTGAAGTGTGTTAGTCCCATCACACAGAGATCCTATATTTTGTTCCCAGAAGCACCTATAGGACTTGAAGTGTGTTAGTCCCATCACACAGACCTACATTTTCTTCCCAGAAGCACCTATAGGACTTGAAGTGTGTTAGTCCCATCACACAGAGATCATATATTTTTGTTCCCAGAAGCACCTATAGGACTTGAAGTGTGTTAGTCCCATCACACAGAGATCATATTTTTGTTCCCAGAAGCACCTATAGGACTTGAAGTGTGTTAGTCCCATCACACAGAGACCTATATTTTCTTCCCAGAAGCACCTATAGGACTTGAAGTGTGTTAGTCCCATCACACAGAGATCATATATTTTGTTCCCAGAGGCACCTATAGGACTTGAAGTGTGTTAGTCCCATCACACAGACCTATATTTTCTTCCCAGAAGCACCTATAGGACTTGAAGTGTGTTTGTTAGTCCCATCACACAGAGATCATATATTTTGTTCCCAGAAGCACCTATAGGACTTTAAGTGTGTTAGTCCCATCACACAGACCTATATTTTCTTCCCAGAAGCACCCATAGGACTTGAAGTGTGTTAGTCCCATCACACAGAGATCCTATATTTTGTTCCCAGAAGCACCTATAGGACTTGAAGTGTGTTAGTCCCATCACACAGAGATCCTCTATTTTCTTTGCAGAAGCACCCATAGGACTTCTAGTGTGTTAGTGGCATCACACAGAGCTCCTATATTGTCTTCTCAGCAGCACCCACAGGACTTCTAGTGTGTTAGTGGCATCACACAGAGCTCCTCTATTTTCTTTGCAGAAGCACCCATAGGACTTCTAGTGTGTTAGTGGCATCACACAGAGCTCCTATATTGTCTTCTCAGCAGCACCCACAGGACTTCTAGTGTGTTAGTGGCATCACACAGAGCTCCTCTATTTTCTTTGCAGAAGCACCCATAGGACTTCTAGTGTGTTAGTGGCATCACACAGAGCTCCTATATTGTCTTCTCAGCAGCACCCACAGGACTTCTAGTGTGTTAGTGGCATCACACAGAGCTCCTCTATTTTCTTTGCAGAAGCACCCATAGGACTTCTAGTGTGTTAGTGGCATCACACAGAGCTCCTATATTGTCTTCTCAGCAGCACCCACAGGACTTCTAGTGTGTTAGTGGCATCACACAGAGCTCCTCTATTTTCTTTGCAGAAGCACCCATAGGACTTCTAGTGTGTTAGTGGCATCACACAGAGCTCCTATATTGTCTTCTCAGCAGCACCCACAGGACTTCTAGTGTGTTAGTGGCATCACACAGAGCTCCTCTATTTTCTTTGCAGAAGCACCCATAGGACTTCTAGTGTGTTAGTGGCATCACACAGAGCTCCTATATTGTCTTCTCAGCAGCACCCACAGGACTTCTAGTGTGTTAGTGGCATCACACAGAGCTCCTCTATTTTCTTTGCAGAAGCACCCATAGGACTTCTAGTGTGTTAGTGGCATCACACAGAGCTCCTATATTGTCTTCTCAGCAGCACCCACAGGACTTCTAGTGTGTTAGTGGCATCACACAGAGCTCCTCTATTTTCTTTGCAGAAGCACCCATAGGACTTCTAGTGTGTTAGTGGCATCACACAGAGCTCCTATATTGTCTTCTCAGCAGCACCCACAGGACTTCTAGTGTGTTAGTGGCATCACACAGAGCTCCTCTATTTTCTTTGCAGAAGCACCCATAGGACTTCTAGTGTGTTAGTGGCATCACACAGAGCTCCTATATTGTCTTCTCAGCAGCACCCACAGGACTTCTAGTGTGTTAGTGGCATCACACAGAGCTCCTCTATTTTCTTTGCAGAAGCACCCATAGGACTTCTAGTGTGTTAGTGGCATCACACAGAGCTCCTATATTGTCTTCTCAGCAGCACCCACAGGACTTCTAGTGTGTTAGTGGCATCACACAGAGCTCCTCTATTTTCTTTGCAGAAGCACCCATAGGACTTCTAGTGTGTTAGTGGCATCACACAGAGCTCCTATATTGTCTTCTCAGCAGCACCCACAGGACTTCTAGTGTGTTAGTGGCATCACACAGAGCTCCTCTATTTTCTTTGCAGAAGCACCCATAGGACTTCTAGTGTGTTAGTGGCATCACACAGAGCTCCTATATTTTCTTCTCAGCAGCACCCACAGGACTACCGACTACAATGGCTGGAAGACCGCCAAGGGGAGGCAGAGCGTGCAGAGCCAAGAACACAGGGCAGGCAGGCTCTGTTTCTAGTGGACGTGGCCGTGGCCGTGGACGTGGTCGTGCATCGTCATCAGCACGTGGCCATGGGACACGCGCGTCTTTGTTTTCGGCAGCTGGACATGTGGAGCCGCATCATGCTGAAGGCTTGGTAGAATGGATGACCAAGCCCTCCTCATCCTCCTCATCCTCTCTCACCCAGGCTCAGGGTACTGGCAGAGCAGCTGCCAACGCGTACTCAATGGCATCATCAGCCACCCCTTCCCTAGACCCACCATGTCCTCCTGAGGAGTCCCCGAACTCTTTGAGCACAGTGTTGGGTACATGCTCCAGGAGGATGCCCAACGATTCGAAGGCTCGGATGATGATACCCAGCTTGAGGAATCTGGCAGTACTGTTCCACCAGCTGCAGCTTACTGCCAGGTTTGCTCTAGTGGTGAAGAGGGAGGGGATGATGAGGTCACTGACTCCACGTGGGTGCCTGAAGGGAGAGAGGATGAGGAGGAGGACGAGGAGGAGGAGGATGCGGCGTCACATGTCCAACGAGGCAGGATGCCCCCTGGAGGCCAGGTAGAGGCCAGCACAGCAACTGTACAACACCGCAGAGCTCCGCCTGTGCAGGGCGCTGCCTCTGCACGTTATCAGAAAAGTTCTTTGGTGTGGGCCTTTTTTGAGACGAGTGCATCAGATCGCACCACTGCTATTTGCAATATTTGTCTCAAGCGTATCTCGCGTGGCCAAAACATCAGCCGCTTGGGCACCACAAGCATGACCAGACATATGTCGACCTGCCATGCAGCTCGTTGGCAGGCACACATAAAAGACCCACACCAAAGAACTAAGCGGACCTCTCCTTGCTCCTCATCAGCTGGGATCTCCATCCCCACTACACCTTCAGTCCTCTCTGAAAGCTGCTCTGAGAGGACTGAAGGTGTAGAATTAGGTGTGTCACAACCAAGTACTTGCAGTACACCGACGTCCGATTGCAGCAGGCAAATTTCCCTGCCCCAGCTGCTGGACCGTAGAAAGAAGTACACTCCCAGCCATCCACATGCCCAGCGGTTGAATGCTAGCTTGGCTAAATTGCTAGCACTTCAACTGCTGCCTTTTCAGTTGGTAGACTCGGCCCCCTTCCGTGAGTTTGTTCAATGTGCGGTTCCTCAGTGGCAGGTTCCCAAACGCCACTTTTTCTCACGGAAGGCGATTCCGTCTCTCTACCGGCATGTGGAAGGCAATGTCCATGCCTCGCTGGACAGGGCGGTCAGCGGTAAGGTGCATATTACCGCTGACTCATGGTCCAGCAGGCATGGACAGGGACGGTACCTTTCTTTCACGGCCCATTGGGTCACTCTATTGGCAGCTGGGAGGGATGCAGGACAAGGTGCAGTAGTGTTGGAGGTTGTTCCGCCACCACGCCTCCAAAACGCTACTACTGCTACTGGTTGTGACACACCTCTCTCCTCCACCCCCTCCTCTTCTTCTTCCTCCAGTGCTCTGTCCTTGGAACCAGCGGTGCTCCGTAGGCGTACAAGGGGCTACGCAAGTACGCAGGCAAAAAGATGCCATGCCGTGCTTGCGCTGGTGTGTTTGGGGGACAGGAGCCACACTGGGCCAGAGGTTCTGGCAGCTCTGCAGGGGCAGGCCGAGAGGTGGTTGACGCCACGTCAGCTTAAGCCAGGAATGGTCGTTTCTGACAATGGCACCAACCTCCTCTCCGCCCTGCGACAGGGGCAGCTCACCCATGTGCCCTGCATGGCTCACGTCCTCAACCTGGTGGTGCAGCGGTTCTTGGGCAGGTTCCCAGGCTTACAGGATGTCCTGAGGCAGGCCAGGAAAGTCTGTGTGCATTTCCGCCGATCTTATAATGCCAGTGCTCGGCTGACTGAGCTGCAAAAGGAGCTGAACCTGCCCAAGAACCGCCTAATATGTGACATGCCCACCAGGTGGAACTCAACGTTGGCCATGCTGCAGCGACTGCACACGCAGCAGAGGGCCATCAATGAGTACCTTTGCGACTACGGCACCAGGACAGGGTCAGGGGAGCTTGTTTTTTTTTCCCCACGTCAGTGGAGCATGATCAGGGATGCATGCACTGTCCTCTCACCATTTGAGGAGGCCACGAGGATGGTGAGCAGTGACAGTGCATGCATCAGTGACACTGTCCCTCTTGTCCACCTGTTGGAGCATACGCTGCGTGGGATAATGGACAGGGCACTTGAGGCAGAACAGAGGCAGGAAGAGGAGGACTTCCTTGCCTCTCAAGGCCCCCTTTATCCGGACAGTGTTCCTTCTGTCCCACCCATCACACAGGAAGAGGATGAGGAGGAGGAGGAGGAGGAGGATTGTGTGAGCATGGAGGTGGAGCCTGGCACTCAGCATCAGCAGCAGCAGTCTTTTAGGGATGATGTACAGTCCCAACAAACCAGTGGACTTGTACGTGGCTGGGAGGAGGTGGCTGGCGATCATGTCATCCTCAGTGACCCAGAAGACTCCGGACCGAATGCCTCAGCTAACCTACGCTGCATGGCCTCCCTGATCCTGCAAAGCCTGCGGAAGGATCCTCGTGTTCTTCGGATCAAGGAGAGGGACCATTACTGGCTGGCCACTCTCCTTGATCCGCGGTACAAGGGTAAGGTTGCGGACCTTATCTTGCCGTCGCAGAGGGAGCAGAGGATGAGACATCTCAGGGAGGCCTTGCAGAAAGGTCTGTGCAACGCGTTCCCAGAAACTGGGAGGTTACAAACTCCTGGTCCTGGGCGACGAGTTGCTGAGGCTTCGGTCAGTAGCAGAAGGAGCGGTGGGGAAGGTGGACGTCTGACCGATGCGTTCAGACAATTTTTTAGTCCGCAGCCCCAAGGTATGATCGGTTCCAGCAACCATCGCCAGCGTCTGATATACATGGTGCAGGAATACCTTGGGGCAAGGTCAGACTTGGACACCTTTCCCACCGAAAATCCTCTGGCTTACTGGGTCCTGAGGATGGATCACTGGCCAGAGCTTGCACAGTATGCAATTGAGCTACTGGCCTGTCCTGCCTCCAGCGTTCTTTCCGAACGCACATTCAGTGCTGCTGGAGGATTTGTCACCGATCATAGGGTGCGCCTGTCCACCGCCTCGGTTGATCGACTGACCTTCATCAAAATGAATCAGTCTTGGATCACCACCAGCTACCAGGCACCTGAGGCGGATATAACCGAATAATTTTTAATGTCACATCCCTTCAAGACTGCCTATGCTGATGCTGAGTGACTGTCCTCTTATGTTCACTGACTATCCTCTTCCTCCTCCTCAATGATCCATGCCACCACACCAGTGCCTAAGGCACAATTTTTCAGCCCCTGTTTAACAGGGGCGTGTACATACAATTTTTATAAAAAAATGCTTCGCAACACGTGTGACTGCTGTGCTCCAAGTACAGTATCTGTGAGGGGTTGCAGTGT
This sequence comes from Lithobates sylvaticus, assembly GCA_028564925.1. Taxonomy (NCBI): domain Eukaryota; kingdom Metazoa; phylum Chordata; class Amphibia; order Anura; family Ranidae; genus Lithobates; species Lithobates sylvaticus. The sequence goes on along the minus strand of CM053026.1, from coordinate 577,440,356 downwards.
TGTGGCACCAGCACCAGTGCCTAAGGCACAATTTTTCAGCCCCTGTTTAACAGGGGCGTGTACTTACAATTTTTTTAAAAAATGCTTCGCAACACGTGTGACTGCTGTGCTCCAAGTACAGTATCTGTGAGGGGTTGCAGTGTTGTGGCACCAGCACCAGTGCCTAAGGCACAATTTTTCAGCCCCTGTTTAACAGGGGCGTGTACTTACAATTTTTTTTTAAAAATGCTTCGCAACACGTGTGACTGCTGTGCTCCAAGTACAGTATCTGTGAGGGGTTGCAGTGTTGTGGCACCAGCACCAGTGCCTAAGGCACAATTTTTCAGCCCCTGTTTAACAGGGGCGTGTACTTACAATTTTTTTAAAAAATGCTTCGCAACACGTGTGACTGCTGTGCTCCAAGTACAGTATCTGTGAGGGGTTGCAGTGTTGTGGCACCAGCACCAGTGCCTAAGGCACAATTTTTCAGCCCCTGTTTAACAGGGGCGTGTACTTACAATTTTTTAAAAAAATGCTTCGCAACACGTGTGACTGCTGTGCTCCAAGTACAGTATCTGTGAGGGGTTGCAGTGTTGTGGCACCAGCACCAGTGCCTAAGGCACAATTTTTCAGCCCCTGTTTAACAGGGGCGGGTAATTACAAATCTTGATCTAATAGTTCACAGCAGGGCCCATTCCTGCGCCCACCAAGAGTAACTATGAGGGCCTACAGTCTTGTGGCAACACCGTCCACCACCACCGCCAAAGGCCCAATTTTTCTGCCCTGTTCATCAGGTGCTTGCAATTACAAATCTTGATCTAATAACTCACAGCAGGGCCCATTCCTGCGCCCACCAAGAGTAACTGTGAGAGCTTACAGTCTTGTGGCAACACCGTCCACCACCACCGCCAAAGGCCCAAATTTTCTGCCCTGTTCATCAGGTGCTTGCAATTACAAATCTTGATCTAATAACTCACAACAGGGCCCATTCCTGCGCCCACCAAGAGTAACTGTGAGAGCTTACAGTCTTGTGGCAACACCGTCCACCACCACCACCACCCCCAATTTTTCTGCCCTGTTCAACAGGTGCATGCAATTACAAATCTTGATCTATTAACTCACAGCAGGGCCCATTCCTGTGCCCACCAGTCTTGTGGCTACACCAACATCTAATAGGGCAAATTTCTGCAGAGTATATACGCCAGGCCCCTACTTTCAAACATCCAACTTACAAACGACTCCTACTTGCAAATGGAAAGAGAAAACAGGAAGTGAGAGGAAATCTACCCCTAGGAAGGGAAATTCTATCCTGTTAGATTTAATTTGGGAAAAAGGTATCTCCTCTCTACTGATACTTTATCACCAATCCTTGTTTCAATTAAAACCCCACTTTTTCCAAAAACATTTGTCATTGGGACGGAAAGTGAGGTGACATGTTCTGAACAGATGTGCAAAGACAGCAAATGTTACAGGGGTGATAACCCCTCCCTATGTTCTCCAAAAAGCTTAAAAATAGATTTTTTGGGGATGGAGCTACACTTCATAATGTACCTGTTCAGATTCTACTTAAGAACAAACCTAAAGCCGCAAGTGGTTTTAAATGGCTTCTTTTTTTCCTTTACAAATGTCATTTTGTGCAAGGACAGTTCTAAACACGGGAAACACATGCCACTTCACAGGCATACTTTAGACACCCCCCAGGTACCATATTTAAAGGAAAATTTCACTTTTTTTTTTTCACTTTATGCATCATTAAAATGACTGCTCCCGAAAAAACGTTAGTTTTTAAAAGTTCTTTTTGCATTGATATATGTCCCCTGGGGCAGGACCCGGGTCCCCAAACCTGTTTTATGACATTAACATGCATATTGGCCGTTGTAATTAGCACTTTTGATTTCGAACGTTCGCGTCCATTATAACGTATAGGGTTCGAAAATTCGCGCGAACTTTCGGTCCGTTCGAAGGTTCTGGTGCGAACCGAACCCGAGGGTGTTCGGCTCATCCCTAGTAATGAGGAATCATCAATAATATAATGGATTGGCAGGATCTCCTTTCAAGGTGTTCAACATATTTAGAAAACACACTTGCCCGATGCTCCAACAATTCTGAAAAGACGTACATGACGATATTGCGAAGATAACTACTTACACACTAGACTACATTCCTTTGCAATATCTCCTCCACTATTCCTTCCTCCCCAAATCCACATATCAAAGGTCACTAGCTATACCATGCCTCCATCACTTACGGAATGTTTTTTACGTGTACTGCAGATTGCAGAATTATAGGAATTAATCAATATTGCGAAAGACACACCAACTATACTTTAACAAACATGGAATGGAAAGACAACTAGTTTAAAAGTGATTCAAAGTCACGAAGACCACCATTAGAGCCATATGCATCCTATTACTAATCAGAACAGACCAAGTAGATATTAAGCCATTGTGTACCAAACACTTTTGCAGGTGTGGGCACTGGAATGGGCAATTGTAAAAAGCTCAACAAACAATGCTACCAGTAAGACTGGTTATACTTTAACAAACATGGAATGGAAAGACAACTAGTTTAAAAGTGATTCAAAGTCACGAAGACCACCATTAGAGCCATAGGCATCCTATTACTAATCAGAACAATGCCAGTAGGAAGGCCACCTTCTTATTCATTCTAATAACAATGCTTCATTGTAATACAACACTTCTGCTCTAAAAGATTTTCACTCTCTTTGTAGTTGCTGCCTCTGGCTCATCAGTTACAGTTGTCACTTGGTGACAGGATGTATTTAGTCTGTTTTAGTGTCAGAAGGTTGAACAGCAGTAGTTTGGTTGCAAATGGCTCCAGACATTTAAAAAAGAGCATTAACAATACTTTCTGTGACAACATTTTTAGTTATATAGTCATGTAGTTAGGTCCAAAAAGACACATGCCTATCATGTTTGAACTTTTTTTTCTTTAAATTATCAGAAAATTGTGTATAATATGTTATAAAATGCCAGCTTATTACAAAAAAAAAAAGCATTTTTAATAAACAACAATCTCATCTTAAAACCATATAGATTAATTAATTCTTGTAGCAAAATAAGCAAAAGTAATTTGTTATATACAGCCAATCAGCTTTTAGATTTCAGAAATGTAAACAGGGAATTCTTATTCTGGATGAAGCTTTTACTTATAAATATCACAAGTCACCACCATTCTATGACTTTTGTGAGTGTATTCTTTAAAGATAATAACTGCAGTATTGGTTTTATGGAACAGTAAATGTAATAATACACAAGTAACATAGATCAGAGGAGCAATGTAGAAAAGAAGGTTTTAGAACACTTGTGAGATCCTAAAGGCTACTCATGTTCCAATGACGCATAAGGGGAGATTTACTAAAACTGGAGCACTCAAAATCCGGTGCAGCTGTGCATGGTAACTAATCAGCTTCTAACCTCAACTTGTTCAATTAAGCTTTGGCAATAAAATCTGAAAGCTAATTGGTTTCTATGTAGAAGTCTGCCTACAATACATATGTATTGTAAACGGACTGCATGTCCATTTCCATCCTATTATCATCTGATCCGCTGGATGTTTTTAGTGGACCAGATCCGATGCTTGTCAGCTGACATCTGCCGCCCCATAGAGAACAATGGGTGGTCCGATCAGGACCACCTGAAAAACGGACAGGCGGACCTGAACGGTCCGCTGGTGTGAAAAGGGCCTTAACTCAATGGATGACAGAAATTGCCCCCCGGGAGTTATCTCTGTTAGGGATAAAGTCCATCCTCAAAATATGTTTTAAATGCACACTAATATCATGGGGAGTACTTTCATGTTTAACTGTGAAATAGTTCTAAAATTTTGGCATAGAGTACTGTGATAATAGTAAGATCAGTCCTAGACTTTTTACAGGCACCCATGGCTTTCAGTATCAGAGCTTTCTCATCCTTCATTATATCTTATTTGAGAGTAGTAGGTATGACGCTGCTCTATTATTTATAAATGTGTGGTGCCCTTTAAATTGAAAGAAATTTAAATCTCTGGTGCTCTATTACATTCCAATTTTGTATCTAAACCAGATATATCCTCCCTATGCATTTCGTCAGCACAACTTCATCAGGAGCGTCATTGCGTCACTTCCTGACGAAAGCTGTGGAATGCATAATGTCCCAAACTTCCTGATTTTTAATGCTTTCTGGATGCAGACAAATTGTGAGTACATTTCCAGTTGTTTGAATGAAAAAACAGATTAAAAACATTATTGTGCTATGGGATGTAATTTGTTTCTGCATGTGGATGAGACGGAGGGTTTGAATTTCTAAAGGAGAATGGAGAAGAGAGATACATTAAGGCGTGGATATGAGTCTGCTACACAGTGGCATAAACTGTGAATGTGACATAGCGCCTAGAGGGGAGAGTTTTCTGGTGAGTGCAGTACCTTAGGGGGAGCACAAAGTGATGCACCAGCACAAGCATGATTTTGCGATTTGAACCATTGAAGTGAAACTGTCACATGATTTAGCGATTATTCATTTAAGGACTATTTTCAATATAAATGCACAATTGAAGAGCACCTGTCACATGGTTTGCTGATTACTCATTTAAGGACATTTTTTTATATTTGTTAATTTGCCTAATTTAAAGAGCACCAGTCAATTTAAATTGCAAGTATTGTTCACTTAAGGATTATTTTGCATATCAAATGTTATCAATTTTTGTCATTTTATTTATTTATTTCCAAATAATAAGAGCACCTGTCACTTTACAAATTCAACGAATAGAATATATTTAAGTAAAAAAGTTGTGGTAATACTGAGGTTTAGATA
>CM053026.1:577419338-577435102 GCA_028564925.1 Lithobates sylvaticus | reverse complement strand
ATGGTTCAAAACTCATCAACAAAAAGTAAGTGGAGAAAAAAAAATATGATTGCTGGTGGGGGCCTCAAGAAGGGAAGGAGTTCAAAAAAGCCTGAAGATGGGGTTTGAATTAAATTCATAGTCATGAGCTTTTGATTTTCCATAGCACAAAAGCATGTTTACCTGGAATGTTCTATTACCCAACTGACATCCACTTGGCTGTATTTCTGTGGCCAAAATAGTTCATTATGGCATGAGTTGGCTGATACTTCCTTTGCTGATAGAGATGAATGAACAAAGTTGCAGGTTGGATAAACTGCTCTGGCCACCTCCCTGTTCCCACTGAGCCAAGCAAGCCCACCTTCCTGCCCGAGCCAGGCTGAGCTGGGCCGAGTTGGCCCACCCCCCAGCCTGAGGGGAGTGAACCCGCCACCCTGTCTGAGCCAAGCAGACCCACCCCCTGCCCAAGCCGGGCTGAGCTGGGCCGAGCCCGTCCGCCGTCCAGCCTGAGGGGAGCAAACCTGCCCCCAGCCTGAGCCCAGCGGACAGCCCCCACGCTCAAGCTGACTGGAATGCTTACTCTGAGCTTATTGCCCTAATGCGAGCAGGCGAGTGTAAATTTTGAGGGCTGATCTAAAGGAATATTTAAGTACATCAGATAATTAGCAGACATTACCAAGATACTCTCTGCACCATGCATGTGGCCACTTTTGTTGAGCACACAGTTGCCTGTTTCTGAGAATGTATCCTGTGATGGCAGTGAGGTCTGACAAGCCCCAAACTGTTTGAAGGAAATGGGGAAGTTATACTGAACACAGTGTCACCCTTGTTTACGCACAAGTTTGTAAAATAAATGTTCAGATTTAAGTATTTTCCCCTGTTTTCAATTTTGTTTTATTGTTGTTATTGTCTGTTTTGTAATATAATTTCTGTAAGTATCTTCATCATCCTCATTTCATTAAAATTATACTTAGGATTTAACCACTTGCCGACCGCCACATGTACATATACGTCGGCAGAATGGCATGGCTGCACAAATGGGCGTACCTGTACGTTCCTTTGAATTTGCCACCGTGTGGTCGCGTGCGCGCCGGCGCGCGCGACCCTGTCGCTAGCTTTGTGAGTAGGATTGCGGGTCCCGCGGACTCGATGTCCGCGAATATACCCGCGATCGTCTCACAGAGAGGAATAACGGGGAGATGCTAATGTAAACAAGCATCTCCCTGTTCTGCCTAGTGACACTGTCACTGATCACAGCTCCCTGTGATTGGGAGTGGTGATCAGTGACATGTCACACGTAGCCATGCCCCCTAACAGTTAGAATCACTCCCTAGGACACACTTAACCCCTTCCTGGCCAGCTAGTGGTTAACCCCTTCTTTGCCAGTGTAATTTTTACAGTAATCAGTGCAATTTTATAGCACTGATTGCTGTAAAAATTACAATGGTCCCAAAAATGTGTCAAAATTGTGCGATGTGTCCGTCATAATGTCACAGTCACGATAAAAATCACAGATCACTGCCATTTCTAGTAAAAAATAGATTACTAATAAAAATGCCATAAAACTAACCCTTATTTTGTAGACGCTATAACTTTTGTGCAAACCAATCAATAAACACTTAAGCCCCATACACACGGTCGGACAATCCGCGGACCAGGTCCGTCGGACCACGTCCGTCATACTTTGTCCGATGTTGGTTTTGCGTACACACGGTCGGACAAAGTTGTCGGAAAATCCGATCATTCTGAACGTGGTGACGTTTGTTGCCTACGACGGGACTACGTAGAGGCTAGTAGCCAATAGCTTTGGTCTTGTAATGTGATCTGAGCATGCGTAGCACTTTGTCCGGTCGGACAACCGTACACACGATCGGATTTGGTGTGATCGGACCGGGTTGACGGCAAATCTTTCCAGCAGGAGATAAGACTTTGTCCGACGGACAAACCGACGAACACTGTCCGATGGTGCATACACAAGGTCTGATTTTTCAACAACCTTGTCCGATCGGACCAAATTGATGAAAAAGTCCGACCGTGTGTATGGGGCTTTATTGTGATTTTTTTTACCAAAAATATGTAGAAGAACACATATCGGCCTAAACTAAAAAAAATATAATTTTTTTATATATTTTTTGGGGATATTTATTATAGCAAAATTTAAAAAATAATGCATTTTTTTGAAAGTTGTCGTTTTATTTTTATTTATAGCGCAAAAAAAATAAAAACCACAGAGGTGATCAAATACCACCAAAAGAAAGCTCTATTTTTGGGAAAAAAAGGACATCAATTTTGTTTGGGAGCCACGTCACATGACCGCGCAATTGTCAGTTAAAGCGACACAGTGCAGAATCGCAAAAAAGTGCTCTGGTCTTTGGCCAGCCAAATGGTCTGGGGCTTAAGTGGTTAAGGTGAATATCTGATTGCTCTAAATCAAAATTAAAGAGCCTTTACCTATGTGAAGGGCTGACTTTATTTAAAAAGTTACAGTCCTGTCTGGGCACGGTAGAGAGTGTTATAGACATTTCTTAAAGGTCAGAATTGTAACATCAGATGATGTGTTCCTGTTAAAACTCATGGAGGTGGCTACTATGTGTGTGTAGGTGAAGGGTTAACCTGCTCCAGTGAGGATCACTGTTAATCTGCTGGTGGTTAGATTGTTGTCCCAGAGCAGGAAAATCTCTACACAAGTGGGGTCTGAGAGTGTAATCATCACTTTGCTTTTCAACACTTTTTCTTCACTGGTGTTCACATGAACCACGAATACAAATTTATTCAAAGTTACGAATTATCCAAAATAACAAATGCTGCATCTAAACAAATGGGACATAACAAATTATTAATAATAAATAATAATAAAAACATTTTATTATTATTATGATTATTATTATTAATTAATTCCATTCCATTTGCTTAGATGTAGCATTTGTTATTTCGGATAATTCGTAACTTTGGATACATTTGTATTTATTAGGTTGAATAACAGCCAAATTTGAAAGGAAATTCCAAGAACTATAATTTAATAGTTAGTTGTTATTAGTTACTATACGTTCTTTCAAATTTACGGATTTCCTTTCTTATTTTAGAATTTCTGAATTTTCTAATTTCCGAATAGTCGAAATTTGGAATTTACGAATTGTTGGATTTTCAAAGTTACGAATTTTTGAATTTATGAATGTAGGAATTTCGATCATAACGAATAACCTGAAAAACAAAAAAACTAAACAAAAAAAAAACAATTGAAACAAAACAAATGTTTACAGTGCACATGTCTAATGGCGACATGGATAGACGGGTGAGTTTTCTGTAATTATCAAAAATGAATTAAATAGTGTTTTCAGTTTGTGGTGCTCAGAGACAGTTAAAGTAATTTAATTTTTTTTTTAGATAACAAAAATGTTATACTTGCCTGCTCTGTGCAATGGTTCTACAATGAGCAGCCCCGATCCTCCTCTTCTCAGGTACCCTGCTGGCTACCCCCCCTCAGGTCCCACTCATAGCTACTCCTCCTGCCGAGTGCTCATGTGGGCTCAATCCTGAGCCACACTCTGTGTGTCCAAAGAAACACAATGTGGCTTAGCCCTGCCCCTCTCCTCACAGGTGGCGATTGACAGTGCCAATGTCCAATTTAGAGAGAGATTGCAGAGAGAGCCATTACTCTCAGGTACAGCGGTGGATTGAGATTGAGTTTTTTTACCCTAATGCAAAGAATGTATTAAGATAAAAAATCCTTATACCTTTACAACCACTTTTATGCTGCAGAGAGAGTGCTGTGATTAGAGTGGAGGCTGGTCAAGTGTTGCCAGCTGTCAGTATTTTTACTGGCAGCCAATAAAAAAATAGACACTTTTCTCCTGCCAGTAAATTTCAGTGACAGGAAAAGGTTGGCAGTAAAAAATATGGCTGTGACGTTCGACTTGGCCTGCGCAGTGCCGGTTCAGAGTAAGCGGTGGGGGGCGGGTCTGGCAGAGGCGGTGCCGGAGCGTGTGGTATGATGTCATGGTGCAAGGGAGCCGAGTGGAGTGGCCGGAGCCTCGTGTGCGGGTTGGGAGCAAGGGAAGCTGGGAGTGGAAATGTCAGTGCTGTTTAGACTGGAGTGAACTGTAGAGACCACCTGGCATGGAGAGAGACTGTCACTGTGATTAAGGAGGGGACGTTTCATGTCAGTGTTGTGTCATAATCATCTGTGCTGCTGCACAATGATGTCAGTGTCAATTTCATGTGTGTGTGCCTGTCCATTCTAATTTCTTTCCTTCCTATCCTGGCCCTGAGCTACTTACTTACTATATCAAAAATAAAATAAAAAATAATAATTGCATGTTGTACTTGTTTGTAGCTTAAATACTGAAATTTGCACTTAAAGCAGAGTTCCACCCACATTTTTCACTCCTCACCATGCAGTACTAATGTGCATCCTTAAAATTAATTGGCAATTTTCTTTTTTTCTATTCACTTTCTATAAGTCGCTGAACGCTGCCATTACTAGTAAAAAAATATCCCATAGTTTGTAGACTCTATACATTTTACTTAAACCAATCAATATACGCTTACTTGGATTTTATTTTACCAAAAATATGTAGCAGAATACATATTGGCCTAAATTGATGAAGAAATTCGATTTTTTTTAATGTTTTTATTGGATGTGTTTTATAGTAGAAAGTAAACAACATTGTTTGTTTTTTTTTCAAAATTGTCAAAAAATTTTTTTGTTTGTTTATAGCTCAATAAAAAATAAAAAAACACATATGTGATCAAATACCACCAAAAGAAAGCTTTATTTGTGGGAAAAAAAGGACAACCAATCAGTGAGTGGTAATAATGTGCAGTAATCTCTAGCAAACAATCAGTTTGTAGAATTGATGTGCAATAATATCGAACGACCAATGAGTGAGCAGTAATAATGAGAAGTGAAGTAACCTCTAGTAACCAATGGGTGAGTAGTAATGATGTGCAGTAACCTCTAGCAACCAATGGGTGAGTAGTAATGATGTGCTGTAACCTCTAGAAACTAATTAGTGAGCCATGTGTGCTGTAACCTCTGGCAACCAGTCAGTGAGTGGTAAGGATATGCTGTAACCTTTGGCAACCAATCACAATCGCTGCCTTATCAGCTGCAGTAAACAAATTTTGAGTTTGAGAAAAATTCTAGTACCCTTGAATTTGAGAAGGGGGACATTGGGATATCCTTTTTCAATCACTTACAGGGTAAGACAAACTTCTCATAAAGACTAATATTTATATAATTTTTTTATTTTATTTTTTTGGCTTTTTGAATGATTTTTGGTTTTTATATTCCTTACAGTGCTCCGGGAGAGCACGACTGGGTAAAACAACTTACCTTGGAATCCCCATATTTGAAGTCTTTTGCCATCTAGGTAAGAGTTTTTTTCATCCTTGGGGACTTTCTGGGTCATTTTCATAATATAATATAGGATTCTAGGTACAAACAATGTCCCCCCTTGTTTTGCAGTGCCCCTGGCTACATACGTTTTTGAAACGCCATTTTTTGGATTTTGTTCATCCAGTCTCCTTGTTAGAGATAGTAGAAGATTTATGTGTGTACCCATACGAATGTGGCAAAGACCCTCCTTGGACTACGGGGGAGGTGCCTGTACTGGGACAAATTAGTGTTATTAAGTAAGTCATGTGTATCTTTGGAAGGTTAACTATATACCTGTAAAATATTTCTGATATATATATATATATATATATATATATATATATATATATAATGGATTCTCTCTTTCAAATCTATTATAGAGAATGTTACTAATATTTCATCCCTGAAGAAGATTATTTTGTCGCAAATATCGAAACGCGTTGGATGATTCGCTGTGTCCAGTGCCACCAATTCTTTGGAGGTCCTAGGACCCTTAAGCAAATAGTATCGTTCTTGTACTCAACACTATTGTTTTTAGATTTATGTAGAATTAATTGTATTTTTGCTATATGGTATACTATCACTACATCAAATGTTTTGTATAAATAAATATATTTTTTCTATTTGTTGCCTTAAAAATCCCACCCTTCAGAGGTTTTCATTTTTTAACTCATTTTGAGTTAAGCTGCTATTTATTGTATGTCTCAGAGCAGGTGGAGAGCAAAATTGCATGACGGGGGGGGGGGGGGGGGGGGGGGGGTGGGCAATAAAATGCTTGCCCAGGGTCTAATCAATGTTAAAGTTGGGCCTGCCCCAGTGTAAATGAAAGCTCATGCACAGGTCTAAAGGAAGCTTTCATTTCCAAAGAAACATAGTGCTCTGAGTGAGGTCTTCCCTTGTAACATAAGTGAAAACTATTGAGACCAGAGAGAAACTATTCACAATCTAATAGTAGATCCCATTTGGCTTTTGGGATTATAGAAATGGTATATCACAACACAAATCGCACAGTGATGATGAACCATTTATTAACATTTCTACATGAATACTTTCATTGAACTTAAAAAAAAAAAACATTTTTCATTGCATGATATTTACCGTATTTTTTTTTTTTTTTACAGGTGAAATGCCACTTGTGATATTAACTAAAGGTCAAAATTTGGACGGCCTTATACAGGAAAGGTAATGCAATCTAAATAAACAATATCATCAGTAGATATCCCTTTTAAAGACACAATAATTATAATGACTACCAAGGGAGAAAAGAGTGACAGATGGTGGCAGGGAACCTTCAATGCACATTCACACATCTGACTTGCAGAATATCTGCATTTAAACAGAAGTTTGGGCTTTCGGTGCATTTTGTAAACTAACCTATTTGTAGCCAGAGGGACTTGAAATCAATACTCTTAGGCTGCCTCACTTGTTTCTCACCCCGTCTTTGAAGCAGCAGGCTTTATTTATTTTTTAATATGTTTATTTTAGTACAAAAGTATAAAATACCATTAACAAGAATAAGAAGTTCATAAAGGCGAAAGGGCAAATAACATAGCCTTCACAATATATAACAATAGAACTGAAAAGACAAGACAGCATGACTTGAAAACAGTAATAATTGTATAATAGCTGAGAACAGGGTAGCTGGTTAGATTTAAGTAACTATCTCAGATTCCACAAAAAAAAAATGACCTGAGAAGTGGAAGCATGTACACACAATGTACACACAATGACCAGATAATGAAAAGGTTTCAGATACATGTACATCTCCAATTAAAAGGCAGTTATGGATTAAATAAAACAATTGTAATGTCTAGTGGGGAGGGTCAGGATGGGTCTGAGGGTCAGAGGTATCTTTGATTCTAAGTTTTCCCAGTGTGTTGGCAAGGTCTGCTCGTAGATACCAGTCTGAGAAGCGGAAGGGTTTCATGTGTAGAGAAATGTCTTCCGGAGAAAAGGATCGCTCCAAGTAACTGCGCCATCTGGCAATAAAACGCTTTAAAGACTTTAAACAAGAAAGTTTTGGGTTATGGTGTCTAAATTTCTCCATGAGAAAAAGGGTTTGAAGCACTTGTTTCACTGAAGCAATTTGAGGTGAAGTTGGGTGTGTCCAGGCTTGCATGATGACTCTACAGGGCGCTAAGAGACAGATGTGAGCCCATTGAGGGAGAGTCACAAGTGGACGATGGGGCCATCAGAGTGTCACAGATGAACAGACATAACAAGGGGTCCTTGGGTAGGGCTACTTGCTGGATCTTGTCAATAAACTTTAATACCTGGTCCCAGAAGGTGGAGAACTCTTGGCAGGTCCATAGTCTGTGGTGAAGAGATGGTCTGGGGGTGGCCCACCAGGGGCCTGATGAGAGAGAGGAAAGCAGGCTTTTTATCTGTGGGGGTACTATGGTACAGCAAACAGAGATCTTCCAAAGCTATGTTGTGGTAACAGTACTGTGCAGTTTGGAAATGGGAACATCTGGAGTTATGCAAGGGTGCTTTTATAAACACCCGGGCCGTGGTGGGCATTTCCATGCTCTTCACATATGTTTGCTTTACAGTAAACCATAGTTGTAATGTTGGGTTTGGGGAATCAAACCACTGAGCACAATAGGGGGACCATAAAACTCCCAGAAGCACTGGATTCTGTATGATTTTCAGGGTATTGCTCCAAGTCCTTAAAAATATCATTAGCTTCTAGCTGGTTCTATCCAGTATCTATCTATAGGAGAAGAAAAGGGATCCTTTTTTTGAAAGGGATAAACTAATGCTTTATTATATACAATACAGATTAATGCAAAATATAGGGTTTTAATGTAATTTCTTTTTTTAAATATGCACAGAAATTCCTCACCTATGGATATTTAGTTTAGTTTGAGCTAATCATTACGATGAGAATATTACCAAGTAAAACATACATTTATTTATAGTTAATAATTTGAACATATGGCCTTCTGGAATTGCCATGTTTGCTGCAAGGATGTAACTTACCTCCCTTTTCCTTTGTTGCTTGAGATTTGCAGTACACAAATCAATGCATCTCAGTGTCTCTTTGTTGTCTATTGCATATAGACAGTTTGTTACATTTGCTGTCCTAGAATGATAATGTCTGTATAGTAGAACAAGTAGGATCACGGCTGCTGTTAGAAATCACAGAGCCCCATACAGTCTACCTGACAGGGCCTCTTTCCCCCAAGAGGACATACAGTGCCTTGCAAAACTATTCACCCCCTATGCTTTTTACCTATTTTGTTACATTACAGCATTTAGTTCAATGTTTTTTTTAATCTGAATTATATGTGATGGATCAGAACAAAATAGTCCAATGCCGGCCATTCACGGTTTCTAATTTCAAAAGAATTTTCTTTCGAAAATCATATCTAAGTATTTTCGAATGAATTTCGCACCATTAGTGATTTTCGTGTGGCAATCAAATTTGAGGACATTTTTGGAAAAACAAACGATTTTCTAATCAATGATGGTAGAATCCTGCGAGAAATGCAATAAGAAAGGAAAATTTACGGAGAGAAAAGAAGATTCCCGGCCATGAAAATTATTTTCTGTAGCACCATGAGGTGAAATTGGTCGGCCGAATTTCGAAAATCAATGGTGGCATCATCGGATCAAAAAAAAAATCACTTTCTGATTTTGCTTAAGTTGGTGAAGTAAAATTAGAAAAATATATACATAAAACTATTTTTCAGAAATAAAAAAATGATAATTGGCATGAGCCCACAAAAAATCTCTGGTGCAACCAATTACCTTCAGAAGTCACATAATTAGTGAAATGATGTCCACCTGTGTGCAATCTAAATGTCACATGGTCTGTCATTACATATACATACCTTTTTGAAAGGCCCCAGAGGCTGCAACACCAAAGCAAAAGATACCACTAACCAAACACTGCCATGAAGACCAAGGAACTCTCCAAACAAGTAAGGGGCAATGTTGTTGACAAGTACAAGTCAGGGTTAGGTTATAAAAAAATATCCAAATCTTTGATGATCCCTAGGAGCACCATCAAATCTATCATAACCAAATGGAAAGAACATGGCACAACAGCAAACCTGCCAAGAGACGCCCGCACACCAGAACTCACAGACCAGGCAAGGAGGGCATTAACCGCTTCCCGACCGGCCACTGCATATATACGTCAGCAGAATGGCACGGGCAGGCAAAATCACGTACCTGTACGTGATCGCGCATTTGCCTGCCTGTGGGTCGCGCTCGCGACCCGGTCGGGAGCTCCGTGACCGCGGGACCAGCGGACCCGATCGCCGCTGGTGTCCTGCGATCGGGTTACGGAGCTGAAGAACGGGGAGAGGTATGTGTAAACAAACCTCTCCCCGCGCTTCCTACTCTGCCTGTCATTGATCGGCTGTTCCCGGTCATCGGGAAAGCTGATCAATGAAGTCAGACGTCAGCCCCGCCCCCTAATGTAAAAAAAAACACACACGTCACAGCCCATAACCCCTCCCCCTAGTGGTTAACCCCTTCACTACAACTGTCATTTATACATGAATCAATGCATTTAAATAGCATTGATTGCTGTATAAATGACAATGGTCCCAAAAATGTGTAAAAAATGTCCGATGTGTCCGCCATAATGTCGCAGTCACAATAAAAAATCGCTGATCGCCGCCATTACTAGTAAAAAAAAAAAATATTAATAAAAATGCTATAAAACTATCCCCTATTTTGTAAACGCTATAACTTTTGCGCAAACCAATCAATAATCGCTAATTGCGATTTTTTTTACCAAAAATATGTAGAAGAATACGTATCGGCCTAAACTGAGGAAAAAAAATGTTTTTTTATATATTTTTTGGGGATATTTATTATAGCAAAAAGCAAAAAATATTGCATTGTTTTAAAAATTGTCGCCCTATTTTTGTTTATAGCGCAAAAAATAAAATCCGCAGGGGCGATCAAATACCACCAAAAGAAAGCTCTATTTGTGGGAAAAAAAAGGACGCCAATTTTGTTTTGGAGCCACGTCGCACGACCGCGCAATTGTCAGTTAAAGCGACGCAGTGCCGAATCGCAAAAAGGGGCCTGGTCCTTTGGCTGCCAATTGGTCCGGGGCTGAAGTGGTTAATCAGAGAGGCAGCACAGAGACCTAAGGTAACCCTGGAGGAGCTGCAGAGACTGGAGTATCTGTACATAGGAGGACAATAAGCTGTATGCTCCGTTGAGTTGGGCTTTATGGCAGAGTGGCCAGAAGAAAGCCATTACTTTCAGCAAAAAACAAAATGGCACATTTTGTGTTTGCGAAAAGACATGTGGGAGACTCCCAAAATGTATGGAGGAAGGTTCTCTTGTCTGATGAAACTAAAATGTAACTTTTTGGCCATCTAAGAAAACACTATGTCTGGCGCAAACCCAACACATCACATCACCCAAAGAACACCATCCCCACAGTGAAACATGGTGGTGGCAGCAGCATGCTGTGGGGATGTTTTTCAGCAGTCGGGACAGGGAAACTGGTCAGAGTTGAGAGAAAGATGGATGGTGCTAAATACAGGGATATTCTTGAGCAAAACCTGTACCACTCTGTGTGTGATTTGAGGCTAGGACGGAGGTTCACCTTCCAGCAGGACAATGACCCCAAACACACTGCTAAAGAAACACTTGAGTGGTTTAAGGGGAAACATGTAAATGTGTTGGAATGGCCTAGTCAAAGCCCAGACCTCAATCCAATAGAAAATCTGTGGTCAGACTTAAAAATTGCTGTTCACAAGCGCAAAAAAAAAAAACAACTTGAAGGAGCTGGAGCAGTTTTGCAAGGAGGAATGGGCAAGAATCCCAGTGGTAAGATGTGGTAAGCTCATAGAGACTTATCCAAAAGTATTGACTTTAGGGGGGTGAATAGTTATGCACATTGTCTTTTTCTGTTATGCTGTCCTATTTGTTGTTTGCTTCACAATAAAAAAAAAAACAAACATCTTCAAAGTGGTAGGCATGTGGTGTAAATTAAATGATGCAAATCCTCCAACAATCCATGTTAACTCTAGGTTGTGAGGCAATAAAACACGAAAAATGCCAAGGGGGGTGAATACTTTTGCAAGGCACTGTAGATTTATCAGTCCCTTTCTCTACAGCCTCAGCTGCACAGGAGAATAAATAGGAAGCGCTCTGAGGCTTTCTGCTCGTTCACAAACTGAAATACAGTTTCCTAGGCTACAGTGATGAATGGACACAGAAGTGATTGGTACCAATTGTTCACTGTGTTTATTCAGGAAATTAGATATTAACAGGTCTCTTTCTCCCCCGTTCTCCATCCTGAAACATCACCCTGTGTGCCCCCAGCAGCTGTTGGGTGGGAGAGGAGGAAAGTGCTGCAGGGGAAAGGGGCACCCAGGGGGGCCTAGACAGCAGATGGAAGGGGGGCATGTTTCTGGAACCAATACCCCCATTGTGTAGCTGAAGGGAGGGATAGGAGGAGAAGCTGGTAGCACTGCAGAGGGAGGCAGAAGAAGATTGGTGTCTGCAATAAGACAGTACAGCTGGTCCTCCTGCTCAGCAGGTGCCCGGGCCCCACTTTTGAACTGATGGGGCCCAGTACAGAAGCACTGGCTGTCCTGCCTTATCAGCGGCCCTGAGTAGGACCATACATCACCTAATTGTTTGCACTGTTTCTCCAACCACCTGTTCTCCTATGTGATGTTGCAATACTCATTCTCTTCCTCTCGTGAACACTCTTGAGTCAAGTCTAGAGCACACACAGAACAAGTACAGTCAGTGTACACACACTGCACAGTTAGTACATAGGCACAACTTTTACACTGCAAACATAGAGCACACACAGGGGTTGATTTACTAAAGACAAATAGACTGTGCACTTTGCAATTGCAGTTGCATTCATTTTCTCCAGAGCTTCTTGAATGCAGTGAAGCTTCTCTTTGTAAAGAATACCCAATCAGGAGCAAGGGAAATAAAATAAAAAAATGAATTTTTGCTTGCACATTAAAGGATGATGGAAATCAGCAGATCTTCATATCATTCACCAAGCTCTGGGGAAAATAAGTGCAACTGTACTTGCAAAGTGCAGTCTATTTGCCTTTAGTAAATCAACTCCGCGGTCTTTACATAGACAACAGTCAAAGCACACACAGTTAGAGGATACTCATAGAACACGTAGACAGAGCACACACAGAGAGCACACAGACAGAGCAAGCACAGCCAGAGCACACAGAGAAAAAACACATAGCTAGAGTACATAAAGCATGATTTTGCAGTGAAAGCATATTTCGATCATTGCAGTCTGGACTCCAACAATGAAACAAAGACATAGAGCACAAATCACATGCAGTCACAGCACATATATTTTGAGTATACACAGTCTGCCTGAGAACATACACAACCCACATGCCACGCAATGCTTGGAAAAAATACACATCACAGGGCACATACTACCTGAAAACACACACATACAGCACACAATACACACATACAATTCAGGACACTTACCACCCAAGAAAGCACACAACACACAGGGCATGCCCTCTTTGAGAACATACAGGACTCAAACAGGCTGAGAACAGGTACAACATACAGGGTACACATAGCCTGGGACCACACAGGGCATGTAAAGTCTGAAAACACTCACACCAAACTGGGTATGCACAGTATGGAAACTCACACAGCAGACAGAGCACATACTGTTAGAGAAAAAGAAAAAACACACAGGGGACGCACACTCTGAAAACACACAAATAGAACAAAATGTGCAATACCACTTATAAAAGTGGTTGTAAACCATTACAAACCACTTTGACCTACAGGTAAGCCTAGATTAAGGCTTACCTGTAGGTCCAAGAAATATCTCCTAAACCTACAGGGTTTAGGAGATATTTGCCAAAAGACAGGCACCGCTGTCTATGGCGCATGCGCCATAGATAGCGGTGCGCAGGCCGCTCAAAAAGTGTTACAAAAACATCCATTTTAAAGGCACTTTCAAATCGCGTTTTAGGCGCTATGAAAGTGCTGCCCATTCACTTCAATGGGCAGGGCATTTTGGGAGCACTAAATACAGCGCTCCCAACCTGCCCCAAAGATCCTGTTTGCTGGACTTTTTAGAACATCCCGCAAGCGCACCGCCCCAGTGTGAAAAGACTGAAATTAATGGGAGGCAGTTTTCAGGTGCTTAGCAGATGCTATTTCTAGCACTAAAGCACCTGAAAACCAACCTAGTGTGACAGGGGTCTTAGTGTAGCACACATGGAATTAAATACTTCTTAGGTTTTTAATGCTACCTGTGTGGAAAATGGAAATTAAATAGTATTTCTGGTCATAGCAGTGCCAGGACAAGGTCCTCTGAACATGTTATCTTTACCTCCTCTGTGCAGTTGGTTTTGAAGAAAGCTGCCTGAATCCTCCACGTATCGGGTCCCTCTTTGCTACTCCTGGCCCCTCCCTCCTATCGAGTGCCCCCAACAGCAGGCAGCTTGCTTTGGGGGCACCCGAACCAAGCTGCAACTCCGTGTGTCCATTCAGACACAGAGCTGCCGTTTGGCCTTGCCCATTCTCTTTCCTGATTGGCTAACTGATTTTGATTGACAACTGCGGGAGCCAATGGTACACCTGCTGTATTTCAGCCAATCAGGAGGGAGAGTCACAGATGGCCAAGGGACTAGTGGACATCGCTGGAGAGAGATAGGGCTTGGGTTAGTATTAGGGGGGGGGGGGGTGCAGGGGAGGCTGCTACACATTATCTTAATGCATAGAATGCAAAAAAAAAAACTTCTGCCTTTACAACTCCTTTAACCAATTAAGGTTAACCACAAATCTTATTTTGCAATCTGTCCTTTTTATAAGGGCATTGGAGTCATGTTTCTGGTACAAATGGTTTTAAAAGTTTACATACAAACAATTGAAAACAATTAGGAAAAAAAACACTAAGTGAAGAAGAAGCTAATAAAAATGAATCAGGCTTCACAAAGGGCTAAAATGTTGTTTATAAAAAATTTTTTTTACACATAACAGTAATTTATAAATTAAGAGAGTAGAATGAATGTACACAGTACATGAATGCAGAGCATGAATCAAGCTCTCAAACTATCTCAGTCCTGCAGAGCCATCAGAGCTCTATGACAGCTGGGCACTGTGAACTGTTCCAGAGTTCCTGTTCCCTGGCAGACGGCTGTTACACTGGGGTTGATTTACTGAAATTGGAGAGTGCAAAATCTGGTGCAGCTCTGCATACAAACCAATCAACTTCCAGGATTTTTCGTCAAAGCCTAAAGTGTTACTAAACCCACAACAGTAAAATCAGTCTGTATATGCAGTAAAGCATGCTTGTTATACTCTCTGTGAAACCTAAGATGTTAATACTCTGCATTGTATAAAGAGGCTGTTTGATCTTGTACTGTATGCACAGATCCTCCACTTCTTCCACTGTCTCCTGATAATTTCCTGATAACACAGAGCCTATGGAGTCAGGCTGCACATGCTCAGTTTGGTGTGTATTGCTAGAGAGGTTTTTTTTTTTTACTTGGAAGAGTGTGTGTGATCAGCACAGGGCCAATCAGCACTGTCCAGACAGCGAGTCATGGGTCTTGCAATCTCATAGGGCAGTCAGAAAACTCCTCCTACAAGCTTTAACCAGAGCTTGCTTGGACACTGATAGACATCACATGCCTGCTATATACTGCTGATGAGAAAAGGTATTTAGCAGTTTATATTTACTAAAATAATTGCATTTCCATTTTCTGTGTACTGTAGCTCAGTGGTTATCAACTCCTGTCCTCAGGGCCCACTAACAGGCCAGGTTTTATGCATTACCTTGGGGAGATTAGACTAGAATACTGCAATCACTGAGCAGCAAATGATATTGCCTGTGATGTATTTCAGTTATCCTGCAAACCTGGCCTGTTGAGGACAGGGTTGATGACCATTGCTGTAGAAGACCAGATATATTGAATGCAGGGTCCTGGGTTTAGTAACACTTTAATTGAACAAGCTGATGTTAGAAACTGATGGATTCCCAACCCAGCTGCCCCAGATTGTGCACTCTCCAGTTCCACCCTACTATTGGTGGAGTGGAGTATTGCTGCTTACACAGGGGTAGTCACAATTTCCCAGTGAAATCTGTAAGTCTGAGCTGTCAATGCAGAGGAAGGACAGGATTCCACCCCAGTATGGCACCCAAGGCTTTTATATTTCTATCCTAATGACACCTTTCATGTATGTCACCAGGATAGAGAGTGGGAGAAAATATCACCAATGAGGAAACAATTGTCAATAAACTTTGGTAGAAGTTCTCACTCTTTATAAAAGTGAAAAACATATTGGGCTTTAACAAAATGAGCTATGACTGCAAGGCTTTGGAAATATGGAGAGCATACACCTACAGCTATCCCTGATGAGCCGTTTGCTAACATTGACATTTTACTAGAGTTTATCAACTGGGCATGTG
>CM053026.1:577241373-577418886 GCA_028564925.1 Lithobates sylvaticus | reverse complement strand
GCAATAACCTAGTAAATTATGCTCTGAAGAAAAGCAATGATCCCTGTGAAATGATTCCTTTTCAGTTCAGCAATTGCCTAATTAATGTTGCTGCTTAATTGGAAAATGGTCTACCTCATCAGTGTTTAATTCCGTATAAAATCATTAACATGCAATTAGAACATAAATAAATTTGTTGCAAAAACATTGTTTCTCGGTGAAGTTCTAAAGGTCTGTTCTGATATGTGACTGACAATAATTTGTACTCCCTCAAGGCATGAAAATAAACAAATTTGAATGTATTCTGTAAATGAAGTATTATGATGAGGACAGGTGTGCACTTAAATGAATTTTCAATTATTAAGGATATAAACACATAAATAAGGAAGCCTAATGCTCACATTAAACCAAAGTACAGCGCAGGGCTTCTCTACTTCATTAAGCTATGCTACCTTTTCTGATATCCGCTGTTTGATGATAGTTATTGTTTGCAAAGTTTATTTTAATCACTTATATGTTTTCTGTAGCACTTTAAAGAAAATATTGAGCTATTCGCGTTAGTTGATTGCTTGTAGTAGCTTAGCTTAGTCTAATGTCATAATTATACACTAATTATAGGACCAACTTTTTGGGGGGGATAGAAAGCAATAATAAGTGCTATGGGCCTACCTTCATAGAGAGAAAAGTCAGCCATTGTTTGTGGCAATGGATCATAGTCCATTGGGTCCAGATGCAATATTCCCCACGCACACTTTAAGAAACCAGCTATTCAGTAGTGCTGGGTGCTGTAATGACCACAGGCTGGAAACCGTGGATGACAAAAGTGAAGGAATGTCATCAGCACACCAAGGATTCCTCAAAAGGGCCAAAGCTTCACTTTCAGGGTGACATAATAAACATACAGCAGCGTTTCGGAGCCATGCAGGGCCCCTTCATCAGGCAAGTGAGGCCTGACAAAGGAGCCCTGCATGGCTCTAAAATGTTGCTGTATGTTTATTCTGTGACCACAAAAAAAAAAAAAAGCTTTGGACTCTTTTGCGGAATCTTTGGTGTGCTGATGACATTCGATTACTCCATAGTACATTGGGGGCCTGGCCAGGCTGGGCTTCCCACTTCTTTTTCTGCTACACCCGTGCCCTACTCTGTGTTTTATTTATGCTACTGTTTACACTTCTCCCTTCCTGTAGCCTTATTTTGCTCTGTAAACTCCTTTTCTGTGTCCTAATATGTGAACACTAGCTCTGCTTATTTCATAAGGTGAAGTTGCACGTGAGGGGCAATGGCTATGTGTATCCCAGCCCTTGTGTGCATTGGCACACCTCTAGATTGGTACATACACCTTAACAATGTCACTAGAGTCCACATTTCGTAGCTTGGTGTAGTGGTTAGAGGGAGTGATCTAAATCCAAAATGCTTTGGATTGAGATTGTTGCTGACTTTGCCTCTCCTGGCCTTGTTTAGACTTGAAATACCTTGGCCCTACTGTGCACCCCCCCCCCCCCCCACACTCACACACACTGTTTTAAATGCACAAGTGATTCCTGTTACACTGTTACACCTGGCATTAATACCTAGAAATATACTTCTGCACTTTCCTTAATACCATCTACACATAGATAGTGTCACCTTTAATCCTGTTCTAAATATTTCAATAGGGTGCTCATCTACACTATCCAGACACCATACTCTGATGTGAAAGTCCTGAAGATCCTATGTAGCATACCACCAATATGTAGTGTATCTGAAAGGTAGCTTGCTATAAGAGAAATTGGCAGCAGCAGTAGCCACAACATTTGAGCTAGTGGATGACCGTTGCGAAAAACCTACTCAACAGGGTTGCAGTTGAATTATTATTATTATTTAAATTTTTTTTGTGACTACACCCAAAAACATTATAGATTCACAAAACGTCTAATTAGTGGGATTCAGAATACTTTTCTCTCTGAAGTTTCTTTTTTTTTAAATGAATGATGTGAAAAACATGATGGTTGTCTGCCATCACCTGTATGTGCCTTTTAAGTAGCCTGAGTTTACCATGAAAATATGGAGATAATACACAAAGTCGACACATGTAGACAATTTTCTTGGTGGGAATAGAACCCTAAACCTGAAAGTTAAAAAGAGATACCCTCTTAGCCAACATACTGCCAGCAAACCATTTTTGTGGGTTAGCTTGTGTCAAATAATTCTTCACATGTACTTCCTTGCTGTAAATATTCCCTTGAAGTAGATAAACACAGAGTAATCAGTTTGAAAACTAAACATGATCAGTGCATTGTGCAAGAATTTACTTGTATGTATGGCACTGTACCTATATGGCGACATGGGATTACTTCATTTCTTTCAAAACTGAACATCTGATGGAACATTCACGCCTATCAAATACCTTGCAGCATCCCTGGTGTCCTGAGGTGCACCTGCATGATTATTCACACTTCATGCACAGGGAGAATGCCACATGACTGCATCAAACACATTCATAATATGTGACAGTCCTAGCCCAGCCATTATAACTGTTTTAAAAAGTATATTTTATTTGTTAAAATGTTAAACTATTCTGAAGTTATTTCAGCAGGCAGAAGTGTCACTGGGAGATTTTAGCAATGTTGCTCTGTCTTCTTGGAATTTTAACTTGGGATAACATCAGCATATACTTTATGTCCTCCCCATGATTGAATGGTTTACTCACTCAGTAAAAAATAATAACAGACTTAGTGTGTATGTATTATGGATATTAGATGGGTGTGGCAATGATTTAAGAAAATGGCATGGGGAGCTGGGCACTGGTATGGAGGGCATGTACTAATGCAGAAAAAATTTAAAAAATACCATTCAGCTGGGACAGAGTATTTTCATGCAGCTTAAAGGACAACATTGAAGATCCACAAATCCATAAAATAAGGTTCTTGGGGATACCAAAAAGCTTCCATAGGTGGCCAGGTGGCATGTGCCAGACCATGCAATATGCTTTTCAAGAGGGGTGGCAAAGCCTTCATCCTTGCAAGACACTTGTGTACCAAAGTTGAGGGACAAGCAGTGATGTAAGTAAGACCAACACTGGGGACAAGGTCCCCTTCCCCACCTCCAATGCACCAAAAAAGAGGTGCAGGTAGTATCAGGGACCTTAGAATCTGGGATTCTAAGGGGTGGCAATATTTTCACCTTCCCCCAGGTCAATTAATACAGGGGTACATTACATTAAAGTCAAAAATACATATTTATATATCCCATTGTAAATCCATGTTAATCAGCTATGTAAATCTATTGCCAATGATGGCATCCATTGATGCAAATCTTTGTCAATCACAATAACTTGAAAACCGACATTGTGCAATGCATGGGCAGGGTCTGTGCGGGGATCCTCGTCATGCCGCACTGTCTCCTGGGATCTGGTGTCATTCGTCCCAGGAGTCAGTGCGGGCATCGAGCCAAAATCTTGCGAGATTTGCGGCCATCGAGCCTATATCTCGCAATGTCCGCAAATCTTGCGAGATTTCGGCTGGATGTCCGCAAATCTCGTGATATTACGGCTCGATGGCCGCAAATCTCGCAAGATTTCGGGTGGGATTTGCGGACGTGATCCTTGTAACAACGAAGTGACTGCTTGTGGGCTTCAAATGCCCACAAGCAAGATGACATCAGCCGGGAATGAGTTTTTTAAACTATGGATTAGATGGAAAAACGGACCTGGATAACAAGAATCATCACTGCAAGTGAGTATGATGTTAGCAAGACATGATTTTTAGACATTAATAAAAAAAATAAAAATAAAAAAAATAAAAACGTCAGTGCAGAACCGCTTTAAAGCTAATATTTGCACAAATTAATTCAACTATTAGCCACAAACAGAATTCATTTATTGTGCTATTATTGCACAATAACTTATTGATGGTACAATATGAAATGTGCAAGTCTACTTACATTTAATGAAAAGGGATGTTGA
The DNA here is from genome assembly GCA_028564925.1 of Lithobates sylvaticus. Lineage (NCBI taxonomy): Eukaryota > Metazoa > Chordata > Amphibia > Anura > Ranidae > Lithobates > Lithobates sylvaticus. Next base: position 577,414,964 of record CM053026.1, on the reverse strand, counting down.
TTCTGTTTATTTAGATCATGATTATGATTATGTAGATTATAATTTTGAACAGTATGGGGTTGATTTACTAAAACTGGAGAGTGCAAAATCCGGTGCAGCTCTGCATAGAAATCAATCAGCTTCCATTTTTTTTTTTTTTGTCAAAGCTGAATTGAACAAGCTGAAGTTAGAAGCTGATTGTCTACCATGCACAACTACACCAGATTTTTTTTTTGTCAAAGCTGAATTGAACAAGCTGAAGTTAGAAGCTGAATGTCTACCATGCACAACTACACCAGATTTAGCACTCTCCAGTTTTAGTAACTCAACCCCTATGTTTTCATAGTTAATGAATGAAGTTCATGATTATATTTGCATATAACCACTATTTTTTTATTTTGTTCTAGTTCAGCAAAACAAACAACGCTATTGGCTGTCACTATCTTTGAATGGTAGACCACACCAACCACTTAAGTCCCCAAGCTTTTTCCTCCCTAAATTCCCTTGACTCAGGAATGTCTTGGTTCTAAACATTATTGGGTTGATTTACTAAATGCAAACATGCTGTTCACTTTGCAAGGGGATTTTCAATTAGCTTTGGAAATCTGGTAAAAAAAATCACTTTGCAAAAAATACCCAATCATGATAAAAAAAAAAAAAAAATTGAAAATAGTATGTATGCTTACATGTGATTTTATTATAGAAGTCAGAAAAGCTTTACCTTATTCACTAAGCTAAGGGAAGATTCCCTTGCAAAGTGAATATCTCTTTGCAAAGCTAACAGCCAATTTGAAAATGTGTCAACCCTGCCACATTTTGGCTCAAAACCTAAAAAGGTATATATTGGTAAAAAAATCGATGAATAAATATATACAGTAAATAACACTAAGCTATTGAGAAAAAACTTCAGCTGCTATAATAAAGTTAACCACTAAACAAATATATCTCAATTTACAGGGGGTCCCCGGGTTACAAACAAGATAGGGACTGTAGGGTTGTTCTTGAGTTGAATCTGTTTGTCGGAACAGGTACATTTTTTTAAGTGTAGCTCCAGCCAAAAAATCTATTTTTTAGATAACATAGAGAAGGGTTATCACCCCTGTAACATTTGTTTTGCTGTCTGTGCCCCTGTTCAGAAGATTTCACCTCACCTTCTGTCCCAATGACAATTGGATTTTGAAAATTTTGGGTTGTTAGGGAAACATGGACTGGTGATAACGCATCAGTGGAGACACCTTTTTCCCATATTAACTCTTACAGGAGTGAATTTCCCTTCCTAGGGGTGGATTTCCTCTCACTTCCTGTTGTCACCCTCCGTTTGTAAGTAGGAGTCGTTTGTAAGTCGGATGTTTGTAAGTCGGGGACCCCCTGTATACAGTGCTGATAATCAAAGCCAACACAGGTATAAACAATTAGCAAGAGGAAGTAGATCCAGCGCACTAGAAGCTATCAGTTCCAAAACAACTAGGTAAATCAATAAAACAACAAAACAGTCATGTGAAGAAAAGTCCAAAATGCTAGCTAAGTGGCAGCTGCTTTAGAGGAGCTAGAAGTAACTCTGCAGTGAAGGCAAGAGAAACAAATCTAAGCACCATCTAAGAGTAGAGGTATGAGACTTTAATAGCCACAGTAACTCACAGGATCTTGTATAAACAATAACATTGCTCCTAAAAAAAGAAGTGAAAAAAATTGTGATACAAAAAGCCTGCAAACCTGAAAAAGTCACAATCAAAAATCCATAAAATTTCCACCACCATAGGAATCATCAATATATACCAAAGTGTTCCCTTCACTACACTTAGGAAATGTACTTACCAAAAGTGCATGTCTATCTTGTTAAAGAATAGGCAAACACTGCTAAATTCAGATAGAAATTACACTAGCTCCTTATTTAGGATAGTCCCTCCAACTTCCTCCACCTTCCACATAGTATTTCCAGGGTGAGCATATAGAAGCCAAAAAGAATCTTGCATAATGTGATACCATTTAAATAACTTTATTAAGAAACATTAAAAATATACTCACAGAGGCTAAGAAGATCAAGCACAAAAAACAAAAAAAAGGACAACTATGTAGCTGTATTTCTGGATCGGTAGTTTAGTAGAGAACAGTAAATCTGCCAGCCGCCAGCCACTCAGCTCCTCGCCTTTCTCCTTTTTGCCCAAACAACCCCCAAATCCTTATTTTTTCTTATAGTCTACCCTAACATAGAATATATATATATATATATATATATATATATATATATATATATATATATATATATATATATATATATATTTATTTTTTACGTATCTGTACAGCAAGATATAATCAACAAAGTCTGTTGAGTAAAATAATATTACATGAGTAAGACTTGTGTGTGAGACTCAACAGTGAGACTTTTATGCAATATAGTAGGAAGGTAAGACTCAAAGTGAATATATGCGTTTTAAATTAAGAGAGTTTTATTCCCCTTTCAGCACTACAAAGTGATGCACACAGGGAAAAAAACAGTTTGCGTAAATCGTTAGCATAATATAAAGATAAGTTGGTTTGAACAAGACACTTGTACAGAAAACGCAAAGTTCATACAGACCATCTAATATTGCAAAGTGTTTACATTTGCTTCTACTGGGAACTCCTATGGAGCTGTAGAAGCCTTGGAAGCCCAGGAGCTGAACGTTTCCCCTAGAGATACCAGCTCCTATCAAACAATGATCAAGTCTGTTGAATATTCTGTGTAATGTTTTAAAAGATGTTCTAAGGCTATCAAACCTAACCTGTGGGGAATGCATGAATATAACGCAGAGATATCACACACCAACGGCTTAAAATCTCATCCCATGTACTGTACATTTCTCAACTTTCTGTATAATATGTTTGTTATCTCTTACATAAGAAGGTCCCTCCTTATACTAAGGGATAATGTCTATTAAGTCTTTGAAGGATTCACTGTTTACATACACTTTAAGCAGCATTTATCTACAATTTTGTATAATACAAAGGGAGACAAAAATAGAAATGATTTAAGTATAGTGAACAGTACTATCCTCAAAGAATGACCTGTATGGAAAGTGTGTTGCTCCATGATAATTTTTAAAAAGTGCAAGTGGTTCTTGGGCTGCTCTTTGTTCAGCCAAACATCAGCTCTATTAGCACTCTAGAGTATGAAAAAATGCTGCAAGATCCATTTAAGACAGGATTCTCCTCCTGTAAACAAACACAAACATGGTATCTATAAAAACAACAATCCTACAAACAGACTACTTAAAGACACGTACCCAACAACTTGAGTAATTACTAAAAGAGTACTACTGGGAATTTGCAGAGACAAAAAATTGTATTAACGGCCACTACCATTGTAACAATTAAAATTAACCTTCTTATTGCTGAAAGAATCACCAAACTGCTCCACAACCGATTCAATGGGAAGTAGCTATAGCATAACCAAGTCTTTGCGTAAATCAGCTTCCAACTACTCTGACAACCAAGGTCCAGTATTCCACCTACCCTGATGCCGAGTACACACGGTCGGAATTCTCATCGGAAAAAGCTCTGATGGTTTTCCCATCGGAATTCTGACGGAATTTCGCTCAAACTGTCTTGCCTACACACGGTCACACCAAATTCCGACGGTCAATAACACTGCGGCATAAAACACATTCAACGGCACTATAAAAGGGAAGTTTAATGCTTCCTAGCATGCGTCAAATTGTTTCCGAGCATGCGTCGGAATTTTCCGTGTCGGAATTGCATACACACGATCGGAAAATCTGACAGAAAGGTTTTCCGTCGGAAAAATTAAGAACAGGTTCTCAATCCAAAGTCCGTCGGAAGTTCCGACAGAAAAAGACTGATGGGCATACACACGGTCGGAAAATCCGACGAAAAGCTTCCATCAGACTGTTTCCATCGGAGATTCCAACTGTGTGTACGCGGCATTAGTGTATGCTCTGTAGTCCGAGAAACCAGCCCCATCAGCAAACAATTCCAGAATATGTTTACTATGTGAAAGTACACTGCTCTATTTGTATCCCCTAAAAATAAAGCACTTTTCTGCAAATATTGTGTTTTACATAATGTCTTACCAGTAAATTATACAAAAAAAACCTTATAGTTTATGTACATAAAATTATCATATTAGTATATCCAACAACTTGCCAGTGATCATTTATCAATTCAAGGTTCATGCTCACCATGCATACATGCAGATATATCAAAACTCTTGACCTTTGAGTATATAAAGCATGCAATTATTAGAAAGCATTTCTACCCTCCACACATGACATTCAGACAAATAAATATAATATACTGTTCCTCACTCTTAACAAAACAACATACAGCCTGGTTTCCAACAGCAACTTATCCAGACTCTCACAACCTGTGTATTATAATCACTTCAACAAAAGTGTCCTTTTCAAAGCTGCAAAAGAGCTCTCTAATGTCTGATATTGTACAAATAAAATAAAAAGTTGCCAATCTGTCCTTCACCCCAAAAAAAAGTCTGATGCTTTGCAATAAAATACAAAGTTACAAGATATAAAATGCAAAGTTACAAATATGTCTTCCAACATCAACTGTTAGGAAAAAACAGGGAGGAAAGGTAAAAATGTCAGTTAAAACTGCTTACGGCTGTAATGTATTGCCAGATCCCAGCAATATAGATAAAAATCATTGAAAAAAACGGCATGGGTCCCCCCCCAGTCCATTACCAGGCCCTTTGGGACCCCCCAGCGGAGGTCAGTGCCTGGACTGTAATGTAAATGTCTTTGTTATGGCATCTCTTGAAATGTTTAGGTACGCTGTGGTTATTTTTACCATTAATGATTTACCAAATATATTCCTCTACCCTCATGAGTATGGTCTATTTCATCCTTCCAACATATGGTAATCCGTAAGTACATCCCAAAAGATAAATAACAGAGAAACTGCGCGTTAGAAACTGTCCAATTTTATATGTGTTCCCTGCCACATTAATGGAAAGGTATCTATTTTCCCCAGTGTTTTACACTCCAAAAAAAAACGAAACCTCCTAAAACCCCTTTTACCTGACAAGAAAGTTCTTAGCACAGTTTTTTATTATTTAAAAAAAAAAATACAACTCCTTACTAATATATCTCTGAAGCCTCGTACACACAATCGGATTGTTGGCCGACAAAACCGTGGACTTTTGTCCGAAGGGCGTTGGCCCAAACTTGTCACGGTCACACAATTGTTGGTCTACAAACCATCCAGAACACAGCAGCCAACTGGTAACTGGAAAAAAAAACATGGGAATCAATCACCCCGTTCCTGAGGATCCTCCATTGGCTAGCCGTGAAGGATCAAGTTACATTCAAAACCCTCTGCCTCACTCACAAATGTGCACAAGGAAAAGCGCCGCAATACCTCTGCGACAAAATAAAGCACTACACCCCAGGTCGCACTCTCCGGTCAACTAACCAGAACCTCCTCCACATCCCCAAGACCCGTTACAAATTAAAAGGCGAACGAAGGTTCGCAGTACAAGGACCACGGCTATGGAATGCTCTACCCGCAGACATACGCTCAGAGGAAAACTATCTGGCCTTCAGAAAGAAGCTCAAGACCCATCTCTTCTGAAAACCCAGACGGACACTGGCAGCAAAAGCGCCCTAAAGGGAAATTTAGTTTGCATATGTAGCGCTATACAAGTTATTCATTCATTCATTCAACAATCACGAATGTAGTGACGTACTACGTGTTTTTTCAGCTCTTTAATGCCACTCTTTGGGCTCCATCTGCTAATTTTGTGTTAGTGGAAGTTTGGTGAGTTTTGATTCGCACTTTTTATTTAGCGCTTTTCATTTTGCGCTTTTCATTTTGCGCTTTTCAGTTCGTTTCTGAATGGCCGTTAATCAGCCAGACATGTTGCGGAATCGGAGGAGATAACATGTTAGTTATTATTGGCCTTGGAGTTATTGCTTTGACATAATTTTTTTGGTTGAATAATGATTTGATTTGGTATATTTTCTATATTTTTTGGATGCATAGAATGCATTTTTTGGTTAAGTTCTACTGGCAGATAGCATGTCTAATTTTATTTGTTTTCTTTTTTTAATGCACAATAAAAAAAATTGTGTAGAATAATACTTGGCTATGTGTTTTACTTCAAATGACAGTTTGGGAGTAGGCAGTTACATTTTAAAAAATACAATGTAAAATTGACAAGGGACACCAAAATTGTTGTATCTTTGATCTTAAAAACTACGGGATATTGGCGCTGTGGTAATTTGCCCAAATAAAAAAAAAAAAAGCATAATAAAATTATTCTTGATATCACTAGAAAAAAAAAATCCTTTGAAAATTAGTTTGCAATAACTCCATCAGTATCACCAGCAAAAGCACCTTTATTATTATATATGACTATATAGAGAATTGTGCGCTGCATTTCGAGATTTCATAATTTGCCACGTCACGAATGTTAATTCTCCATTAAGAACGCTAGTTTACAAGACCGACCGCTTCTGTCCTTGCTTCCGAGCATGCGTGTTTGTACTTTGGACTTTTGTCCGATGGACTTGTGTACACACGCTCCGAAAATCAGACAACAGACATGTTGTCGGTGGAAATTTTTTAAATCTGCTAGCCAACAGTTGTCTGCGGAAAATCCGACAATTGTCCGATGGAGCATACACACAGTCGGGTTTTCAGCCAACAGCCTGACATCCAGCATTTCCCGTCGGAAAATCCGATTGTGTGTACGAGGCTTAAGGGTTTGGGGCTCCCTTAAACACAATCTTTAGTTTTAGTGGCAATATAGTTTATAAAACAGGATTCCCCTGTTACGATCAGGGGTCAGGCTGAGAGACCAGTAACTATAGCAGCAGAGAGGCTCCCACTGACTAGCTGAATAAGTGCAGCAGCAGGTCCTCCTGGTGAATGACATGGGCTCATCTGACAGAAGACTCTAATTCCTCCTCTAAATCCCTACTGCCTTAATTCATCCCCAAAGTACTTCTCAAATGGTTTTACATTCAGTTTGCCTCAGCCCTTTAAATCTTTTTTTTTTTGCTCAGGGCCTTTCTTTCTTCTTTTTATCTGGTATCACTTTATCATTATCATTATTTTAACAGCACTGTGATCTTGAAAGGGGGCTACCTGTAGCTAAAACCTTTGAGAGCCCTGAACAACAAAGTCATTGCCACTTTATAATTGCATAGTGTAGGTATGCTTTAAGCAAACCATGGCATTTTTTCTTATACACAACCTTGAATGTGACAAAGAATCTGTTTATTCTTGTAAAATATTATTGCAATGGAGTTTTTGATAGAACAAATTAGCATTTTTTTTTTTTTTTTCACACAATAAATAGACAAAACGTGTGCCTTCCCAGTCAGGTATTGAAAAACACCAATGAATGCAGTTTTGCATTTATTACAAAAATTATCAAATGCATTTTAAAAGTTTTAGGTATTTATATTTATATAATACCTAAGCACTCAGACTGGGAGAGGGAGGAACAACCATTCGGGGGTTTTGCATTCTGTGCTAATATGAAAAATGCTGGCAAAAGGGGAGAGCAGAGACAATACCTCAACAGTCTGATGCTGCTCTCTCTCTGTCCAATCACAAGTTAGAACTGGGAGGTAAACTAGCTGAATTGTCTGCATCAGAGAAAATTAGGTCACTACGATGTTTTGTGTTGTGCATCTGTGTAATTCCATGGAGTGCAGTGACTGTTGATGACCATTTTTTACACACTATTGTTGATTTTTTTTAATTTTTTTTTATAGTGCAGCGCTGTTTATAGATTATCTGTACCTTTTAAGTGAAGTGATAACACTTGTTAGTGATAGCAGGTATTATTAATTATTCAACATTTTTTTTTACGCCACTTTATTTCACGAGATTGCGCAGATTGATATTCACTTTATATGCTGCCAATCATAGTCCGTGAGCAGAGAGTGTGGCACTCTGTGTATCTATGAGCACACAGAGCATGGCTCGGGATTGAGCCCACACTAGTGCCCCCATAGCAAGCAGCTTGCTATGGGGGCACTAGGCAGGGGGGCAGAGCCAGAAGAGCCAACAGGGAACCCCCGAGAAGAGGAGAATAGGGTCTGCTCTGTTCAAAACCATTGCACAGAGCAGGTAAGTATGAAATGCTTGCTAATAAACAAAAAATGACATTTACAATCATGTACCTAAGTACTGTGGCACAAGCACAAATTCTCACAGACTCAGAAAATGCTAGGTTTGCACCTATGTGTTTTTGTGGGCCACGCTTGCGCAGGCACAGCAGCCCATTCAAATAAACGCAAATTAAAAGCGCATGCACCCTGAATATGGGTGTAATATGTAACATGTTACTAAAAGTGAACTTATCCTTTAAAGCTACCCAAACGCAGTAGATGACAATAACCCAAGCCAAGGATATTCTTGTCTGGATCAGGCTACAATCTTTTGTCACTGTACTTCCAATGGCACATTGCAGGAATAATCAATCAGACATGTTAGAAAACTTGCCCATTCACTATTGTTACCCCTGCTAATAAGCTGATACCAGACTCTGCTCCCCACTCTGACCATTTTATTCTTCATAGAGCAATACTTATAGCTGCCTTGATTTAAAGTAATTGTAAAGTCTTGTTTATTTTTCTATAAAAATAATAAACATGTTATACTTACCTGCTCTGTGCAGTGGTTTTGCAGAGCCTGGATCCTCCTCTTCTTGGGTCCCTTTTTTGTGCTCCTGGCCCCTCCCTCCTGTTGAGTGTCCCCACAGCAAGCAGCTTGTTATGGGGCACCTGAGCTGAGTCACAGCTCCCTGTGTCCTTTCAGACACGGAGCCCCGGCCCTGCCCCCCCTCTCTCTCCTGATTGGCTAGCTGATTTTGATTGACAGCAGTAGGAGCCAATGGTGCCGCTGCTGTGTCTCAGCCAATCAGGAGGGAGAGTCTTGGATGGTTGAGACATTTGTTGACATCGCTGGACACAGATGGGGCTCAGGTAAGTATTAGGGGGGTTGAGGGGGGCTGCTGCACACAGAAGACGTTTTATCTTAATGCATAGAATGCATTAAGATAAAAAAAACCTTCTGCCTTTACAACCACTTTAATTAAAAACTATTTCCAGGATTCCTTTTTTTGCTGTGCATCCAGCAAGCTATTTTAGGTGGGAAATTAACTTTAATTAGGGGCAGGGAGTTCATTTAAAATGAGTGTGGTTCTACGGGAGGCTTATCACTAACCTAATGTCATACTACAATTATAAAAGCTGCAGTTATCAGAGATAAAGAAAAACAAGTAAACAAAAACAAGAAAATACTAATAGTAACAGTAAACATGTAAACACTGATCTCAACATTTTTAACAACGGACATAGACTGTGAGTGATCTTATGAAACCGTAAAGAAATGGTGGAAAAACGCATCTGACATCAAAATTAGGTAATGAAAATGTCCTATATATATAATATACCTGCTGTATTAGTGATTGCTCAGGTCTTTAACCACTTGACCTCCAGAAGATTTACCCCCCTTCATGACCAGGCCATTTTTTGTGATACAGCACTGCGTTACTTTAGTGACAATTGCGCAGTTGTGCAACGCTGTACTCAAATAAAATGTAGGTACATTTTTTTCCCCACAAATAGAACGTCTATTTTTGGTGGTATTTGATCGTCACTGCATTTAAAAAATGTTGTGCTATAAACAAAAATTGGGACACTTTTAAAAAAAAAAAAAACAATATTGATTACTTCATGCTATAAAACATATCCAATAAAAAAATGTAAAAAAATCAAATTTCTTCATAAATTTAGGTAAATATGTATTCTGCTACATGTTTTTGGTAAAGCAATCCCAAAAGGCATATATTGATTGGTTTACGCGAACATTATAACGTCTACAAACTATGGGATATATTTATAGAACTTGTTTTTATTACTTTTTTTTATACTAGTAATGGCGGCAGTTATGAATAATGGTTAGTGGACATTCTGACACTAACAGACACTTTTGACACTTTTTTTTTTTATACAATAAGTTTTTTATTGATTTTTCAGAACAATACAGGGTACAATTAAACATTGCACGTCGCGCAACGACGTTGAGGGTATCAGAAAAGTTGGGTTGAACAATCAAACACTTGTTCAGTGGCATATATCAAACAGTATGCAGTATGAACAATTAACATGTAGAAAGGTCGAACAAGGAGAAATATTTTCAAGTATAACAACCTGAGCACTCGAGTGGCACCCCAAACGGATTCATTAGTGCCACAGGAGTGGACCGGTGCAAGCGTGGTCTTTTGACACTTTTCAGGAACCAGTGACACTAATACAGTGAGTAGTGCTGAAAATATGCATTGTCATTGTACTAATGACACTGGCTGGAAAGGGGTTTAACATCTAGGGCAAGCAAGGAGTTAACTGTGTGCCTAGCCAGAGGATTGCCTCCCCCCATCAGAACTGAGATACGCCTTGTTTACATGGGCATATCTCAGTTATCAGTGTTTTACTAACAATTGCCCGGTGCCAGAGGACATCGAGCCCCTGGGACCTGCAGATCAACTCCACTGGTGGCACTCGTGCATGGCCCCTGCGCGCGGGAATGCAAAGTCATGTATATATATATATATTTATGTGATTCTGCCCACAGTTACCGCCCTGTAGCAGTAAATGGGCTATAGGGCAGTCAGCAAGTGGTTAAAGTAATAGTAAATATATAGTAGTATTGTATAGTTGACATCTGGAGTGCATTATTTTTAACATACGTAGGGGAGGAGTGCCATGGGTATGAAGTTGGCCGGTATGTGCATGAGAGGAGTGCAGGGTATGACAGCAGGTAGTATGTACAGGGAAGGAGTTAAGAGATTTGACGGATAGCAGTATGTACAGGAGAAGAATATGGAAGGTATGACAGCAGGCAATATGTGCAGGGATGGAGTACAGAGGGTATGACAATGGACAGTATGTGCAGGAAGGTAGGGCAGAGGGTATGAAAACAGGCAGTATGTGTAAGAAAGTAGTGCAGAGGGTATGATCTTAGTCAGTAAATGCAGGAGCAATGTGGAGGATATGAAGGTAGTTTGTATGTACAGAAGAGGAATGCACACAGTATGGCAATGAGCAGCATGTGCAGAAAGACAATGTGGAAGGTATGACGGTAGCCAGTATGTACAGGAAAGGAGTACAAAGGATATGACAGTATGTATAGGAAAAAAGTGCAGAGGGTATGACTGTATATGCAAATAAGGAGTGCAGAGGGTGTGACAGTGGGTACTGTATGTAGGAGAGGAGGGTATGATGACAGACAATATTTGCAGAACAGGAGCAAGTAGCATGTAAAAATGGCCTGAATGTGCAGGAGAAGAGTATAGAGAATATGATGGAGGGTAATACATGCAGGAGAAGAGTATAGAGAATATGAAGGAGGGTAATACATGCAGGAGAAGAGTATAGAGAATATGATGGAGGGTAATACAGGCAGGAGAAGAGTATAGAGAATATGAAGGAGGGTAATACATGCAGGAGAAGAGTATAGAGAATATGAAGGAGGGTAATACATGCAGGAGAAGAGTATAGAGAATATGATGGAGGATAATACATGCAGCAGAAGAGTATAGAGAATATGATGGAGGGTAATACAGGCAGGAGAAGAGTATAGAGAATATGAAGGAGGGTAATACATGCAGGAGAAGAGTATAGAGAATATGAAGGAGGGTAATACATGCAGGAGAAGAGTATAGAGAATATGATGGAGGATAATACATGCAAGAGAAGAGTATAGAGAATATGATGGCGGGTAATACATGCAGGAGAAGAGTATAGAGAATATGATGGAGGATAATACATACAGGAGAAGAGTATAGTGAATAGGATGGAGGATAATACATGCAGCAGAAGAGTATAGAGAATATGATGGCGGGTAATACATGCAGGAGAAGAGTATAGAGAATATGAAGGAGGGTAATACATGCAAGAGAAGAGTATAGAGAATATGATGGAGGGTAATACATGCAGCAGAATAGTATAGAGAATATGATGGAGGGTAATACAGGCAGGAGAAGAGTATAGAGAATATGATGGAGGGTAATACATGCAGGAGAAGAGTATAGAGAATATGATGGAGGGTAATACATGCAGGAGAAGAGTATAGAGAATGAGATGGAGGGTAATACATACAGGAGAAGAGTATAGAGAATATTATGGAGGGTAATACATGCAGGAGAAGAGTATAGAGAATATGATGGAGGGTAATACATGCAGGAGAAGTGTATAGAGAATATGATGGAGGGTAATACATGCAGGAGAAGAGTATAGAGAATATGATGGAGAGTAATACATGCAGGAGAAGAGTATAGAGAATATGATGGAGGATAATACATGCAAGAGAAGAGTATAGAGAATATGATGGCGGGTAATACATGCAGGAGAAGTGTATAGAGAATATGATGGAGGGTAATACATGCAAGAGAAGAGTATAGAGAATATGATGGAGGATAATACATACAGGAGAAGAGTATAGTGAATAGGATGGAGGATAATACATGCAGCAGAAGAGTATAGAGAATATGATGGCGGGTAATACATGCAGGAGAAGAGTATAGAGAATATGAAGGAGGGTAATACATGCAGGAGAAGAGTATAGAGAATATGATGGAGGGTAATACATGCAGCAGAATAGTATAGAGAATATGATGGAGGGTAATACAGGCAGGAGAAGAGTATAGAGAATATGATGGAGGGTAATACATGCAGGAGAAGAGTATAGAGAATATGATGGAGGGTAATACATGCAGGAGAAGAGTATAGAGAATGAGATGGAGGGTAATACATACAGGAGAAGAGTATAGAGAATATGATGGAGGGTAATACATGCAGGAGAAGAGTATAGAGAATATGATGGAGGGTAATACATGCAGGAGAAGTGTATAGAGAATATGATGGAGGGTAATACATGCAGGAGAAGAGTATAGAGAATATGATGGAGAGTAATACATGCAGGAGAAGAGTATAGAGAATATGATGGAGGATAATACATGCAGGAGAAGAGTATAGAGAATATGATGGCGGGTAATACATGCAGGAGAAGTGTATAGAGGATATGATGGAGGGTAATACATGCAGGAGAAGAGTATAGAGAATATGATGGAGGACAATACATACAGGAGACGAGTATAGTGAATAGGATGGAGGATAATACATGCAGCAGAAGAGTATAGAGAATATGATGGCGGGTAATACATGCAGGAGAAGAGTATAGAGAATATGATGGAGGAGGGTAATACATGCAGGAGAAGAGTATAGAGAATATGATGGCGGGTAATACATGCAGCAGAAGAGTATAGAGAATAGGATGGAGGATAATACATGCAGGAGAAGAGTATAGAGAATATGATGGCGGGTAATACATGCAGCAGAAGAGTATAGAGAATAGGATGGAGGATAATACATGCAGGAGAAGAGTATAGAGAATATGATTGAGGGTAATACATGCAGGAGAAGAGTATAGAGAATAGGATGGAGGATAATACATGCAGGAGAAGAGTATAGAGAATATGATGGAGGGTAATACAGGCAGGAGAAGAGTATAGAGAATATAATGAAGGGTAATAAAGGCAGAAGAAGAGTATAGAGAATATGATGGAGGGTAATACATGCAGGAGAAGGTATGATGGCTGGCAGTATATGAGGGGTGTGGGTGGTGTGATGATGGTATGTGTTGAGATGTGATGTTTGTCCGGGGGGGTGAGGGGGAGGGGGCTGGGAAAGATATCTGTGGATATACAAGTGAATGTAGAGTAGTTACTGCATAGACAGAAAAGGGGGATGTCTATCAGTAGGAGGGAAGGTGTTTGGTGAGGCTAGGGAGGGAAGTCTGTCAGTGGGGGGAAGGGGGACTACTGGGGAATAATGTCTATTGTGGGGGATTGCGGGTGGCAACATCTACGGATGTCTGTTGGTGGGGTGAGTCTGTTGAGGAGGGATGCCTTTCAGCAGGGAACATTGTTAGGGAGATTGTGAATGAAAAATGCCCATGAAATGATGTCTGTCAGCTGAAGCAATGAAGTGACCTGGGAGTGATGTAAGTTGGGAGGAGCTGGGGGCTGATAAGTGGGCAAATGTTTGCGAGTTTGGAGTGGAGGTGGGAAGTGATGTCTGTCAGCTAGAGGGTTAGGGTGATAAGTGGCTAGGGAGTGATAATAGTTTGGGTAGTGGTGGATATGAAATGTGTTTGTCAACTTTTGGGGGTGGAAGGTGGAGTAAGGAAATAGCTGTAAGATGGGGTGGAGGGTGGGTAGTTTATGAGTAATTTAATGACTCCTGAGCTTCAGCACTCCAGTGGCAACTAGGCAGTTGCATGCACATTGGCAACAACTGGCGTTAGTTGCATCAGCACTGGAGATCGGGGTATAGAGTGTACTGTGCATGGAGTAACAAATTCAGGAGGCAGAGCAGGTATAGCCTTTCTTCTGTTCCTCACTCAAATTCTTCACGTTGGCCTGGGGAGAGCAATGGAGATTGCTGGGGGGTTACAAAGGGAGATTCTGTTCTTAGTTGTGTACATATATGGCAGCAGACAAGGACACTGCAGCTGTCCCCAAGACCCTGAATCCAGGACACAGTCACTGAGGGAAAGCAGACTAAAAAGCATGGGTGCTTTGCACTCAGATCGACAGATTTTTCCAAAGGGGTTATTGGATGTGCCTGTCAAACTGCCCTGTCTAGAATGGTTAGCCTAAAGCCTCGTACACATAATCGGATTGTTGGCCAACAAAACCGTGGACCTTTGTCCAAAGGGCGTTGGCCCAAACTTGTCTTGCATACAAACGGCACACAATTGTTGGCCAACAATCACTAACGTAGTGACGTGCTAGACGTACTACGTGGTTTTTCAGCTCTTTAGCGCCACTGTTTGGGCTCCTTCTGCTAATTTCGTGTTATTAGATGTTTGGTGAGTGTTAATTTGCACTTTTCATTTTGCGCTTTTTATTTCGAGCTTTTCAGTTAGTTTCTGAACGGCCATTCGTCAACCAGACATGTTGCGGAATCAGGGGAGATAACATGTTATTTATTATTGGCCTTGGAGTTATTGCTTCGACATCCTTTTTTTTTGGTTGAATAATGATTTGATTTTGTTTATTTTCTATATTTTTGGATGCATAGAATGTACTTTTTGGTTAAGTTCTATTGGGCAGATAGCATGTCTAATTTTCTTTTTTTGATGCACGTTAATTCTCCATTACGAACGCTAGTTTACAAGACCGACGGCTTCTGGCTCATCCTTGCTTCCAATGCGTGTTTGTACTTTGAACTTTTGTCCGACGGACTTACGTACACACGCTCGGAAAATCCGACAACACACATTTGTTCGTGGAAAATTTGAAAACATGCTAACCAAAAAATCCAACGACAATTGTCCGATGGAGCATACACATGGTCGGATTTACCGCCTGTCATCGAACATTTCCCATAAGAAAGTCTGATCAAGTGTACGAGGCTTTAGAATGCCATTCTAACAAACCAAAGAAAAAATAAATAAAGAAAAATGTTAACTCATTTTTATTGGCAATACATTTTGAGATGTTTTGTGTTTTAAAATTTAACTGGGATGCAAGTTAATTAAATTTGCAATTAAATTACAATATGTATAGTTCTATCTGTTTAGTTTGTATAGCCTAGGTGTTATTGTAGAACAGTGGAAAAAAAAAAAAAACGATTTAATTTAGTTTATAACTTCATGTTTAGAGCTATTTCTATTTGTTGGTTACACTGGACAGTGAATTTCACTTTATTTTCTTCCACAGAGGTATGATTTGCTTTTAAGTAATTGTATTAAAAGTATTTCTTGTTTAAAAGGATAAAGGAGTGAGGAAAAACAATAAGAATAATAAGAACAAGCATTTCCATAAATACCATAATGGTTAACATGATCCAACTACCTTAAACTTGGCTAGATTTTCCAGGTCTACTTTTGTGCTGCTTTATTCTATAACAACTCATAATTTTTAGTTAATCATACACTTAGGGGTCTCTATATCACTGTTCTTCATAACTTTCACCCTAGTTTAACACATTTCTCTAATTGAGTCTTGTGTGAAACATAGGTTAGAGTTGAGTGAAATTTGTGTGAGTCTTAGGAGAAAACATTGATAAACAATCCCTTAGTTTAACATGAATTTGAAAGTAATGGTCATGTTTGGTGCTTTGATTTTATCGGTGTTAAAAGTCAAGGTTCATCGATTCCCTATGTAGCATACGATTATTCTATCTGTCATTACAAGATAACTCAAATGTTGTCACTTATGTGACTTCATAAAATTCAACTTATGAATTGTCCATAGGTATCACATGACTGGATCTAATGACCAGGAGCCATAGATGGACATTCATGATAACTTTATTATTGCAAATTCCTTAATTTAAAGTACACTAATATCTCATAAAAATTTTAATATGTTAACATACAATTTTTTATAATTACCTGCCATGATGGTCCTTGTTCAGGCACTTTCTGTTATAGAATGACAATGCTCTAACTCCCAATGTGCTCCTGTGCGGTCAATCTGTCATACAGGCTTCTGAGACTACAGGTATCTATTTCAAAACACATTACAAAGACCACGGCTTACGGTTCACTGTTCCCTGTCAAACTAAATGTGAGTAATATTAAAAGCAATTTAAAAAAAAAAAAATAAAATGCATATTATACTTACCTGCTCCGTGCAGCAGTTTTGCACAGAGCAGCCCTGATCCTCCTCTTCTTGGGTCCCCTGCTGGTGCTCCTGGCCCCTCCCTCCACCCAAGCAAGCTCACTCCTGAGCCGTGGCTCTGCATGTCCATTCACACATAGAGCCACGGCTCGGCCTTGCCCCTTCTCTCTCCTCATTGGCTCACTGGCTGTAATGACAGCAGCGGAAGAAAGTGTCTCTCGCTGCTGTCTAAGCCTATGAGGAGGGAGAGTTCCCAGAGGGCCGTGGCTCCCGTGCACATAGCTGGAGGAAGATCAGACTAGGGGTAAAAAAAGGAAAAAAACCTTGAGCCTTTAGAACCACTTTAACCACTTGACATCCGGCCGTAGCCGAATGACGGCCTCAGCGCGGATGTCAATTCCCAGGAGGGCGTCATATGACGTCCTCCCCTTTCCTCATTCCCTGTGCACGCTCACGAGCGTGCAGCAGGGAAATTCTGTGTTGGCCGTGTCCCTCGGACACAGCCAATCACAGATCGCTGTAAACGGCCAATCACAGCGGCCGTTTACAGCGTGATCGGCGTGTCCAATGAGAGATGATCTCATATGTAAACATTTGAGATCATCTCTCAGCGCCGCTCCCCCTCCTCACACAGAGACAGCGTGTGAGGAGGGGGAGATGAACGGCTGCAGCGGCCGTAAGTGTAAAAAAAAAAAAACAGAAATAAATGTTTCTTCTGTCCCCACTGCCACCAATGCCATCTGCCAGTGCCATCTGTCCCCAATGCCATCTGCCAGTGCCATCTGTCCCCAATGCCATCTGTCCCCAATGCCATCTGCCAGTGCCATCTGCCAGTGCCATCTGCCAGAGCCATCTGTCCCCAGTGCCATCTGCCAGTGCCATCTGTCCCCAGTGCCATCTGTCGTCAGTGCCATCTGTCCCCAGTGCCATCTTTTGTCAGTGCCATCTGCCAGTGCCATCTTTTGTCAGTGCCATCTGCCAGTGCCATCTGTCCCCAGTGCCACCTGTCATCAGTGCCACATAGTGCCACATGTCATCAGTGCCACATAGTGCCATCTGTCATCATTGCCATCTGTCATCAGTGCCATATCAGTGTCACGTGTCATCAGTGCCACATATTAGTGCCATCTGTCATCAGTGTCACGTATTAGTGCCATCTGTCATCAGTGCCACCTGTCAGTGTCACGTGCCATCTGTTATCAGTGTCTCCTGTCATCAATGCCACGTATCAGTGCCATCTGTCATCAGTGTCACGTGTCATCAGTGCCACGTATTAGTGCCGTCTGTCATCAGTGCCACGTATTAGTGCCATCTCTCATCAGTGCCACATATTAGTGCCACGTGATATCAGTGCCACGTATAAGTGCCATCTCTCATCAGTGTCACATATTAGTGCCATCTGTCATCAGTGTCACGTGTCATCAGTGCCCCGTATTAGTACCATCTGTCATCAGTGCCACATCAGTGTCACGTGTCATCAGTGCCACATATCAGTGCCATCTGTCATCAGTGCCATGTCAGTGTCACGTGTCATTGTCCTGGTGCTCCAGGGCCTTCAAAAGTGTACTAGGTAGTCAACAAGTTAGATGTGTAATTTATGCTCCTAGAACACGTCTAAGTGGCCAGGCTGTGAAAAAGTCCCACACATGTGGTATCGTAATACTCAGGAGGAGTAGCAGAATTTATTTTGGGGTGTCATTTGTGGTATACATAAGCCATGTGAGAGAAATAACCTATTACAATGACAATTTTGTGGAAAAAAATAAAAAATAAAAAAATAATTCATTTTGCAAAGAATTGTGGGAAAAAATGACAACATCAAAAAGCTCACCATGCCTCTTACTAAATACCTTGGAATGTCTACTTTCAAAAAAGGGGTCATTTGGGGGGTATTTGTACTTTCCTGGCTTGTTAGGGTCACAAGAAATGAGATAGGTCACCAGTATATCAGGTGTGATCAATTTTGTATAATTTGCACCACAGTTTGTAGAGTCTCTAACTTTCACAAAGACCAAATAATATCCACTAATTTGGGTTATTTTTACCAAAGATATGTGGCAGTATAAATTGTGGCCAAAATTTATGAAGAAAAATTAATAATTTCCTAAATTTTATCACAGAAACAAAGAAAAATGTGTTTTTTTTTCAAAGTTTTCGGTCTTTTTTCATTTATAGCGCAAAAAATAAAAAACCCAGAGGTGATCAAATACCACCAAAAGAAAGCTCTATTTGTAGGAAAAAAAGGACAAAAAATTCATTTGGGTACAATGTTGCATGACTGAGTAATTGTCATTCAAATCGTGAGAGCACCGAAAGCTGAAAATTGGTCTGGATAGGAGGGGGGGGGGGGTTAAGTGCCTGGTAAGCAAGTGGTTAAAGTTTATCAAATCTAGTTATTTATAAAAATATACTAAAATCACCCTTAAGCGATTTGCCCCAAAACCAGAGCATTATCACATGGGAGGATATTATATGCCCCTTCATATTCAGAGACAGGAGTGGCGGGAGCTCACTGAGTGATAAGTATCAGTGGTTAGGGTAGAAAGGCTTTTCATAGACACAGGGATTGATTTACTAAAACTGGAGAGTGCAAAATCTGGTGTAGCGCTGCATAGAAACCAATCAGCTTCCAGGTTTTATTGTCAAAGCTTAGCTGAACAAGCTGAAATTAGAAGCTGATTGGCTACCATGCACAGTAGCAACAGATTTTGCACTCTCCAGTTTTAGTAAATCCAACACATTGTCCCTTTGCCCTAAATTGGCCCCTGTGTGTTGCATTATTTTGTGGAAACACGTGTTGCACTGTACGTCTTTGAGTAAACACATGTTTCATGTCTTCATTATACACAACATAATACTATTAAAGGAATTTGAGTGTACAGGAAGGACACTTTACACTATTAAGCAGACAGGCCCTCCCTCTGTTCAATATTTTAGTTGTTTTGCTTACATAGTAGCCATGCTGTGATACAAAATATAATACAGAATACTAACGAGTTGCTATTGTATTGGTACAAAGCTGAAACATAGCAACCTACCACAGGTTTGAAGAAGCAGTCATTTTCTGCAATGATTGTATGATCTACAGCTGAAATTGTTGTAATAGCATGGCTCACTGGTTTGCTTAGGAATAAAACAAATACTACAGTCTGCTTTTAAAAGTATATATGGATGTAAAGCACATTCTTTTTCAAAAAAGATTTTTTAAAGTTAAAAAAGCTGGTTTATTTAAACATGACATTTTAATGTTTAAAGCGTATCTAAAAGACAAAATGTCCCTTAGCAGTCCTTAGATGCAGTGGTTGCATTTGTTTCCTTTTTTCATTTTAAAGCTGTTGTAAACCCTGTGATTTTTACCTACAGGTAAGCCTATAATAAGGCTTACCTGTAGATAGATAAAATGAATATCTCCTAAATGTGCACCGTTGATGCAGCCGCTGACGTCACCGGCGCATGCGCTCTGAAGGTCCGGCATATTGTGCCAGACCTTCAGAGCTTCTTGCCGGAAACCGAGGGCTCTCGCACGCATGTGGGGGAGTGACATCATCGTGGCTCCGACCTCTCACAGTGCCGGAACCCTGAAGAAAGACCAGGGGAAGATGTCAGCCCTCTAAGTGATGACAGTGTGCTGTTGAAAGAGCTTCGTTCTAAGGTAAATATTTTATAATGTGCTAGTATGCCATTGTCTTACAGGGTTTTTTATTTTATTTGAATTCTGCAGCGGTTTACTACTGCTTTAACCTGGGGATCCTTCCACACTTTTTGTCCTATGTTACTAACGCTTACTCACTGTAATGTATTTATGCTGCAATATAATGCAATTGTTTTTTGGTTTAGATGGTCTTTAAACTAGAACTGTAGCCAGGCTAGGGTCATTCAATATTTACTTATTCTTACCAAGCAGCAAATACGATTTAAACAATCCCTTACTGACCTCTATATCTGCAGACACTATGGAGCAATTCATCCTCAAGGTTCACAAGAGAAGCATGAATCAAAAAAGCTAAGGAAGCTCCAACACGGGATGGCTCTGTGGGAGCCTAAGATAGCGCAGTGTAACGTCATAAATAATGGTAGTTTAAATAAAGCACATGGAAAAATGGACTTTAAAGGCACCAAACAAGGGAAGTAGTAAAGTCAAGTCTGGGCACTCTGCTCTTTCTTTTAAAAGGTGGCAGGCTTCCAAGTTACTGCTAAGAGAGGGGAGCAGAATGTGCTACACTGGTAAAGGGAAACTTAAAGCAGACCTTCATCATAAACTAACTTTAATTTTGCCCTGCCCCCCCACTTTTGGGTTTTATATTTTCAATTAAAAAAAAATTTGGTCTGAAAATAGAAAAATCTAATCAAAACAGCACTTCCTCATTTCTTGCCTTGGTGAAAAATTTGTTTGAGCCCCTTGCCCCCTAAGGGTTATGTGTGTGTGCGCAGATGTGCCACAGGGATGCGGGTCCTGTCTGAGCCCTGTGGCGCCATCTGCACATATGTAGGTTTCCCACATATGTACACATATGGCTGTTATCGAAGATTTTGCAGTGTTTGTGCATGTACAGGAAATCTTCTGCACTCGCACAGATGTGCCAAACGGCTCTGCCAGGACCCAAAAGCCAGGCAGAGCCCTTTGGCACATCTTTGCATGCTACATTTAATAAAAATGGTGGCGCTGGAGGGGGCAGAATGAATAGGCTGCAAAATTACACTGCAAGGGAACATGCAGGAATTGTTCCTGTGTGATTCTGGTGTGAACCAGCTCTAAAAGATTTTATGTTGTAAACTTTGAGGTTGAATTACTCGGTTGTGCCTGCAACTACATAGGCTATTGAAGCCTCAGTTTAAAGTTTATTTCATGTTTGTTAATAATAAGTACAGTGCCTTAAAAAAAGTATTCATACCCCTTGAGATTTTCCAAATTTTGTCATGTTACAACCAAAAACATAAATGTATTTTATTGGGATTTTATCTGATCGACCAACACAAAGTGGCACATAATTGTGAAGTGGGTGGAAAATAATAAATGGTTTTCAATTTTTTTACAAATTAATTTGTGAAAAGTGTGGTGTGCTTTTGAATTCAGCCCCCTAAGTCAATACTTTGTAGAACCACCTTTCGCTGCAATTACAGCTGCAAGTCTTTTTGGGATGTCTCTACTAGCTTTGCACATCTAGAGTGACATTTTTACCCATCCCTCTTTGCAAAATAGCTCAAGCTCTGTCAGATTGATTGGAGAGCATCTGCTCCATCCATCTTCCCATCAACTCTGACCAGCTTCCCAGTCCCTGATGAAGAAAAGCACCCCCATAACATGATGCTGCCACCACCATGTTTCACAGTAGGGATGGTGTGTTCAGGGTGATGTGCAGTGTTAGTTTTCCACCATACATAGCGTTTTTCTTTTAGGTCAAAAAGTTCAATTTTGGTCTCATCTGACCAGAGCACCTTCTTCCACATGTTTGCTGTGTCCCCCACATGGCTTCACACAAACTGCAAATGGGATGACTTATGGCTTATGAATCATGGCTTTCTTATGGCTTTCTTTCAACAATGGCTTTCTTCTTGCCACTCTTCCAAAAAGGCCAGATTTGTGGAGTGCACGACTAATAGTTGTCCTGTGGACAGATTCTCCCACCTGGGCTGTGGATCTCTGCAGCTCCTCCAGAGTTACCATGGGCCTCTTAGCTGCTTCTCTGATTAATGCTCTCCTTGCCCGGCCTGTCAGTTTAGGTGGATGACCATGTCTTCGTAGGTTTGCAGTTGTGCCATACTCTTTCCATTTTCAGATGATGGATTGAACAGTGCTCTGTGAGATGTTCAAAGTTTGAGATATTTTTTTATAACCTAACCCTGCTCTAAACTTCTCCACAACTTTATCCCTGACCTGTCTGGTGTGTTCTTTAGCCTTTATGATGCTGTTTGTTCACTAAGGTTCTCTAACAAACCTCTGAGGACTTCACAGAACAGCTGTATGTATACAGAGATTAAATTACACACAGGTGGACGCTATTTTCTAATTTAGGTGACTTCTGAAGGCAATGGGTTTCACTAGATTTTAGGTGGGGGTTTCAGAGTAAATGGGGCTGAATACAAATGTATGTCACACTTTTAAGCTATTTATTTGTAAAAAAAGTTACAAATTGCACTAATAAGGCTACAATCACTTCAAGTAAAAAAAGTTAAAAACAACTTATCATTTTCTGTCCACTTCACAATTATGTGCCACTTTGTGTTGGTCTATCACATAAAATCCCAATAAAATACATTTACATTTTTAGTTGTAATATAACAAAATATGGAAAATTTCAATTGGTATGAATACTTTTTCAAGGCACTATAAATATCTGAATATCAATAGCTGGTCACAGTTTTACATACTTGTGTGGTAACAACAACCTGCAAGACATTGTAGATGTCAGATTGCCAACCTGGACCCCAGCAATAAAAGGCAGTTTGAAGGACATAATGCAGTGGTATGCAATTAGCGGACCTCCAGCTATTGCAAAACTACAAGTCCCATCATGCCTCTGCCTCAGTGTGGCTATCAGAGTCTTGCTATGCCTCATGGAACTCATTGTAACCCCAATGATAGGATCACTTTCGGAAGCCATAATAATACCAAATTAGAGCCTCTCACCTCTCTTGTTGGTTTTCCATAACGTAAATAAATGGAACAGTGCATACAAAGGCATTTAATTAATTATAGGTATTTATATAGTGCTGACAATTTATGCAGCACTTTACATATTGTACATCAACATTGTCTCTTCCTTTAAGGGCCTTACAATCTAACATGCATGCATTTGTATACGAAGGCCAATTTAAACAGGAGCAAATTAACCTAACAGCATACCTTTGGATCGTGGGAGGAAACAGGAGTACATGGATAAATCCCACAAACTCCATTCCAGATAGTGTCTTGGTTGGGATTCAAACGGAGGACCAACACAGTGGCTTAGTGCTAACCACTAAGCTGCCATGCTGCCTAACAAATTACTGTAAAAATTGTCTGGAGATTAAAACTTAGGAGCATAGATCTTACCACAGTCATGTAGTGGGGTGATACAAAACTTGTTATTTAGCAGTGATCACCTGATAATAGGGCAATTGTTCAAGCAACAGTGAAATATACCATTGAAATACATATATGAGAACGGTTTTACCTTCTAAAGGTTTTGTAATTTTGTCCACCCAGTCTTAACCCCTTTAGATCCATGCTATAGCCGAACGACGGCTACAGCGCAAATCTACTTTGCCGGGAGGCCGTCAATAGACGTCCCCCCTTTACATGCTCCCCGGTCCCCTCATACAGGGCGCGCGAGGCGCGCTGTGATCACAGAGTCAATGAGACTCGGACACAGATCGGAGTAAGGGGCCGATCCCGGCCCCTAACCATGTGATCAGCTGTCAGCAAATGACAGCTGATCACGTGATGTAAACAGGAGATCGGTAATCATTTTTTTTCTCCTCACGCTGTCAGCCGGCTTCTGTGCAAGGGACAACGGTCCTGAAGAGGAAGAGGCGAAGTCTGCCAGTGCCCACAGTGCCACAAATCAGTGCCCACTGTGCATAAGTGCCAGCAATCAGTGGCACCTATCAGTCCCCACGAGTGCCACCTATCAATGCCCAAAAGTGCTGCCATTCAAGTGCCTCATCAGTGCCACCTAGCAGTGCTGCCTATCAGGGCTGATCAGTGCCCATCACTGCCACCCATCAGTGCCCATCATTGCCACCCATTGGTAACCCCTATCAGTGCCACATATAAGTGCCCTTCAGTGCCACCTATCAATGCCCTTCAGTCCCGCCCATTAGTGCCACCCATCAGTGTCACCTCTCAGTGCCCATCAATGCCACCTATCAATGCCCACCAGTGCTGCCTTATCAGTGCCCATCAATGCAGCCGTTTGGTGCCCATCAGTACAGCCTATCAGTGTCCATCAGTACAGCCCCATCAGCGTACATCAATTAAGGAGAAAAATTACCTTTTTGCAAAATGTATTAACAAAATATAAAACGGTTTTGTATTTTTTTTTTGGTATTTTTATTTTTTTTTAACAAAAAATAAAAAAACACAGAGGTGATCAAATACCACCAAAAGAAAGCTCTATTTGTGGGGGAAAAAAATGATAAAAATTTCATTCGGGGTACAGTGTTGTATACCAGTGCAATTGTCATTCAAAGAGTGACAGCGCTAAAAACTGAAAATTGGTCTGGGCAGGAGGGGGGTTTAGGTGCCCAGTAAGCAAATGGTTAAGGGTTACACAGCCCTGAAAGGTGGAACAGGCTGGTTAGTGACCCTCCTTTCTTTATTGCATTATGGATTCCTGCTTGGCCCCATCCTGACATCCAGAACATTGAGGAAGTGCCAACAGATGGACGAGGTCCTTTTTTGTTTTCTGCCAGCACATCTCTTGTTAGTACAAATGTATGCAGCATGCCTAGTTCTGCTCTCCCTGAGCTATGCTTTGCAGAGTATCACAAGGAATTGATACCAGTACAAATTCACGTAATTGCCCTAGTTACATTTTAAAATGTATGTAATTATTATTTTTTATTGAATGGGCAAATTCATTACTTTTTAAAGCTGCCTTTCTTTCCTTGCCTTTTACAGCCGCATAGCTGCAAGAGGTACAGTATATTAGCACTCATGTACCCTTTGTAGCTGATTTAAAAAAAAAAAAAAAAAAAGCTTTCAGAGCAATATTATAGCTGCTACAAAAGCACAAGCTACCGCTGGTCATGAACGGACTAATGCTGCACATTTATTCTCATATTGCTGTTAACAGATATACTCTGCAGCATTGTGTTGTTCATACTAGCTACTGATTCCCAGGACATTTTTTCTTTGTTTTACGTGCTGACAGCCCGAAGATCCACTGACAAACAACCAAAGCTTGTCCTCCTCACTTATTGAAACAATGCCTTTGTTTTGAAATTATTTATTATTTTATAAGCCATATGGTCTTGCTGACAGATTGCTTACAGTGGATACAGCTGAATAACATGCTATACAGTATACCGCGGATGCTGTTTCACCTCAGTTTTCAAGGTGATATCAGTTACAATCTGAAAAAAAGATCATCTTCCAGACCCGTCATTTATTTTATTTTTAAACAATACGAAAGGTAATAGCAATCAATAGGTTCCGCTAAACACGTTTTCTCACCTCTAAACAACATGAAATGTGTTTTATGTCAGCTCATGGCCAGGTCAGGGTTGTATTTACCCTGTTCCTACGCATTGCCAGAATTTACTCTTTTACTCTTCAGAGTTATTACGAAAGGTTCTCTAATTTACTATTTTTGTGTCCATTTAGAATTCTTGCTTTTACTTTACTGTTTGAAAAATAAATGTTATCCTAGCCACATCAGCATTTACAAGTACAGTAAATCAGAACAAGTTTAAATGTAGTTACTCATGGACAGAAAAAAATGTTGTGCCACCTCAGTCCACTTTTAGAGCACATTTTGTCATTAGATGCCTGGCAACTTATAATTCTGCTGTCTATGTTGCATGAATGACTGCATGTGGTATAGTGATAACTGCTAGTACCAGTGCTTTTCTTAAAGTGGTTGTAAACTCTCCCCCACAACTTTGTCCCATGTAAATCAGCATAAAAACCCTAATGAACACTTCTTGTAGATATCGCCTTACTTGCTTAGTATTGTTGTAATCCTTTTTGTTCTTTAGAATGATGTCACTGAGCATGCCCATATCTCCCCTGATTTACGGCACACTCTGTGTGCCTGTCTGTCTATTATCAGGACTTCCTACGGCACAACACTGAAATCCCACGAGACTGCATAATCACTCAGAGCTTCCTACTACACCCCATGTGACCATGTGACATGGAGTGTTTAACCTGGGCATCGGACAGCATTACTGCAGTCTTATCAGCTGAAGCTGATAAGACTGACATAGGCAAACACTAGATAATCGGCACAAGTAAATACTATGAAATAAAACAAGTCAGCTATGAGCAGGGAAGCAGGGTTGCCATAGAAACATTGGATTGAGAAGGAGGCTTGGTTAACAGTACAGGAAGTGCTCAATGTAAGGGCGGAAATACACTCTACTGTGGACTCAGAAAACAATACTTAAAGCGGAAGTAAACCCATTGATTTAACAGTTTTAAAAAAAACAGTTACATTCCCGGCATGCCGGAAATGCTAACTGTCACATTGGTTGTGCTCTCAACCAAACTGTGAGACCATCCAATGGCTGGTGTCATAACTGATCACATGTGTAGCATCATGGCAGTTGAAGATTAAACAAGAGGCCAAGATGGCAGCTTCCATGGCTGAAATCGATAGGAGGGTTTACTTCCACTTTAAGATGGCGCTGCCTTACCCCTGGAAAGTTTTTTTAAAGTTTCTTTAAACAGTAAGTAATATGTGATTTCACACTGGACTTTTTTCAGGCGCTTTAATGCTAAAAAAATGCCTGAAAAATGCCTCATCTGCAATCCCAGAGTGAAAGTCTGAGTGCTTTCACAGTGGGGGGGGGGGCGCTGCGTTGCAGGACGTCAAAAAACGTCCTGCAAGCAGCTTCTTTGAGGCGCTTTAGGAGCGGTGTATACACCGCTCCTAAAGCGCCCCTGCCCATTGAAATCAATGGGCAGAGCCACCAAAGTGCCTGCAAAGCACCTTGGCAGTGGTGCTTTGAACCCTTTATTCAGCCGCTAGCAGGGTTAAAAGCGCTGAAAAGCAACTCTAAAATGACTCCAGTGAAACAAGAATACTATAAGAATAATATAGTCCATATAGTGATAACATCAAAGTGTAGGTCCTGCTGGTCCACTCAATGAAGGCAGGTTGTAATGTATACTTGACTGATGTAAAATAAGGCGTGGGTACGCTTACCAGAAGTGTTGGATGTGACTACCATACGGCATACACATCAGACAAGCTTAAGGATGGAAGGTCTTGCATCACATGGGAAACCACCACGGACTGGAACTCCAACGATTTCCGGAACTGTATGCTGGATCAGTCAGCGAGATAGATGGGCTCGGCATGCGATTATCCAATGATCCCAAAATGGATGGTGAAGACCGGGGGAGGGAATAAGAAATGGAGACCACTCCAATGGTGCAGGTCAAAAAGCAACAATTTATTCACATATGCATGTGAACATAAAAAAATAAAATAAAAATCTCGAGACAAAATATAAAATTCTGGCAATATGAGGGGCGTAGGATAGCTGGCCCGACGCGTTTCGACTAAAGTCTTCCACAGGGGCATATCTCCAGAGATATGCCCCTGTGGAAGACTTTAGTCGAAACGCGTCGGGCCAGCTATCCTACGCCCCTCATATTGCCAGAATTTTATATTTTGTCTCGAGATTTTTATTTTATTTTTATGTTCACATGCATATGTGAATAAATTGTTGCTTTTTGACCTGCACCATTGGAGTGGTCTCCATTTCTTATTCCCTCCCCCGGTCTTCACCATCCATTTTGGGATCATTGGATAATCGCATGCCGAGCCCATCTATCTCGCTGACTGATCCAGCATACAGTTCCGGAAATCGTTGGAGTTCCAGTCCGTGGTGGTTTCCCATGTGATGCAAGACCTTCCATCCTTAAGCTTGTCTGATGTGTATGCCGTATGGTAGTCACATCCAACACTTCTGGTAAGCGTACCCACGCCTTATTTTACATCAGTCAAGTATACATTACAACCTGCCTTCATTGAGTGGACCAGCAGGACCTACACTTTGATGTTATCACTATATGGACTATATTATTCTTATAGTATTCTTGTTTCACTGGAATCAACTCCAGCACTAAGAGTTATTACCTCAATATATACATTGTTTTTTGAGTGTTGGAATATATACACCTAGCTCATGCATTAGCGCTACAATTTTGGATCTACACGTATTTTGACTTTGTTTGTTTTGTTTGTTGGCAGCTTTTGTATAGCCTAATTGATTAGCGCGGTTTTTTCCTAATTCAACTCTAAAATGACGACAAAAAGCGCTCTGCTAAAACTAGCGGCGCTTTACCGCTGATGTCAGTGTGAAAGGGCTCTTGGTAACGGTAAGACAGTCGTACAAGTTTTCAATACAGACGAATGCCATCTATTTTTCTGTTTGCTCTTGTAAATGTCAATATTATTAAAATAAGAATCATAATTAAGTTAAAATTAATAAAGGAACAAACTAACAAGTAAAAAAGAAAATGTTGATTAAACTGTTCACTTTAGATTTACAATTTTTAATAATAATTGCTAAATCCTGATGTTATAACTACTAAAATTTACTTATCTATGTTCTGAATTCTGCAAAGGAGGTTCAGAAAGGTCAGATGTAATATGTTGTTATTGGACTGCATAAAATGCTATAGATATAATGTAAAGATCAAATATGGAAGAAATTTTGTTGTGGAAAGATCTGGCAGAAATAGGACAGGGAAGTGAGACCAAGACAAATATTAGTCAAAAAGAGTATACATTTTTGCATGGTTGAAAATAGTATCCATGTAGCGTATATGGAGTGCCAAGTGATAGCTGTGCATAGGCCAAGGGTCAGGACTCAGGAGTCAGACAATCAGGAACAGAGCAAAACAAGCAGAAGACTTAAGTAAGCTAGTAGATACTAAACCAGATCTTTTACTTGAACAGGTGAGATGCAAAAAATAAAACAATAAGGACAAGACAACAAGAGTCCCAGATGGCAGGGAACATGCCCATAGATGTCTAAAAGAAGCAGAAGGTGAATTACAGTGCATCCCATTAATAGCTATTGGGAAAAAAGAACAGAGGCCCTCTACAAAATGTGAAAAGCAGGATTGGGAGTTTGGAGAACATGTAGAAGTAACGTTATAGTATTAGAAAGTATTATTGGTTTCCCTATAAAGACTTGTTCATATTATTGAAAAAAATAAACTGTGGTGCTTGCTCTAATTAACAAATATACAGTGTTACATAAATTATGTACACCTATACCATGGGTATAGATAAGTAAATACAATAAAAATCAAGATGATATATAACTCATGCTAAAGTAATGTAGCATTAGCTTAGTGTGCTAGTTGTGATAGTTTTTTTGGTAAGTTGTAATGTAGGTACATTTTAGTCTGACTAAGAGCCAGGCTGGGTTGGAGGCTGGATGACTCATCAAGCAGCACCTTTGGTACTTCCCCCTACTTGCTGGAACCTTGGAGATACTTCCAGAAGAATGGATGGGCAGTTAGGAGGAGCTGTTTGGAGTATTGATGGGGCCCAGGCCAATCACCAGCTAGTGGGCTGGTAGGGGGGGCACCTTTTAAATAGTCTGGGGTCATGCAAGCAGGGGCAGTCAGGTGGAAGATTGAGATGAAGTTCTGAGGAGGATGTCAGGGGCCCTTGAGGGTGCCCCCTAGTCTGGGGGGGTGGCCTCAGGCCTTGGGTTTAGTTGCTGGAGGGACCCTCTAAAACACAAGGAGGAATCCTTTCCTGGATGCACGGGAACAGGTGTGAGGACAGTGGGAGAGAGTCAGCACATCCAGGAGAAGTCAGCTGGTGAGTGTGTAGTCTGGGAGGACTGGAGAAGTAACCAGGTGGGTTAGTGAGAGAGGCAGCTGCAGCCAGGCAGGATCAGCAGCCACAGGGATGTAAGCTGGACACTGTATTTTGCTACACAACCAAAGGGGCCTGGGTCCCTGCCTGTAAAGGGCTTTTGCTTCAAAATCAGACTGTTGCCTATTTTTTGGATTAACTACCCTGTTTCCCCGAAAATAAGACCTAGCGTGATTGTCTGTGATGCCTGCAATATAAGCCCTACCCCCCAAATAAGCCCTAGTTAAAGTCCTTGTAGGTCTTATTTTCAGGGTAGGGCTTATTTTCGGGGAAACAGGGTAGGGTTTATTTGGGGGGGTAGGGCTTATATTGCAGCCATCACCGACAATCACGCTAGGTCTTATTTTCGGGGAAACAGGGTATCAGTGTGCCAGCTAGGATTTCTGCAAGCAAGTGTGCTGGAGGAAGTAGAGGAGTGTATATAGACTTTATATAGGAAATTTGTCCTTGAAGAGTTGTTCTAAAGTCAAGTGGGGATCCCATAATACTCCTACTCCCCATCCAATTTTTTTCCCCTCAATAAAAATACAAAAACAAGCACTGGACTGTTTTCTGACTCTGGGAGCCTGTGAAAATATGGTGTGCCTGGCTGTGCAGGATGGGGGATCCCAATTCACTAGCAGCTCTTGCGTGGGATGTGCTACAGTGAATATTATAAATTTTACATCAATTAAAAATACATGTGAAAAAAAGTGCTACCAAGATGTTTAAAACTTGTGCACTCAATGCACCCTCTATTAATTAGTTTATATAAATATATAACCCAAATTACATGTACTTAAAACAACGTGCATATACTGTATATAGTGCAAAAAACAAAGAATGCATATTTAACAGCTGCTCCTCAATGTTCAGAAACAAAGCAGATATTGTCCACTGTGGTGTTTATCAGATGCTGTCCATGCAACCGCAATGTGAAAAAATAAATCCAGATATCAAGTAATCACAAATGTTCTTGATCCGTGCTCTTCTATCAGTGACTAATCCAAATGAACTCACTCCACCTCACTGTGCTCCAACACCGTGCTCCACCTGTCACCTTAAGTATAGACCTATACATTATACACTGTAGGTCTATTAGCACTTAGTTGGATAATCCTCATTTGGCTGTCTACTCCTGTCACTGTGCCACAACGTCTACTCCTCTCCACAGTAATCCCTGGCAATCATGTAAATAGAAGGAAGCTTCCCATAGTGTAAACCAGTAAAAAGGTTCACTTTATTTCATTAAAACATATTACACTCACATTTTATAAGAAACACACGCTCATGGGTGAATAAGCATTAAAATCAAATACCCAGCAGGAGTGGGGGTTAATAACATTATTTTTGTAAATCACAATAATATGAACAAGTAAAGAGCAATAGATCCTATGCCAGTGATGGCGAACCTTGGCACCCCAGATATTTTGGAACTACATTTCCCATGATGCTCATGCACTCTGCAGAGTAGGTTCGCCAAAGGTTTCGCCATCACTGTCCTATGCACTACCACAACCACCTCTGTGTCAAAAAAAACAAAACAAAAAAAAAGGATTTTGTTTGTAAGTAAATCACCAGGACTTCTGGTTTAGAAAGTCCTGGTGATTTATTTACAAACCAAATCCTTTTTTTTTTTAAACAGAGATAGTTGTGGTTGCACAAAGGGTCTATTCCTCCGCGCTGTGACACGTAAATGTGAAACTAAATATGAAAAAATATATATATAGGATTATATTAATAAAATATTTTTTTTGTGAAAATATTGGAAAAAAAAAATGAAAAAAATAAAAAATAACTCACTGCTTCTACTTAGATCCCACCAATGTTATACAAATATGTAACCAAACAACAAAGTGCTCAATTACTAGTAGCGCTGTGAAAAAATAACCCAAAAAAAAAAAAAAAATAACCCAAAAAATAAAAAAAGTGCCCCCATTCAAGTGAATAAAGAACAATAACAAAGTCCAAACAAAGTGTCCTCTTCCATCAAACTGTGACACCGCAGTGCATTCAGTGATCACCACTACTTCCATAATCCAGTAAAAACTTACCAACTCAAGTTGCTGATCATTTTTTTAGATAGGCTCTGAACAGTATCCTCCCAATGTACCTCCATGTTTCCAGGCACCTTTCCACCTCTGATTATCTAGTAGAAAACGAAAAAAAACTGTACATCTGATTGCTGGAACTTCACAGAAAGTGTGGATCTCTCCTGTAGTCTTGGCCACAACACAGACATTTGCTGCACCTTGTTTAGTCTTGTGTAGACATATGAAGTTAGTTTAGCTTCACTTTTGAGGAGTAGGTGGTCGTGTCATATTTATGGTTAAATGTGCAGCATGGGTAGGTAAATTTACCAGTGACTGACAGATACAATCCCCATAGAAGATAGAAGTTTGTTATCTTCAGAAGGTTTCACTCTCTTTTCACTTGCAATTCACCCATTTCTATTGTATTTACTTGATATATATATATATTTACTTGATTTTTAAGAATCATACTTACCTAGGTGGATGCAGCATCTGTCTCCCCACACCTCTAACACTGAGAACTGAGCGATCATACACTGCCGATCACTCGGTTCTTACAGGTCCCTGAGCAGAGAGCTGGTGACTTTCAGTCACTCGCTTTCTGCACTGTCCCCCTGCACTCTCTGGAGTGCTGGGCTGTGGAAGGGGCAGGAGCGGCTTGCTGAGAGGCTGAGCAAGGTGCTGGATAAGAAGTATGCACAGATCCCGTCTTCAATGTTGCGATCTTGCCCAAGCCTGGACCAGCTCTGTGATGTCAGAAGGCAGACTGTCTGCTGAAAATGAGTCACAGGAGTGCAGAACATACTTCACTCATGTGATCCACAGAAGTACAGCCAAACAAGCTTTGGCTGTACATCTCCTTTAACCCTTGCGACATAAAATTTTGAAAAAAAAAATTCCCTTCAAAATTCAAACCAGGCGTTAATCCAGGCATGCTGCTTGTTTTCTGAACCACACCAGGCCACATGCCTTTAAATATTGGGAAGGTACCTGGGGACAGCAGTATTGCAGGCTGTTATAACTTTAGTCTCAAGGTGTGTGTGTTGTTTTTGGTCTCTACTTGTGTCTGGATTGGGGCTTTTTGGGCTCTCCTGATAAACTGTCAGTGTGCTGATTTCTGAAGAAAAGCTACAGACACCCATACCTCATGCATCACCCAATCATACCCAATCCATGACAGCCAAGACAACCTGCCACTCGATGACGTGGCTTCGCTGACATGATGACCCACCCACAAACCAGCCATAATATATCAATGACATCACCCTGGATCCCTGGCTGGTTTGTTGACAACAGTAGTACTACTACTACTAAATGACAGATCATTTACCAGCAGCTGGTGATCCACACAGACAAACTGGACATTTTGTTTGGTGGTTCTTCTTGCAACCCAAAACCAAAGTTCTTATTTAGATACTCTTATTTGGAGGTTCTGCTCTTTGAGCCTTCCAAGTGGTATAAAATCACCCATATTTTTTGTTTTAGTTCAAAGGGGTCTACCACAGTCTATGTTGCCACTGATAGCAGGTAGTTGTGCACACAATGAAGAGTAGAAAAAAGGGACATACGATCCCTTGTGATTAAAATACTTAAATACAATGGTTTACCAATGTACATGAACTTTTGAGAGATAAAAAAGAGGGGACAATTTCAAATGAGTGCCTAAATAGACAGCAGTTAGTTTTCAAAATCGATTTAATGCTACATAATATTGCCTTACATACGTTGATAATAATAATAATCAAAACAATAATTATGTAAAAAGGTGAATGATAAATTGATAGATACCAAGCTTTACAAAATATGGTAATATCTTTATGGTAAAATCTTTTAAAACGTAATAAACAACATTCTAAAAAAATGCATTGCCACAGATGTAGGTTGTACAGCTTCTATTCTGAGTGATGAGAAATGCTTCCATATAAATGAAACAATCATCTTGGAAATCATGAGAGCACTGCACATCCTACTCTTGTTTGAATATGTAATAAAACAGCTGAGACTGCAATTTACATTTAGCCCCTATGTGAGATTGTGCTTCAGCTGGAAATCGGTCTGATTAGAGCTGTGATATTAAAGACAGACAAGATGCAATAGCGCTTTCAGTCTCAGTAGAAATAGGTCAGACCTCAGTATATTGTGAAGGAGAAAATCACAGTACAAAGATATGAAAATGTACTTTATGTAATTTAGATATTGTAAAATTGAACACACGCACAAAGCTAGTTATAGTCTGGACATATGCTACATTATTAATTTGTACAATAAATAATAGAACACACTCATTGAGGTATCAGGTGATATGTGGGGTTGTTATCTTCTTTTAGGGCAAAGCTATGCAAAGCACCACAGAGCAACACAACATATTGATGTACTGTACACTATATTTCCAAAAGTATTGGGAGACTTGCCTTTACATGCACATGAACTTTAATGGCACCCCAGTCTTAGTCCGTAGAGTTCAATATTGAGTTGGCCCACCCTTTGCAGCTATAACATCTTCAACTCTTCTGGGAAGGCTGTCCACAAGATTTAGGAGTGTGTCTATGGGAATGTTTGACCATTCTCCCAGAAGCTCTCGCTTCTGGAAACTCGCTCGTCCATGTCTTTATGAACCTTGCTTTGTGAATTTGGTGGAGGGGGGATTATGGTGTGGGTTATTTTTCAGGGGTTTGGCTTGTCCCCTTAGTTCCAGTGAAGGGAACTCTTCAGGCGCCAGCATACCAAGACATTTTGGACAATTTCATACTCCCAATTTTGTGGGAACAGTTTTGGCATGCCCCCTTCCTGTTTCAACATGGCTGCGCGCCAGTGCACAAAGCAAGGTTCATAAGGACATGGATGAGCGAGTTTGGGGTAGAGAAACAGGGTATCTGATCAGAACTGTTCAAAGAAGTTTGCCACATCCCAATGAAATATAGAAAAGGAGAAACCCCCTGGGGGTGGGACTTTAAAGGAACTACCACATCATTTTATTATAGCTGCAAAGGGTGGGCCAACTCAATATTGAACCCTATGAACTAAGATTGGGATGCCATTAAAATTCATGTGCGTGTAAAGGCAGGTGTTCCAATACTTTTAACAATACAGTTTATATTGAATTGCAGTGAGGTTCACAAAAACAAATTCAGAAAGAAATATCTGCAGCTCAAGTACAATAGAACACTCACCTCTTTCTCTGCAGTCTTTGAATTAGTGAATTGTACTTTATAAAATATAAATGTGATTATTAAAAAAACTGCTTGGTACTTCAGAAAAGGTTTTAGTTTTCATGATACTATTCATATAAATGCTTGATGACAAAGGGGTCAGGGGCTTTAGGCAAGGGCATCACCAATTGCAGCCTTGGATTTTAGACAGGTATAGAGCAGTTGATAAGATTATAAAGATATGGAAGATAAAATCATGAGTGGTTTGAACTTCATAGTTACATCGTTTTAAAGGATGAATTAGAACACCAATCCATCCAGCTCAACATCTGTGTGTTTATATCACTACTGTTTCCCATATCCCTGTATATTGCATTTGCTAAGAAGTTCATCTTAAATTATTATTTTTTTTTATTTTTTTTAATTAAACTGAATAGTTTTCTCCTTATGCTAAAATCACCATTTAGATATTTGTATATCGTGATCACATCTCCTCTTAAGCTTCTTTTGTCTGCGGAGAAAAAGTTTAAAGTGGTTGTAAACCCTCACATATACCCAGTGAAGTGACTGGCCTCAGGCGATACACAGAGATGAAACAAATCCTCCTACATAGGTTGTACCTGTTTTTTTTGCAGTCTTCTCTACATCTGTTAAAAGTCCAGAATTTATAAAGCGTGACTGAGTGTTCAGAAAACAGGGCCAGAGAGCTGAAGTCACACTCTGCAGAGCTCAGTGAGGAGAGATCTAAGAGCTGATTGGAGGGTAGAGGGACACCCTCCTTCTCAGAGCACACAGGAACAGAGCTGAGGCTTTCAATCAGCTGGAGCTCCTTCCCCATCACTATTTTTCTTTTGGTGTCAAGAGGTCTTGTCAGAATTGACTCATGCTGATAGCAGAGGAAAGAAGCAGCAGACAGAAATGACACTTAGTGCTCTTAATTGAGACAAGCACACACTATAGAGGGATATGCTTTGTTCATATTTCAAGTCTGAGGTTTACAACCAATTTAATGTTTGCAGTCATTCCTCTTAATTTAGGTCCTCCAGCCCCTTTTTAGCTTTGTTGCTCTTCTCTGAACTGTCTCCAGTTCCAGCACATCCTTCCTAAGGACTGGTGACCA
Source organism: Lithobates sylvaticus (assembly GCA_028564925.1). Classification (NCBI taxonomy): domain Eukaryota; kingdom Metazoa; phylum Chordata; class Amphibia; order Anura; family Ranidae; genus Lithobates; species Lithobates sylvaticus. The sequence goes on along the minus strand of CM053026.1, from coordinate 577,378,491 downwards.
GAACTGGACAGCATACTCCGGATGTGGCTTAACCAGAGTTTTGTAAGGAGGTAGAATTATTTATTTATTATTTTCACTAATGACATTTTCTGTCCCTGCTGGCCACAACCCAGCCCTCCTAAAGTGTGAAGGACAATAAATTGGCCCTTTGTTTGAAAGTTTGGAGACCCCTGTTCTAAATGAACAAATCTAGACTTTAACAACAGCTAATGATGGAAGTTGTTACTGTGACCTGATTGTGACTTTCCCAGTCTTAATATTACCTTTTAAACTATGGCTTCACTGACAAATAACTCCTTTAATACGAAATCCCCCCCATCAAATGATTTTAGTTAATTAGGGATCCAAGCTTGGTGTGTGGACCAGACTCTCACTTTCTATATCCTAAAAACATGTGCTAATGATGCCTTTTCTGCTTCCACTCAAGCACGTGTTCCATGTGTGCCCTCTATACCTCATCATATCTTATTCAGCTGTGAAGTGGAATTAGGAGCTTTGAAGTGTGACTTGGAGAGGTGGATGTGTAATGAGACTAATAAGTGGATCAAACTAGTTGAAGCAACTCGGCTCTTCCTTGGCAGCAAAGAAAACTTTAGCTGGAAGCCTTCTAATTAGACTAATGATTGCAACACCCATTTCTTTATTACTACTCATGACCTCTAAGAAAGTCATTATGTTAAACAATTTGATATTTTTGTCTTGCACTAGTTAATGGAAATTGCAGAAGACAGATCAAATATAAAGGGAGTGATGTGTCTGAATAAGATGAAGGTTTCTTGTCTGTTCAGCCTCAATTAATTAAGTAATGGCACCAATAAAGGAAAAGGGCAGTGATTGCGGGAGCAACAGCAGCAGCAGCAGCAGGAGGCATATCGGCCTGACACTCAGAAGAAGATTCCTTTCCCATGGATATGAAAATGGAAATCAGGCATGAGGCCGGATGCTCGGCTAAGTACAACAGACAGAAGACAGCTTGGAGCATCAGGGAAAGTGGGGGTGGGGTGGGAGAAAATTTTAAAGAGACTGAGAAGCTGATCATCTAAATTATGTGACAGGAAATGAATTCCTTGCAACATCTCGCAGACATACATATCCTTTCAGAGAGAGAAATTGGAGAGCAGAGGAGGAAAGCATTTCAATGTTTTGTGGAATATATAACTTTGAAGTGATAGCGGATAGCAATATTCTCTTGCAGACACTTACCGATAGCCCAATTATAGCTACTGCAGAATCCTTACACTAGTGGATAGCAGTATGTTACAGATGGCACAACTATTGCTATTAAATTATTTGTTTTTTAATCTGACATATACAGGATATATATATATATATATATATATATATATATATATATATATATATATATATATATTAAAGGAGAAAAGTACACATCTACGTATAAAATATAATACAGCTATATCCTCACACTAGCGGAAAGCTGTTTTTTTTCTTAAAATGCTATTGCAATTATTATATATATATATATATATATATATATATATATATATATATATATATATATGTGTATATTAAGTACAAAGCTACATATAATACACATATATATCAATACAATGTCATCACTCTAGGGTTTGGTTCCCCAAACTGTGGAGTGGGTCAAATCCAGCCCACTGCAAGATTTTATTCAGCCCTCTGATTTAAGAGGGAACGTTGATGGAAACTATGATGAAAGAGTGGACTGTAATGTGAGGGGGACTCCAATGTAAGGTGGAATTTGATGGGGGCTATGATGAGGACTCTGATATAAGGGGGGCTCTGATAGGGTCAGGTTTTTTGGAATTTATTTACTTTGTTTTGCTGATTTTCTTTTGCTGTTGCTCTATTTTTTTCATGCTGATTACTTAAAAAACTCCAGGTAAATCTTATTCATTTATATTTGATGTATTCATTTACAAGATTTTTTTTTTTTTTTTAGCCCTTGGAGATGTATAAAATATACAATGCGTCCCTCGTACTGAAAAATTTGGGGGCTCCGCTCTGGAGGATAGCATAGCATCCATCATGTATCTGTTCAGTCACAGGCAGTCTGCATTCCAATATTTAATCTTTGGCAATGTAATAATTAGGGCTAAGCCATCTAATAAAATGTTGCAATCAATCTTTTTAAGTGAATAAATTGATGTAACATTATGCATTTTGTCTATTTATCTTCTGCTGGTCAACCACGTGTACAAAATAAAAAGGCACGGTCATCTGTGATACTCATTGATAATAGTTTTGCCCCCTTGACAGCTTTAATGTCTGTCAGTTGTGAGAGCAGCTGTAGTGAAGAAAGAGCACATGTCTGATATGACCTTGGGTCACACGGGTATTGCCCAGGGCTGTGTTAATGGAGACAGGTGATTGTCTTCATACAACATGTCCCCTTTCTGTTAAGAAGAAATCGTGGGAGAGTGCCATCCAGCCTGCTGTCCTGTTGAAACTTTGTGTTTAAATTGTAAATGAAGATTCTGAATTGACCCTTTCCAAAATGATGATAGATTGTGCTCCACCTGGCACATCCATATTACAAAGGAAGTCATTTTTGCAGATTGAAATTATTTAGCCATATTGTGTGTCCCTGAAGTAGATGTAAACCCTAATGATAGATTTCTCCTATTTGCTCCCTTTTGAGTGACTAAATGTACCATTGAAAATGGTTTATTATATGTATTTAAGTAGTGAAAAAAAGGCAGCTGGTCATCCAGCTAGAAACCTTGTGAGCTGATAACTTCCTGTGCTCTTTGCCTCTGGACTATTATCAGTTAGCATTGCTATCTCTGTGGACTGCAAAACACTTCCCCCTGTTATAGGGAGGTGTTATATAGTCCTAAAACAGTGGTATGTAGTTCTTAGGGTAACAGTTCTTAGGGAACTGTGTAGTGGTGTTTCTTCCAGTGACATCACCATCACAGGGACATTTTTTTTTCTTCAAGTGATACTCTGGAACATTTTTTCATTCCAATCACATCACCAACAGACATTTTTTTAATTTCAGTGACATCCCTGACACAGGGACATTTTTTTTCTTTAAGTGACACCACTAACCCAGGGACATTTTTCCTTTACCTAATATTTGTGCACCAATCCTAAACTTTTCAGTTCACTGCAGAGTACCGCTAACGAGATTCGAAATTCATTGCATGCCACAAACATTACAAACATTTTGGTGTGCCCTGCAATTTGCCCCATCCCCTTGTGCACCCAATTGGAGGAGGTTGGAGTGGCCAATAGGAAGGGGGAGGCACAGTTTCCCATCTTCACCCAGGGAACTGGATGGCCTTGTCCCAAGACTGTCAGTGACATTGGTGATCAGGACAATTATAGAGTGAATTTACCTAAAGCAGTGGTCATCAACCCTGTCCCCAGGGCCCACTTACAGGCCAGGTTTGCAAGATAACTGAAATACATCAGAGGTGATATCATTTGCTGCTCAGTGATTGCAGTATTCTAGTCTGCATCTCCCCAAGGTAATACATAAAACCTGGCCTGTTAGTGGGCCCTGAGGACAGAGTTGATGACCACTGCCCTAAAGGACACCCAGACAACAAATAGATGTAACTGCTTACCATATTTAAATCTATAAAAAAAAAAAAAATATAAAATATTACCTTTAGTTACCTTTAATTTTAACATGCAGGGATGGTGTATATAGAAGCTAGTTAGCCCACTTTGGTTCAGTTTAAAACAAAGGATGTTGTAAAATAAATACGATGCGCTTTTTTTGACTGAGATATTATCCTAAAAATGATTACGTAAAAGATGCAATAAACAATGTGCAATAAGCAAAATAAAACAATAGTGAATATTTGAATGGTAAAGTGTCACTAGATAAGTGAAACTCTTGTTGCCTATAATGGTGTATCGAGTGAATAACATCAAAAAAACATTTTGGGATAAGTAGCCACGATCACAATTCAATGTGTTTAGTGAAAAGATGAGACTCCAACTTACCCACATGCAAATACAACAAACTGTTTGAAGTGCAGCTGAAATAAACCACAATGGAAAGTGTGTCACCGCTGTGCTCTATAAGTGAAAATTGTCCGCTTACCAAATCAAATGATCCCACCAAGAGATCATATGCGTGTGAGTAGAAGTGCCTCTGAAGACAAGTGGTCAGCCAGGTTCAGGGAATGTATCCAGGCTTATGGAGCACCATATGGTTAATTCATATTTGTATTTTTAGACCGTCTTTGCAGGCCCAGTAAATTTGGATTGTTCAGATCTAGTTCCCATACTCTAGCAGTTCCTTCATGTTTATGGTACTTCACGTTATAGTAATGATGTCTCAGAAGTCTCTATGTCAGAGACAGAGAGACAGACTATGACTAATCCAGAGAGATTTGTCATTCTTCATGAGTCCCAAGTTTCCAGGGTACCCGTGGCTAAACTATGGAGGTTCAAATATTTATACATTTTTAAAGAGCAGTAAATAAGTTTTAAAACAAGCCTTCATTTCCCCTTGGTTCACTTTATAGTAAAACTCCAGGCAAACATCTACTGTAGATGACAGGTGACACAGGTAGTTCCTCATTAGAACTGAATTACAGTCTTACGTTCAGTCTTAATAAAGAGAGGACAAAAAACTGGGGACTTTGTGTGAAGCACATGATAGCAAAGGAGTAATTTAGTTGAACAATTTTGTTCAACTAAATTACTCCTTTGCTATCATGTGCTTCACACAAAGTCCCACTTTTCTTGTCCTCTCCATTTTGACTCAAAAGGGATGGAAATACATGACCCTACCGGTTCATGATTTCATGTAAAGTCCCATAGGGATGGAAATACGTGACCTTACCAGGTCTTGGCTTTCTATAAAGTCCCTAAAAACCCTGTTTTTCCTATTCTTACTTTCAGTCTTGATTGAACACTTTTACTAAAATTGTTTACTCTGAATTTACTGCATATTGTGAGCTTTCCATGGCATGAATTAGAAGCTGTAGTAAGTCAAATTAGGCCTTATTTCAGCATAATCCAGCCATTTATTCCCTAGTCTTAATGTCCATGGACAGCCCCTTTCCTTCAATGGATTTTGGTTCTTTAGAATTGCATGCAAAGAGATCCTGCCTAGGAAAGCCCACTCCACCACACTGATATCCACTCATCGGTTAAGGCACAATATAAGCACTCTTCTCCTACATGCACTGCCTGCAGCCATATTTTCTGCACTCTTCTGTGCATACTGCCTGTCATCAAGCCTTTCCAACTCCTCTCTTTGACACATTGGCCACCACCATATGTGTTGCACTCTTCTCCTGCACATAATACCCACAGTCATAACCTTTATTGCTATGTTGCTGTTTCTCTTATCCTCTCAATATTATTTGTATTATACCCAAACATACCCTTCTGTAATGGGCACACTTCTGCTAGTAATCCCCCCCAATGTTATGACTATTAACCTAACATAGAAAATATGTGACCTCCATGATAAACTGCCAATGGCAATATGCATGCGCCCCTGTACCCCAATGGAGGGATGTTTGATCATGGCCCCCAAAAAAGAAACATTATTCCCAAAGTTCCCTAGAAATTACAGCTACCTAGAGACTTTAACTCTTAGGCTACATTTATACATGCTGTCACCGCTGCCCCTCCAAAAACTAATCTGCAGTTTTCAGTATTTGACAGGTGGTGAGGAGGTGATATGTCACCTGTTTTAACCCTGTGGGTAGTTGCCGCATGGCCCAACGTGCTTGCATGGGTCACGTTTGGGGGAAGTACTTTCTGTCGAAAGCAACAGAGGGGGGATCGTTTTTGCTGGCATGAATACACCCCTGTCCACTGCCTTTGCAGAATAAGAGAGCAAGGTTGGGGGAGAGGAAAAATCACATCTCAATAGAATGGTTTTAACTCCCCCCAACAGCAAGTGTAAATGAGCCCTTATTTCCTAAAAATTTGGTAAGCTGCTAACTAGAAAAGAGACATAACTATATGTCATTTGCTTAGTAAACATCCAGAGAACAATGATTAATCAAGGACTTTTTTTTATAACAAGTCAAGCTACCAGAAGAAAGCTTCAGATAACAATTACAAATGGAAACATGGTGTTTTGTGTATCTTTATAGCCTAATTTCAAAAATAACATATATAGTTCTGATGATTTTATGTTACTCAAAGACAACACAATATAAACTAATTCTCATTTAAAATAATCTTTCCAAAGGAATATGTCAGTTCTAAAACTGTGGTAATGGAAAATATGCTTGAGTGTTTAATAAAACCGTTACAACATCCTGGAAGGAAATAGTCATTTAAAGGGAGCATTTACATTTTGGAGACATTTATCTCCAATCTATGTCACAAATATTTAGACATTTGGATATATGTTCTATCCTGCTAACAGTTATTTTGTCAGAAAGAAAATATATACACTTCTTACTACATGTTTCAGAGAGTTGACAGCATGAACTGACAGCCAGATATATGAATAACAATAACAGTTGTATTACAAGATTCATTCTAAGCCACCCCTTATAGATTTATCACATAGCTATACACAAATGACACAAAATGTTGATATTTAAAGCCGTAACTCTAAGCCCAAAAAAAAAAAAAAAAATGCAGTGTGGCCCTCCTTTCACTGCAAGGGTTAAACGCTTATAATGTCTAGGGGTGCCGGAATATAGAGAAACACTTACCTTATTCAGCTCTTCTGAAGGTTCTCTCCAGTGGTGCAATCGGTCATCTGCAGCTTCCTTTCAAGGCTGCTCACAGCCATGGTCGCACACTCGCCCCTCCATGTACAATACAGGGTCAATAGCAATGCAGTGTGTGTGATGATACCAAGGGACTGCACAAGAGGAAGAGTGAGAATTGGGCAACAATACCAGCAATAGAGCCAGATAGAATGGGGTACAGGGAAAATAATTTTTGCATGCAGGACAGGTGGTGAGAGCAAGGTGCATTAAAGTGGGGGGTAGGGAGATGGTGTGATCTGATGGGGTCAGAATGTAGGTCGGTTGTAAATATGTTGGTTTTAGTAAATTAGGGTCTGGCCCAGGCTGGGGGAAGGGGTTAAGCCTGTAAAGCTCAGTTCCCTGGCTTTTTGGTCCCATTTAGCCCACCTGTGCTATGAAAAGGAGGTCCTTGGCTGAGATCCAAAGGTCGCTGATCCTTGGTTCAGTTCCTGCTCATGGCTACTAGTACTGGGTCTGCTGCTCCTTGAAGTCCGCTGAAGGCACCAGGATTTTCAGAGGACATCCAAGCCATGGACAATGCCAAGATGAGATAACCTGAAGAAGGGGCGTTTCCCCAAAACATGTAGTGTCTCCAGTCAGCGATGTGTGACTCTCTTTGCTCCCTTGGCATTGGCAGTTTCTAATTGGCTCCAGCAGCAGGGTTTGCTCATACTTTTCAGATTCCTTTGGCTGACTTCTGCCAGGCTGTGACATCACTTCCGGGCTTCGTACACAGTGCGAGCGGCCGCTGTATACTGGCCCCAACAGTTCACGTGCCTGCAGTTTGGTTGCCCCTTCACCGGACCCCTGGCCTTACGGTCCTGGACGGGCCCCCCACCAGCAGTGATCCTGTGTTCTTTGTCCAACTTTGTGCTGGGTTTCCTTAAGCCCCCTGTGTCATCCATGCGGCTCCAGCCTCCGGGTACTGTCAGTTTTTTAATCGAAGTCTCTGCATGACCATCAATTGACTGCTGTATGCCTTGGTGAACATTTTATTATTTTAAATTGTATAATTATTATTAGTATTGTATAATAATAATAATACAATAATAAAAAGTTTTTACTTTGCCTCCGAGGGTCCTATTTATGTCTTCTAATCAGCGCTGTTCTCCCCTTTGATTATATCTTTTGCACAGCAGCAGCCACAGCTACATTTAATTTTTCTTTTTTACTCTTTATTTGGCCTCTGGTCTGTGCGCCTGGATTTTTGTTTTTAATGCCAAGATGGACTATCACCTCATAGAGGTATGCCTCGGCAGCCACACTTCTGTAGTTAGTTTAAGGAGAAGGACGTTGTTTATATTGAATTCTTATGCTGCAACTTGTTTAGTAAAGTTACATTAACTTTTCTGAGCCTGGTCTTAAGTTATTCAAAGTGCATGTGGGTACTGTAGTATCTAAAGAACCAAAGTCTGTAAAGTGCTATGGAGTATAAAGTATCACCACTACAAAGAGTTAACTTGGCAAGACAAGAAAGAGGAGTGTAGGTGCTAAGAGTAACCAGGCACAAGTTCAAGATATCAAGCAACCAGGCATAGTAACAGGTAAGGTGACAGGTCTTTGTCTGGCTCCCTCCCTAGCGATTAGTATCCAAAAGCAACCAGACCTGAACCTGGGTTACGGAGAACTATAGCTTGATCACATACGTACGGGGAGTAAGGTCTTAATAAGTGCACAAATGAGGTCCGTGCTTTGTGCATGATGGAACCCCATTCTGTTATTGGGACTGGGAGGTAACAGAGACACCTGAGGTAATTGTGAGGTAACAGAGATACATTGGACTGTTGGAGTAGGAGCAGGCTCAGCACCTCCCTTCTAATGCAACATACAGTACAAGTTACAGTGTGTAGTGACATGGGACAGTACTTTGTCAGAGGAATTCTGAATTTTATTGCATACAGTGAAGGCTCATCTCTAAGTTGGGGAACTGCCTTAATGTTAAATATGACCGCAGTCTCTATCTGGTCTTGAGCATTGATGGGCTCGGTTTGCACAAAAGTTCCCCCCCGTGTGCAGGGTGAAGATGACCCCGCCCACAAGAAATTAGGAGGACATATCCCACTGCAACAGAAATTTACATATTGCAGCACCTGCTTTGAATGTGTGGTCTGCTGGGTATGGCTGTTTTGTATGGCTTAGTGTATACATGGTGTGACACAATGTAAACGCCCCCAGAGCTGATCTAACAGGCAGCAATAGCCACGGATACTGGCAATCAGCTACAGCACATACATTCTTTCATCACAAGAAAAAACATATTTTGGGATTATACAAATAAGTTATTAGTTACAAAAGACTTCCTGTGGTGGGTTCCAGTCTCCTTCCTGCTGCTTGCACATGCGGATTAGAAACCCATAGACATCTATGGGGCCATGAGACAGATCTCCCAAGCCATCCTGAAGGCTATGGGGTTCCACTGTGCACATGCAGGAAGCAGAAAAAAGGATATGGATAGGCTGTAGATAAACATTGCTGCAGAATGCCATAAAGGAGGGAGATGGCTGGGTAGATTAGGACAGTGCGGATTTGAAGGGAGGGTCGGTGGGTTAAGCAAACATTCAGAAAATGTTGTTTGAATGTTTCCTTACCCTTTAAAATAAAACAAAAAGCAATCCTATCTGTGGTTTTGTAACCTTTAAAACATATTTGTTAAGACAAAAAAACATGTAATAAAGCAGCTTAGAATTTTTTGAAATATACAGAAAACATATACTTCCGGCCATTATAGGGTTGCCACCTGTTCGGGATTCACCCGGACAGTCCGGGTTTTGAATCATGTGTCCGGGTTTCAGGCAGACTGACACATTATTCAGAATGGGCTGTGGCTCCCCAAGTAACCAAAATAGTCACACTGCGGGTGACCATTTGGGGGCAGGTTCGGCATCGCTGGGGGGCAGGGCGATGATGTCAGCAAGAGCAATTTGACCACACCCACTGTTTGCTATGGTGCGCTATGCGCACCACATTATTACTCTACGTTGGGCCCCGAAAGGTGTCCCAGGCCACTAAAGTGTTCGGGTTTGGCTTGAAGAAAAGGTGGCAACCCTAGGCCATTATGAGAAGCGCCTTCTCAAGTACTCATATTTTATACATCACATGATCACATGGCCAGCAGCGCAGATCAAAAAATAAATACCCCTTTCACATCATGTCATTACATTGAAGTGTTTTACTACATACAAGTTAGCGTGCTTTAGTGCATTATTTGCATGTTCGCATGTGTTGTATTAAGGCAGCTTGTTCATCAAGAAAAAGCTGCCAATACACAGGAATGAAAGAAAAAACTGACCTGCACCTTTTTTTAAGCAATGCCCTACAACCCAAGCCATGCGCACTGTAATTCACCTACTGTACTTGGGAACCGGAGTGTCATTCTAAATTCTGAATGGCACTGTAATAATGTACCACACAAATGCAATGTCTGTTGCTATAATGCCCTGTAAAACGCACATTAACATAATGCATAGGTCAGAAGGGGTCTCCTAAAGTCTAACTCCTCCTCATGCTAACTAAACCCCCTGCAGTACCCCTTACCCTTTGCCCTCTGCAGCATAACATTGCATCATCCTGCAACCATGCACCCTTTCCATTGAACACCAGACTCTGAACCTCCATAAAGGATGGTACACAGGGGATGAATTTTGTCCTATACTGTCCGGTTAAACAGAAACCGGCAGAAATTTGGCTAGTGTGTACAACAGCCTGCCTGATTGACAGAAACTGGCCTAATATCCATCTTCTGTTGAATGGGCATGATGGAAAACTAGCAGCCGATCGACAGCAGCTCGCGCTGACCGGTGGGTTCTGGCACGGGGTTCAGTCCCCCTAACAGAACATACTAGCTCAGTGAGGAGCTCCGTGAGATTGAACAAAAAAGAAACTACCTGTGTGTACCAGGATTTACTCTGCACCCCAACACCCCAGACACTGCACCATTTGGGGCCAGCACCTGACCCCCTCCCTCCCTTCCTCCCTGTGCGGCCCAGCAACTCTGCCACTGCTCTCTCAACTGGCCATTGGTCTGTCTATTAGTTCTTTTAAATAGCCAACCCACCAGAAAACTGAAGAAGAAGTACACATGGCAGGTTGACTACACTGCTGCTAGTTGTGAAGCAGTGACTTTTGCATTATCAGCTTGCAACAGGAAGTGGTGTTACTGATAGAATCTCCACATGAAAACTTTAAAATAGATTTAGCAAAAATTGATATACAGAAAACAGTATAACGTGAGGCATGAGACCATACATACTGAAAAACAGATTTGGGATCCATTTTCAATAAAAGTGCATATTAATGCACTTTGATGCAAGTTTGATAGGGGTAAGTATGAATTTTATTTTATAAAGTCTAATTTTTTTTCTAAAAAAAATAACAAACAACTTATACTCACCTGCTCTGTTGTAGTGGATTTGCACAGAACAGCCTGGATCCTCCTCTTTTCAGGTCCCTATTTGGCTCTTCTGGCCCCTCCCTCCTGTAGAGTGCCCTCAAAGCAAACAGCTTGCTATGGGGGCACCCGAGCCAAGTCACAGCTCCCTGTGTCCATTCAGACATGGAGCTGTGGCCGGTCCTGCCCCCTCTCTCTCCTGATTGGCTGATTGACTTTGACAGCAGCGGAAGCCAATGGCACCACTGCTGTGTCTCAGTCAATCAGGAGGGAGAGTCTCAGACGGCAGAAACATTCAAGGACATCGCTGGAGATGGGGCTCCGGCAGGGGCAAATCAAAGCAGGGGCGGGAGAGGCACTTGCCCTGGATGGAGTCTTTTAAGGCTGGAGAGGGGGTGCCAGATTGCAAGCTTCACCGATTCCCCTCTATCATAGTTCCCAGACTCCGCCTCTGCTACCAACAGTATAGAGTTGGGGATTCCATTTACAATTGCCTGTTCAGTATCTCTGCTGCGGCCGCGATCTTCAGCAACAGCGCCCATGTCTGTAAAAATTTGCTGTCTGTCAGCATCCACATCCCCCCTCCACTGCCCACCCTGTCAGTGTTTGTGCCTGATTGGTAGGACCTCCGGCATCCCATCAACCAATCAGGTGCTTGCCCCGCCCCCAAGCCCTGGCCTTCAGAGTAGGGACTTTCTGCCTGGCTCAGTGCCAGGTCTCAGAGCCTCTTCGTGTATGTCCTGTAGCTCCACTAAGAAGAATCAGACCATAATGAAAGTAGGATCTCAGGGGACCCTACGCTTAGTGTTTAGGTCTGGGGCGATATAGCCAAGGGTCAACCACCTGGTTTTACTACCCCTTGGCTGCACCTGGGAACAAAGCCTTACTCCTTCAGAGTGACACAGGGCCCCCTAGATAAATGCACTCCACAGAGCCCCCACCTTCCCAGCCCCCCTCCCTCTTCAAACCAGCACCAAATCAATCCTTAGTTTCACACCACATTTTTCATTCCAGTGACCCCGCCAATGCAGGGGCATTTTTTTTCTTTACACTGATGTTGGGGAATCTCTTTCTAAATCACTGTGAGCCTCATATTTAATTACAGGATAGAATGTGTACTGCTGATGAATTCATATGTTACATACAGTGGTGTGAAAAAGTGTTTGCCCCCTTCCTCATTTCCTGTTCCTTTGTATGTTTGTCACACTTAAGTGTTTCGGAACATCAAACCAATTTAAACAATAGTCAAGGACAACACAAGTAAACACAAAATGCAATTTGTAAATGAAGGTGTTTATTATTAAAGGTGAAAAAAAATCCAAACCATCATGGCCCTGTGTGAAAAAGTGATTGCCCCCCTTGTTAAAACATACTATAACTGTGGTTGTCCACACCTGAGTTCAATTTCTCTAGCCACACTCAGGCCTGATTATTGCCACACCTGTTCACAATCAAGGCATCACTTAAATAGGAGCTGCTTGACACAGTAAGGTCCACCAGAAGATCCTTAAAAGCTACACATCATGCCGAGACCCAAAGAAATTCAGGAACAATTGAGAAAGAAAGTAATTGAGATCTATCAGTCTGGAAAGGGTTATAAAGCCATTTCCAAAGCTTTGGGAATCCAGCGAACCACAGTGAGAGCCATTATCCACAAATGGCGAAGACATGGAACAGTGGTGAACCTTCCCAGGAGTGGCCGGCCGCCCAAAATGACCCCAAGAGCGCAGCGACGACTCATCCAAGAGGTCACAAAAGACCCCACAACAACGTCCAAGGAACTGCAGGCCTCACTTGCCTCAGTTAAGGTCAGCGTTCATGCCTCCACCATCAGGAAAAGACTGGGCAAAAATGGCCTGCATGGCAGAGTTCCAAGGAGAAAACCACTGCTGAGCAAAAAGAACATCAAAGCTCGTCTCAATTTCTCCACAACACATCTTGATGATCCCCAAGACTTTTGGGACAACATTCTGTGGACCGATGAGACAAAAGTGGAACTCTTTGGAAGGTGTGTGTCCAAGTATATCTGGCGTAGAAGGAACACTGCATTTCAGAAAAAGAACATTATACCAACAGTAAAATATGGTGGTGGTAGTGTGATGGTCTGGGGCTGTTTTGCTGCTTCAGGACCTGGAAGACTTGCCGTGATAAAAGGAACTATGAATTCTGCTGTCTACCAAGAGATCCTGAAGGAGAATGTCCGACCATCTGTTCGTGTACTCAAGCTGAAACGAACTTGGGTTCTGCAGCAGGACAATGATCCTAAACACACCAGCAAGTCCACCACCGAATGGCTGAAGAAAAACAAAATGAAGACTTTGGAGTGGCCTAGCCAAAGTCCAGACCTGAATCCTATTGAGATGTTGTGGTATGACCTTAAAAAGGCCGTTCATGCTCGAAAACCCTCTAATGTAACTGAATTAGGACAATTCTGCAAAGATGAGTGGGCCAAAATTCCTCCAGGACGCTGTAAAAGCCTCATTGCACGTTATCGCAAACGCTTGGTTGCAGTTGTTGCTGCTAAGGGTGGCCCAACCAGTTATTAGGTTTAGGGGGCAATCACTTTTTCACACAGGGCCATGATGGTTTGGATTTTTTTTCACCTTTAATAATAAACACCTTCATTTACAAATTGCATTTTGTGTTTACTTGTGTTGTCCTTGACTATTGTTTAAATTGGTTTGATGTTCCGAAACACTTAAGTGTGACAAACATGCAAAGGAACAGGAAAGGAGGAAGGGGGCAAACACTTTTTCACACCACTGTATGTTTCAGCAAGACGTGCTGCACGCATCGCTATTTACTGCACCCCACCTGCTACTCCACCGGGAGGCAGGAGAGTTGAGGGGGGGTGCCGTTTGGCATCTTTGCCCTGGCTGCTAGATGACCTGACCTGGCACTGGGCTCCGGTAGGTATAAGGGGGGCCGAAGGGAGCTGCTGAACACAGAAGGCTTTTTATCTAAACGCACAGAATGCATTAAGATAAAAAAACCTTCAGACTTTACAACTCCTTTAAAGAAAATGATAATACAAATGAGAGAATATGTGAATATGAGTGTATCTAAAATCTAATACATCTGCCTGAATTACTGTACTGCAGTACAGTACTGCCTGAAATCATTGTGAATCAGATATATTCATCTTTTCATAATTGCTGTGTAGGAATACTGATGGTTATAGCACATATTTCACCTCCAGCAGGAAGAAAGTACGTTTTAGAAAAAGTATTCCTCTGTGAATGAAAGCATTGTGAATGTGCCTACTGTTCTGCTTTAGGAAGCAGTGTAGTGAAAATTGCACGTAGAAGATGAATTTCACATCTATGATGTACCGCAGGATGTGAGTTGCATTCCACAGCAAAGCAGACATGTCAAATTGTTCCTGAATTGTTAGTTAATTACAGACAGTTCCATGTTCTAAAACTATATGCCTAGTACTGTCAAGTATATATTGCCAGTTTTCTTGCTTAGTTGACTTGCCAGTTCTAAGGCTAACTTGCTAAAGAATTATGTGGCCCAGGATGTCTGCGTGCATCATCTGCTGATAAGATTGGAATGGGCCTTGTCTTCAGATTAAATCAGCAGCTTTTGAATGTCATTAAATGACTGTCATTGAATTTTGTAAAATTCTTTAGGATGTAGAAATTGGCAGGAAACTAAAGTCATTTGTATTGCTTCCACTAAAAGAGCTTTCGTATTTGGGATACAGGAAAATAAAAGATTGGATTTAAAATGCTTTGGTCAAGGTCACTGTGTCTTAGTAAAGGGTAACTCTACTTTCGTGGGGAAAAATAAAATAGCAAATAAAGCAAAAATAATATAGCGTATACAATTGCGATAGTCATATTGTAATTGAATGTTATTAAAAATTACCTTTCCTTTTCAATCCGCAGCCGCTGTAATTTTCTGAAATTGCAATGCAATATGGCTACCTGGAGTTGTTCTGTACACAGAGTGTGTACTGACCACGCCCAAGAAACATAATTTCCTGTTTGTGTGATTGGCTCACCAATTTTCCAAGAAGTCAGATTTCAGGCATCCCCTGCAACAAAAATGTCATAGGAACATGTCTAAAGGGATGCAGGCCCAGCAGCTTTCCTCAGTGCTCTGCAGCTGCCACAGCTGACTGATAATTATAAAACCACTCCCATTAGACCCAATAGGCACAGAGACTCAGAGGAACACACATGGATTTCTTCAGAATAACAATAAGGTAGGGGGTGAGAGGTGAGTCGGGAGGAAGTAGAGAGAAGACATTGCTGGAAGACGCAGCAGAGGAGGCACATTCTTTATACCATCTAGGGATCTCTGGGGCATCCCCCCTCCCTCACATCTAAGTGTCTGGCTGGATCCATTGGAGGGAGCAACTGGATTGGACCCGTTCCAGCCTTTAACCAAAAGGAGCACCTGATACCCTTATCTGAATGCTGTTTACCCCTGCAGGGGTACCTAAGTCTGGTGAGTGAGGGAGCCTTAGGGGGTAGCACACAGTCACCTATTTCTGCCTGAAGCACTACAAGTCACCGGTTGAATTACTGCAACAGTGTTACCCATACATCTATATATATATTTTTTGCTATGTTTTTCTTGTGGGTTTTTTGGATTTGGACTCTTTATATGTACTTTTTCACTTGAGGCCGCTATTTGGGCCATTTTTCTTTATTTTTTGTTTTTTTTGCACTTGACACTGGGACTGTCATATATACATTTATATATTTTTTTACCTATCACTGGGACTGTCACACATGTTGTAGCCCTCTTTTTGGAATAACATTTTTCAATATTTGTTGTTTTTTGCACAATCTAAACGTATGGTAATAGTGGTATTAGTCACTTTCAATATGTACTAATGGGTGCATAGAGGACACAAGCTAGTTGGTTAGCTGCTACCTCTCTCCCCCCCTGTGTCTCAACAATACAGTCATTTAGTCGTTTATCTCTCTCAAGTGTCACTTCCACATCTATTAGCACTTTGTATTTATATATTGGGTAATTAGGGGTGGCGACCCCCCACTCATTTCACAGTTTACAAATTGCTGCCTCAGAAGGGTAAACACAGTGTTGGGCCTTTAGGCGCTCACATTTTATGTTTTTAACCCTTTTAGGCTCATTGCATGGAGTTTCTACAGGTAGCGCCATTTGTCTCTTATCCTGCATTTAACAATAAGGTAGGAATCTGCAAAAAAGTTTGTTATAATCCTTGCAAGGGAATGTTTTTTTCATCATCAAAAGTGAAGTTACGCTTTCAGTAAAGCTCTACAATACAGTATCGTATTCTAATAAAAATACATTTTTTTTATAACTTTTTTCTTTTAATTATATTTAAAAAAAGGAATATTTGTACAATAGGTTACAGTGGATTTTAGTTATCCAACATTAAAGTGGATGTAAACTCCATTCATGAAATCTGACCTGGGCACATATATCTGTGGTGTTTACTTATCTCTTTCGAAGTCCTGCTTATTTCTGCTGCTCCATTCCTCTGTTATCAGCATGATAACTTCTGACAAGCACAGGAGATAAAAGCAGCTGAAAAATTGTGTCGGGAAGGAACTTAGCAATAGATAAGCAGAGAGCTTGTCTATTCACAGCACAGCTCTGCAAGTGTCTTCGTTCCTCTGCCAATGTGGAGGGGGAGTATGTGTCTTTCCTCCAATCAGCTGTCACACAGTGTATGCCCAGATGCCACACCCCTTGCTGAAACAGGAAGAACAATTTGCACTTTCTAAAGAGTCTAGAAAGCTGAAGACAGCAGATATATATGTAAAACTTATGTAGGGAGATTTGTTCCATCTCTGTGTATCATCTGAGGCTGTTCACTTCACTGAGTATATGTGAGGGTTTACATCCACTTTAAAGTAAAGTGTTACATACATATCATCGGTATGCATCATAAGTTATGGATCCAGAGGTCAACATAAAAATTATACAATTCCAGCCAGTGAACTATACAATACAAGAACGTGAATCACATATCATTGCTATCTAGATCACTTTAAAACCAAGAGAACAATAGTATCAGAGCATAACTCCCATTGTGAGAATATACAAGAATAGGATGAGAAGCCTGCTGTGATATGGCTTGCACAACCAGGTTATGTGAGAAAAAGAAAATAATATAGAGAAAGAAAAGAAAAAGAAAGGGTAGAGTCAAGGGAAAGTAAAAGGAGGAAGATGAGGGAAGGAGGGGTGAGGAGGGTGGTGGGGATAAGACCCACCCTGCCAGACAGTCCTATTCACTCACAGATGAACAAGACACTAGGGAGGTATCTGTAAAGTTCTGGAAGATTGCCAGGGGTACCAGATTCTGTTTAAAATGTATGTTAAACCAAAAGAAAAGAAAATGGACCCTGTTCCTTTAAAGCATGTTATATGACACAGTGCTTGTTCTGTCTCATTTGGCCCCCTGTAACACCTAAAAAACCTGGCTGATCCTGCCAGTTTCTCCCCACCCCTCTGTAAACTGACCACGGTGTATCATGCTGCTGAGCCCTGACACCGTGGTCAGTTTACGTGCCTCCATCATCAGCAGCCTGTTATCTGCTCTGCTCTCTTCTCCTGTGTCCTCCTCCTCCCCTCTCTGTCTGTGTTTGAGCCGCCCCTCCCCCTTTTGCTACTCTCATAACACTAACCTGTATACACCATCAGCACTGCCTCCTATTGCAGTGTCCCCCTCTGTGAATTATTTATAAATATTAATGCTGTAAATACCTAATTTAAGAGCCGAGATTGCAATAACAAGACCAGCCAGCTCTCGCCTCCTTTCCTCCTCCTCCCCTCCAGACTGACATCAGCAGGGGAATCTCAGCCTCACCCACTGCATCTCTCAGAAGAGGAAAGGAGAAAGCTGCCTGGTCATGTGATCGCAATCTTGGCTGTGAAATTAGGTATTTGCAGCATTTCTTTTTATAAATCACACACAGAGGGGGATACTACAATAGGAGGCAGTGCTGATGGTGTATACAGGTTAGAGTGGCTTAACAACCACTTTAAGATGGCATTGTGAAAAAACCCATATTCTGAGTAATAACATTTATTTTTAAATTGACATATCTTGTCAGATATATAAAGATGTTCAGATAGTAAATTAGCCTAATAGCAGGAGTGTAATATAGGTAGAAGTTTTTTTCTGCTTTTGCAATTTTTTTCTTTTATAAAATATAGAAGCATTGTATTTTAGATTTTTAGTCCCTTCTTCATTATAGTTATTAACCTCAAATTGAAGAATCCCCAGTTCTGCCATGCTGATGACTATTGGAAGAAGACGCTTGCAATACCACAAGGTCATTTAACATATCTTTGTCATAAATTCTGACAGAATGCTAATGACATCCAAACTAGCAATTCTATGATGAAACCTATAGCAGCTGGCCATTTTAAAAGTAGGCAAATGCATTTTTTTTTTTAAGTTAAGGAGAAAAATAACAATGTACCAATAGGACAATGCATAAAATACACTCATATAAAGAAGATCTTAACCCTAACTGGATGACACAACTGTTTTCACCTTCTTTTCATCCTTTTTTTGCACCTAAGAGCTGATGATGTCCTCCCACCTCTTTAAGCCTCTGCCTGTCTGCATGCACACAACCCATTGTTAGTTGCACATCAGCTCGACTGGTTTGCTGATAGTGACAACAGTGGACATTGCCTGCATAGTGTTTGCTGGCAGAGACAGTTGTCATTGTATACAAGGAAGTGGCCCTTTATGTCATGATCAACAGGTTTCAACTTCAAGAAGAGTGAAAACAACTGTAAAAAGTTACATTAACCTAGTAAAACTTACAACAAATATGAGATTTTAGAGATTGAATTTAGATATGCATTATTGTATCTTATTTGAAAAGGTAAAATGCAATATATGCAAAATATAATAAAGCTGGCCACAGACATGAGATGGTGTGTCATGTACCTGAAGGGAGACTGAAATGACGAGGTCGGCCTCTCTTGTAACTCCAATCCAAGTCCCACTGAGAGTGAAACAGAGAGAGCCGAGGGACAGGAGGAACACGAGTGCCTGTAGGTGTAGGCCCAGGAACTTGCAGCAGGAGATGAGATTCTGAGAAGACAAAAGGACTATCAGATCAGGAGCAGTAGCCGTGCACCGTAGTTCAGCTGAAGTAAGGAAGCACCCCGCTTGTACTGAAGGACTGGGATGTATGGCAGGGTTAGACTTCCGGCAGGCATGCAGCAGGAACTCACAGGACTGTAATCACAGACAACTGGGCAGGCACTCAGATGAGCCAGGAAGCCAGGGCCAGCAGGCAGAAGCATGGTCGCAGGATAGCCAGGGTCATCGTCATGTGGGCAGCGAGGTACAAGATCTGGAACAGAGCCAAAGTCAGGAACGAGCCTGGTCAGGAGGAAGAGCAAGATAACAGAATCTGAGATAAGGTCAGGAGTAAGCTGGGTCAGCAACCAAGGAAGCACATCGGAAGTACACAGGACTCAGCTGAAGACCAGTCAGCATTATAGCACAGACAGAGTTCTCCTTAAATAGTCCGTCTGGCGCCAAGATACCTTGCGCATGTACTCATCAAACCTTTATATATAAATGAAGTTGATGAAAGATAATATCTGACTGGTAGCTGCAGCTTACTGCATTTTACAACTCCTTACACTTTACATATGCCTGATTGGGTTGCTCAGGAATAATAAGAGGAGCATAACAGCCAGAACTCACACACAGCGCCATCAAACCAGCGGCAGTAATTTATGATCAGAAAATAAAATCAGACAAACTGAAATATTTATGAAAACTTCCCCAACTTAGCATTGTGTGTCTCTGTTAGCTGCTGTAGTAGATGCTTCATCTAATCTGCTTGTCAGCAGATTAAAACTGGGGTGGTATTTGGGTCTTGCGCAGGAGTCAGACAATAAATGTAAGTATTTCTGAGGAAATATACTGTCCTTGATACCTAATCATATTTCGACATGCTATTGTTAAAATGGACTTTTAAGCTAACATGCTGGGAAACATATTGCTTTTATGTTTATTGTTTTTAATCAATGTACGGATTCTTCATGCACTGGCTTCCATGGTAACAAAAAAATGGTCTTATTTTAACTTAGCAAAAAAAAATAATGTATCTCCTATAAAAGTTGCTAGACAAGACAACTCTAACATTCCTGTAGGTATATGATTTAACTATACTATTCATTTAGCTCACACTGTACTATATACAGTATCTACAGTGCCTTGCAAAAGTATTCACCCCACTTGGCATTTTTCGTATTTTGTAGCCTCACAACCTGAAATTAACATGGATTGTTTGAAGATTTGCATCATTTAATTTACAGAACATGCCCACAACTTTGAAGATGTTTTTTTTTTTATGTCCACCTGTGTGCAATCTAAGTGTGTCACATGATCTGTCATTACATATACACACCTTTTTGAGAGGCCCCAGAGACTGCAACACCTAAGCAAGAGGCACCACTAACCAAACACTGCCATGAAGACCAAGGAACTCTCCAAACAAGTAAGGGACAATGTTGTTGAGAAGTACAAGTCAGGGTTAGGTTATAAAAAAATATCCAAATCTTTGATGATCCCTAGAAGCACCATCAAATCTATCATAACCAAATGGAAAGAACATGGCACAAAAGCAAACCTGCCAAGAGATGGCCGCACATCAAAACACATGGACTGGGATAGGAGGGCATTAATCAGAGAGGCAGCACAGAGACCTAAGGTAACCCTGGAGCTGCAGAGTTCCACAGCAGAGACTGCTGGAGTATCTGTACATAGGACGACAATAAGCTGTATGCTCCATAGAGTTGGGCTTTATGGCAGAGTGGCCAGAAGAAAGCCATTACTTTCAGCAAAAAACAAAATATGACGTTTTGAGTTTGTGAAAAGGCACGTGGGTGACTCCCAAAATGTATGGAGGAAGGTGCTTTGGTCTGATGAGACTAAAATTGAACTTTTTGGCCATCAAAGAAAATGCTATGTCTGGCGCAAACCCAACACATCACATCACCCAAAGAACACCATCCCCACAGTGAAACATGGTGGTGGCAGCATCATACTGTGGGGATGTTTTTCAGCAGTCGGGACTGGAAAACTGGTCAGAGTTCAGGGAAATATGGATGGTGCTAAATACAGGGATATTCTTGAGCAAAACCTGTACCACTCTGTGTGTGATTTGAGGCTAGGATGGAGGTTCACCTTCCAGCAGGACAATGACCCCAAACACACTGCTAAAGCAACACTTGAGTGGTTTAGGGGGAAACATGTAAATGTGTTGGAATGGCCTAGTCAAAGCCCAGAACTCAATCCAATAGAAAAATCTGTGGTCAGACTTAAAGATTGCTGTTCACAAGCACAAACCATCCAACTTAAGGGACCTGGAGCAGTTTTGCAAGGAGGAATGGGCAAAAATCCCATTGGTAAGATGTGGCAAGCTCATAGAGACTTATCCAAAGCGACTTGGAGCTGTGATAGCCGCAAAAGGTGGCTCTACAAAGTATTGACTTTAGGGGGGTGAATAGTTATGGACATTGACTTTTTCTGTTATTTTGTCCTATTTGTTGTTTGCTTCACAATAAAAAATAAAAAAAAAACATTTTACAAGTTGTGGGCATGTTCTGTAAATGAAATGATGCAAATCCTCAAACAATCCATGTTAATTCCAGGTTGTGAGGCAACAAAACACGAAAAATGCCAAGGGGGTGAATACTTTTGCAAGGCACTGTAGATCAATAAATAATACGCTAAGATAAAAATGTATTAAGTTAGAATATAGCTCACCAGAAGGTATCTTGTAATGAGGCATACAATAGAAAACTAGTGCATCATGACTGCTATCAAAGAAATCACCAGATGCCAAATGCAGAAAGCAGTCGGGATCTCACCACTATGCTGGGCCTCCGGTGTGGTCATTTCTGGTGACACATGCAGAAGTTGCATGACTGGGTATCATTACAGTATACCTTCTGCTGAGCTATATTCTTACTGAAACATTTTTATCTTGGGTTGTACTGCACTATTGGAGTGTTTCTCTTATTACATGACATATGAGTTGCCTACCCTGTTTGAAGTGGAGCTGATGAGAAGTGATGTCTAGTGTGGAATCATATCCTTTGGCTATCCTATTTGATCTCATATTGCCTATCTGAAATATGACAGGCAATGTCATCTGTTGAGTTACACTAGAGAGGGGACAGGAGTGGTGAACACTGAAGTCACGATTGGTGGTGTAATTCAGTGGAAGATTTGGACTTTTCATTGCATTGTATATTTAAAAAATATATTTTTTATATTTATAAAGTGTTTTTTATTTATATTCTTTGTTCACATTCTTATTTCAATGTGGGACTGTTCACGTGCAATCACTGTTTTTTTTTTTTTTTGTTATAAAGGATCACCTTCTATGAAGTATGCAATATTGTTTCATGTGAGCATCTTTTGTACACTTATTATTAATTGATATATCACAGCGCTACAAATAAGAGAACTCTGAGTTGTTTGGTTACATTATTTGATTATAGTTACATAATACAATTGACTGATGAAATCAATATGGGAGTGCTAGGTGAAGTTTATATTATCCCTGCCTGTTAAAATAGTGGTAAAAAATGCTAAATTGTACCCTAGAAATGAAGATTTTCACCCTAATGTTTCACTTGTACAGTGTATTTTGAAGCCAGAGCTGGCTAAGATGAGTTCAACAATTGCCTGGCACTGCTTGGCATTTCTGTGAAATGAAGGCCTCCTGCAGGTGGATGAATAATTCTCTTGAGAATTAACACATACTCATCAATTCTTTAATTTGAGGGGTAAAGCGATTATAAACTCTTGCAGATTCTACATCAGAAGTCAGAGGAGTCTAAAGTTGGCCAGATAGATCGAATCTCAACCAGTAAAGCAGGGACCAGCCGAGATTCAAACCATCTACGGGCAGACTGGTTGTACCCAAGTTGATCCATCGATCAACTTGGATACAATCAGTAAGTTGGATTTTTTACATACGATTACTGCCAGTGGCTATAGCTGCAGTAATCATTGTTTTCTGCCAGCTGGGAAGACTCCCTACACCCCCTGGCAACAAAACACAATAGCGCTGAGGGAGGGATTCCCCCATCAACACTGGCTCTGCTGATGGGGGAATGGAGGGGATTTCTTTGGCCTGCCTAAAACCTGACTCGTTTATAATCACCTAATTGGCAATCCCACAACACCACTTCTGTGGATGATGCTGCTGCAAAAATCCAGTACTTCTGATACTGGAGGTGCAACCTCTTCCCATGATGCAGTGCGTGAGCCTAGAGATTAAAATCTAGACCTGAACACTGTCATATAAAAAAACGGTTCTGCTTCCTTTGATATCCAGCATCAGCTGACATCCACTATTTTGGTGGCAGGTGCAATGACAGTAGGAGTTGTGAAGGACAGCTGGAGAGGTGGGTATGATGTGGTCACGAGGTGGCCTTTACATGGATCCTGCCACTGAACAAGGTAACAGGGTCTATTTAACCTTCATGAGTGTCTTTAATTAAAACAGTTGTCAAAATATGCAAATAAGGCACATAAGTCACTTAAAGTATATGTGAACTATCACACAGCAAGCACTTATACATCCCTAGTCCCAGATACACACATACTTCCATCCAATAGCCCGTTAAAATGCTGACAGCCTTCAGTAAAATCTTTTCTGTCCTGGCTTCTATCGCACATTAGATCCTATAGACCAGTGATGGCGAACCTTGGCACCCAAGATGTTTTAGAACTACATTTCCCATGATGCTCAAGTACACTGCAGAGTGCATGAGCATCATGGGAAATGTACCGTATATACTCGAGTATAAGCCGAGATTTTCAGCCCTTTTTTTAGGGCTGAAAGTGCCCCCCTCGGCTTATACTCGAGTCACCGCCGTCTGCCTACATGAACAGCGTGTCATGCAGACAGACGGCAGTGTTCAAAAGCCGCGCCTCCCCGTCCGTGATAGGAGGAACACTAATTTTCCCAGCAGTAAGTCAGTGTGCAGTGTTCCGCCTATCACGGACGTCCTGTCATTCTCATCTCATGGACGAGGATGAGAGGATGTCCGTGATAGGCGGAACACTGAAAACTGACTGCTGGGAAAACAGTGTTCCTCCTATCACGGACGAGGAGGAAGAGGAGGCGCGGCTTATATATTGAATGGCGCCTTACACGATGTGGGGGACACAGATCGAGACTGCATCGGCACATAAAGGCTGCAGTGGTGGCAGACAGATCGCACAGGGAGGGATACTACACAGGACCCAGGACCCAGGACATGCAGATCGGCACAGGTAGGCTGCAATGGGGACACAGGGGGGTTTGTACAGGACACAGGGGACATGCAGCTGCAGATGGGCATTTGCTGACCCTCTTTTCCACTTACAGTAGCTGCTGCATTTTTCACCCTCAGCTTATACTCGAGTCAATACGTTTTTCCCATTTTTTTGTGGTAAATTAGGGGCCTCGGCTTATATTCGGGTCGGCCTATACTCGAGTATATACGGTAGTTCCAAAACATCTGGGGTGCCAAGGTTCGCCATCACTGCTATAGACTATGGAGCTGTCTCCTGAGCTGGAAAAAACTAGGTAGAGGGCCCAATACAAATATACAGAGATTGTCTACACAAGGGTGGCCAAAGGAAAACAGATATTACAGCAGAAGATCAACATTCCAGATGGCTGAGGCTGTGGGATGGAGGTAAGTACTGTACATGTCTGGGGTTGGGGGCTTATTGGGGTGGTGTAGTAGTTCATTTTGGTGGTAATCTTCCATATATAGATACATAAAGCCTATAAGTGATGTATTTGGGCCACTTGGTGCTATTTACAAACCTAGTCATGTATTCTAGTAAATAAAGAAAAAATAATAGCCATGAACTCTTAAGTGTGACAAATTATAATTTTATATACATTTATTTCTAAAATATTAGAAATATTGGCCTCAAGCTTTATCCATCATTTGGCTTTTATAAATCCATTATTAAAGAGTAAAGTTTATATAATTTATAACCTTCTTTTAATTCTAAGTAGGTAAAGATGTACATTTATTTTTTAATGGTTAGGGATAACCTTTCACAATTAATTAATACTTTTTGCAATAGTACGGCAATATGTAGGATTTTTACATTACAGTAGATATTAATGGTTGCTTTTATCACAGAAACCTGTCCCATCACTGAAATAAAGCTTTTCTTAGGTTACCAGTAGATTTCAATTTATGTCTTCTGTTACCTTCACTAGATTGTACATTTTTCCATTATTGTATTATTTAGTGTTCCTCTTTCTATTTATTAAATTAGACTGAAAAATGTAGTTCACTTTGCTAATAAACTCTGTAAATAGGTTTGTATCCTTACAGTATGAAGAAAAATATATATGTACAGTATATATATATATATATATATATATATATATATACACATACATATATATATATATATATATATATATATATATATATATATATATATACACACACACATTGTCAAAAGTATTGGGATGCCTGCCTTTACACGCACATGAACTTTAATGGCATCCTAGTCTTAGTCAATATTGAGTTGGCCCACCCTTTGTAGCTATAACAGCTTCAATTCTTCTGGGAAGGCTGTCCACAAGGTTTAGGAGTGTGTCTATGGAAATGTTTAACTATTCTTCTGGAAGCTTATTTGAGGTCAGGCACTGATGTTGGAAGGGAAGGCCTTGCTCACGGTGTTCTATCGGGTTTATGTCAGGACTCCGTGCAGGCCAGTCAAGTTCCTACACCCCAAACTCACTCATCCATGTCTTTATGGACCTGGCTTTGTGCACTGGTCCCAATCATGTAGTGAAGGGGGGTATTATGCTGTGGGGTTGTTTTTCAGGGGTTGGGCTTGGCCCCTTAGTTCCAGTGAAGGGAACTCCTAAGGTATCAGCATACATAGACATTTTGTACAATTTCATGCTCCCAATTTTGTAGGAACAGTTTAGGGTTGGCCCCTTCCTGTTCCAATATGACTGCGCACCAGTGCACAAAGCAAAGTCCATAAAGACATGGATGAGCGAGTTTGGGGTGGAGGAGCTTGACCCCATAGAATATCTTTGGGATGAATTAGAGCGGAGACTGCGAGCCAGGCCTTCTTGCCCACATCAGTGCCTGACCTCACAAATGTGCTTCTGGAAGAATTGTCAAACATTTCCATAGACACACTCCTAAACCTTGTGGAGAGCCTTCCCAGAAGAGTTGAAGCTGTTATAACGAAAATGGTGAGCCAACTCAATATTGAACCCTACGGACTAAGACTGGGATGCCATTAAAGTTCACTGTGTGTAAAAGCAGGCTTCCCAATACTTTTAACAATATAGTGTATATACAGTATCTCACAAAAGTAAGTACACCCCTCACATTTTTGTAAATATTTTTTTATATCTTTTCATGTGACAACACTGAAGAATTTACACTTTGCTACAATGTAAAGTAGTGAGTGTACAGCTTGTATAACAGTGTAAATTAGCTGTCCCCTCAAAATAACTCAACACACAGCCATTAATGTCTAAACCGCTGGCAACAAAAGTGAGTACACCCCTAAGTGAAAATGTCCAAATTGGGCTCAAAGTGTCAATATTTTGTGTGGCCACCATTATTTTCCAGCACTGCCTTAACCCTCTTGGGCATGGAGTTCACCAGAGCTTTACAGGATGCCACTGGAGTCCTCTTCCACTCCTCCATGACAACATCACGGAGATGGTGGATGTTAGAGACTTTGCACTCCTCCACCTTCCGTTTGAGGATGCCCCACAGATGCTCAATAGGGTTTAGGTCTAGAGACATGCTTGGCCAGTCTGTCACCTTTACCCTCACCTTCTTTAGTAAGGCAGTGGTCGTCCTGGAGTTGTGTTTTGGGTCGTTATCATGTTGGAATACTGCCCTGCGGCCCAGTCTCCAAAGGGAGGGGATCATGCTCTGCTTCAGTATGTCACAGTACATGTTGGTATTCATGGTTCCCTCAATGAACTGTAGCTCCCTAGTCCCGGCAGCACTCATGAAGCCCCAGACCATGACACTCCCACCACCATTGTAGGCAAGACACACTTGTCTTTGTACTCCTCACCTGGTTGCCGTGACACATGCTTGACACCATCTGAACCAAATAAGTTTATCTTGGTCTCATCAGACCACAGGACATGGTTCCAGTAATCCATGTCCTTAGTCTGCTTTTCTTCTGCAAACTGTTTGCGGGCTTTCTTGTGCATTATCTTTAGAAGAGGCTTCCTTCTGGGACGAGAGCCATGCAGACCAATTTGATGCTGTGTGTGGCGTATGGTCTGAGCACTGACAGGCTAACCCCCCACCCCTTTAACCTCTGCTGCATTCATATGTCTATTACCCAAATAAAACCACTGGATATGATGCTGAGCATGTGCACTCAACTTCTTTGGTCAACCATGGTGAGTCCTGTTCTGAGTGGAACCTGTCCTATTGAACTGCTATATGGTCTTGGCCACCGTGCTGCAGCTCAGTTTCAGGGTATTGGCAATCTTCTTATAGCCTAGGCCATCTTTATGTAGAGCAACACTTATTTTTCTTAGATCCTCAGAGAGCTCTTTGTTATGAGATGCCATGTTGAACTTCCAGTGACCAGTATGAGAGAGTGAGAGAGATAACACCAAATTTAACACACCTGCTCCCCATTCACACCTGAGACCTTGTAACACTAACAAGTCACATGACACCGGGGAGGGAAAATGGCTAATTGGGCCTGATTTGGACATTTTCACTTAGGGGTTAGACATTAATGGCTGTGTGTTGAGTTATTTTGAGGGGACAGCAAATTTACACTGTTATACAAGCTGTACACTCACTACTTTACATTGTGGCAAAGTGTAATTTCTTCAGTGTTGTCACATGAAAAGATAGAATAAAATATTTACAAAAATGTGAGGGGTGTACTCACTTTTGTGAGATACTGTGTGTGTGTATATATATATATATATATATATATATATATATATATATATATATATATATATATATATATATATATATTAGTACAATGTGGTAGAGGTAGTATGCCATCTTAGGGTGACAATGCTGCTCTTTTATACTGTAGGTATAGTAGAGTGTGTACATATAGCCACCCTAGGACAGGAAGTGCGTTATTGGCAGTATCGCCAGGTGAAATAAAGAAAAAAAAAGACTAAAAAAAATAAAATAAAAATAAAACGCAATCACTACATCAAATGACTGGTAAGTTACAATATATTCTATGCTTTTTTCTAGGTTTAGATATACTTTATGATGAACATATTAAACCTTAAGCCCTATGTGCCAGTGATGGCAGATCTGTTTAAAGTCTGCATCTTAATTATATGAATAATAGATAAGCTATGCCCAAATGATATAAGCTTGGATGTAACTACATGGGGTAGATAACATAATTTCTTGTTACTCATTGCAACCAATAAACATAGCTTTTTCATTTTCAACTCAACACTGCAAAAATGATGGCTAGAAGTTGGCTGCTAGTTTTGGGCAACACTGTTACTCAAGCTCTCTACTCGTATTATATTATGTTCAGAGTGAAATAGTATTTCTTTTCCTCCTTGGTCCATTCTTTTATTTATTGTTTAGGATTATTTGTGTGGAAATTCCAAAATTGAACTCAAAGTTTTTCACATTTCAAAGATTTTAGTGTATCTATGGTAAAAATTTTAAATCCAATAAATCATATATTCATGTAATCGCTTACAGAGTGTACATCTTTATCTTTTAATCCTTGCTTGTGTTCCAGCCAGGACTGCAGCCCCATATTTCCTGTTTCTCTTTCAGCATCCTATAGAACCACCCTTGCATGCAGGGACTAGAGTTGTGTCTCCCTACACTGTGTGTGACCATAGAAACACACAGCCCCTATAGCCTAGAATGGCAAGACACTGAAAAGACATTGCACCTTTCTTTCTCTAAGCTAAAGACTGGCTCCAGACTGCACTGCCAACCATTAAAGTGATTGTAAAGTCTCATTTTTTTTTTTTTTCTAGGTAAAAATAACAAACATGTCATACTTACCTGTTCTGTGCAGTTGGTTTTGCACAGAGTAGCCCGGATCCTCCTCTTCTTGGGTCCGTCTTCAGCGCTCCTGGCCCTCCCTCCTGTTGAGTGCCCCCACAGCAAGCAGCCACCCGAGCCAAGCCACAGCCCTCCTGTGTCCTTTCAGATATGGAGCCATGGCCCGGCCCTGCCCCTTTCTCTCCTCATTGGCTGACTGGCTTTAATTGACAACATTGGGAGCCAATGGTGCTGCGCTGCTGTCTCAGCCAATGAGGAGGGGAGTTCCGGCCAGCCGAGTGTCTCATGCAACATCGCTGGATCTAGAGGGGCTCAGGTAAGTATTAGGGGGCTGCTGCACACAGAAGGCTTTTTATCTTATAGAATGCATTAAGATAAAAAAACCTTCTGACTTTACAATCACTTTAACTCTTTCTTGTGAGGTTCAGGGAAGAAACACGGAGGAAGCAGCTGTCAGCAGCATTAAGTGCCGGGGGAAGAAGAATATTTAACAAATAGTTTACTGGGGAATTCTTTTTTTATTGTGCTCAATGTGTTAATGTGGCTTTAAACCTCTGAAAGGAAATATGAACAAAGCATACCCTTTCATAGTGTTCACTTGCCTCAATCCAAAGCATCTTGTGTGACTTCTTCTCTGTCATTCCTCTGCTATCATAGTCACTTCTGACAGGTTATGCTGACACCACAGAATCCTGGGGACACACAGCACACAGAAGGTGTTTGGCAGCCTCAGATGTGCATGTTTCTCTATGAGACTGTGTAGAGGGGAGGGTGTCCATTCCCTCCACTCAGGTCACAGATTACACTCCCAGATCTAGACTGCACACTGTTTGACATCACATCCCCCATCTCCTGCCTTTTGGAGAACATAGTCTTTGATCTACTTACTTTGAATGGCTGTAAAGGAGAGAGCGCAGCAGAAAAACTGGTACAACGTATGTAGCAAGATTTGTTTAATCTCTGTGTATCACCTGAAGCTATTCACTTACAACCAATTTAAGATAAAAACACTGAGGGTTTAATACTACTTTAATTGCAAATTATTATCTGTTTGTGGTCCAAAGATACTGAGAAAGACTACTTCAGTAATTATGCTCAAAAGGACCTCGTCACCACAGAATAGTTTTTTACCCAAAAGATCACATGTAAAAAAAAAAATGTGAATCTATTTAAATGTCTGGCAGCTCCCCAGCTGCTTCCACACTTCTGGGTGTATATAAAGACTTCTCTCTTTTTATGTATGCCTCCATAATTTAGGTGTAATCCAGTATTTTTAATGGAGGGATTTTGGACCAGGAACCAAGATGGCATAATAGTGTTTGTATACCTTTCTTTGTGTTATTTAGTGGAGAAATGTGTGTTAAAGGAGGATGAAATAGCATGCAAGGAAAAGTAGTGCTATTTTGCCAAATTGATATGAGGTTCTTACTCATTAAAACTGCACTTTAGTCAGCTTAGGGGGATATAACAGAGATGGATACTTACTTATCCCTTCACAAGAGAAACTATAATGCTGTAATGGTTTGGCTGAACCATTTTTTAACATGTTTTAGTTTATATGCTTTAAAAATGTTATATATATATATATATATATATATTGAGTAAAATTATAAAAACAACACTTATGTGTTTGTCCCTATTTATCATGAGCTGCCTTTAAAGATCTACGACTTTTTCTATGTACACCAAAGGCCTATTTTTCTCAAATATTGTTCACAAATCTGTCTGAATCTGTGTTAGTGAGCACTTCTCCTTTGCCGAGATAATCCATCCACCTTACAGGTTTGGCATATCAAGATGCTGATTAGAAAGCATGATTATTGCACAGGTGTGCCTTAGGCTGGCCACAATAAAAGGCCACTCTAAAATGTGCATTTTTATCACACAGCACAATGCCACAGATGTTGCAAGTTTTGAGGGAGCGTGCAATTGGCATGATGACTGCAGGAATGTCCACCAGAGCTGTTGCCCTTTAATTGAATGTTAATTTCTCTACCATAAGCCGTCTCCGAAGGCATTTCAGAGAATTTGGCAGTACATCCAACCGTCTCACAACCACAGACCATGTGTAACCACACCAGCGAAGGACCTCCACATCCAGCATCTTCACCTCCAAGATCATCTGAGACCAGCCACCCTGACAGTTGCTGCAACCTGCGGTTTGCATAACCAAAGAATTTCTGTGCAAACTGTCAGAAACCATCTCAGGGAAGCTCATCTGCATGCTCGTCGTCCTCATCAGGGTCTTCACCTGACTGCAGTTCGTTATCGTAACCGACTTGAGTGGGCAAATGCTCACATTCGATGGCGTCTGGCACTTTGGTGAGGTGTTCTCTTCACGGATGAATCCCGGTTTTCACTGTACAGGGCAGATGGCAGACAGCGTGTATGGCAATGTGTGGGTGAGCGATTTTCTGATGTTGTGGATCGAGTGGCCCATGGTGGCGGTGGGGTTATGGTATGGCCAGGTGTATTCTATAGACAACGAACACAGGTGCATTTTATTGATGGCATTTTGAATGCACAGAGATACCATGACGAGATCC
The DNA here is from genome assembly GCA_028564925.1 of Lithobates sylvaticus. Lineage (NCBI taxonomy): Eukaryota > Metazoa > Chordata > Amphibia > Anura > Ranidae > Lithobates > Lithobates sylvaticus. The sequence continues at coordinate 577,346,848 of CM053026.1, read as the reverse complement.
TGAGGCCCATTGTTGTGCTATTCATCCATGACCATCACCTCATGATGCAGCATGATAATGCACGGATCTGTACACAATTCCTGGAAGCTGAAAACATCCCAGTTCTTGCATGGCCAGCATACTCACAGGACATGTCACCCATTGAGCATGTTTGGGATGCTCTGGATCGGCGTATACGACAGCGTGTTCCAGTTCCTGAAAATATCCAATATCCATCCTTAGACCAGCCCGCATGGCACCAACAACTTTGCACAGCCATTAACCACTTGCCTACCAGGTACGAACACCTCCTTCCTGACCAAGCCATTTTTTAGCTTTCAGCGCTGTCGCATTTTGAATGACAATTGTGCGGTCATGCAACGCTGTACCCAAATAAAATTTTTATCATTTTTTCCCCACAGATAGAGCTTTATTTTGGTGGTATTTGATCACCTCTGCGGTTTTTATTTCTTGCACTATAAACAAAAGAAGAGGGACAAGTTTGAAAAAACACAATATTTTTTACTTTTTATTATAATAAATATCCAATTTTTTTTTTTTTTAACCACTTCAGCCCCGGACCAATTGGCAGCCAAAGGACTAGGCCCCTTTTTGCGATTCGGCACTGCGTCGCTTTAACTGACAATTGCGCGGTCGTGCGACGTGGCTCCAAAACAAAATTGGCGTCCTTTTTTTCCCACAAATAGAGCTTTCTTTTGGTGGTATTTGATCGCCCCTGCGGTTTTTATTTTTTGCACTATAAACAAAAATAGAGCGACAATTTTGAAAACAATGCAATATTTTTTGCTTTTTGCTATAATAAATATCCCCAAAAAAAATATATAAAAAAAACGTTTTTTTTTTTTCCTCAGTTTAGGCCGATACGTATTCTTCTACATATTTTTGGTAAAAAAAAGGGCAATTAGCGATTATGTATTGGTTTGCGCAAAAGTTATAGCGTTTACAAAATAGGGGATAGTTTTATAGCATTTTTATTAATATTTTTTTTTTTTACTAGTAATGGTGGCGATCAGCGATTTTTATTGTGACTGCGACATTATGGCGGACACATCGGACATTTTTGACACATTTTTGGGACATATGTCAGCACTGATTCCTATGTAAATGACAGTTGTAGTGAAAGAGTTAACCACTAGGGGGCGGGGAGGAGTCAGTGTGACGTGTTGTGTTTTTTTTTACAGTAGGGGGCGTGGCTGTACGTCTGACGTCATTGATCGGCATTCCCGATGACAGGGAACAGCCGATCACTGACAGTCAGTGTAGGAAGCGCGGGGAGAGGTTTGTTTACACAAACCTCTCCCCGTTCTTCAGCTCCGTAACCCGATCCCGGGACACCAGCGGCGATCGGGTCCGCTGGTCCCAGCGGCCGGGGTCACGGAGCTCCCGACCGGGTCGCGAGCGCGCCGCTGGCGGCGCGCGCGCGACCCACAAGCAGGCACATGCACGATCACGTACAGGTACGTGATTTTGCCTGCCCGTGCCATTTTGCCGACGTATATCGGCGTTAGGCGGTCGGGAAGCGGTTAAACACATTTTTTCCTCAGTTTAGGCCGATACGTATTCTTCTACATATTTTTTGGTAAAAAAAATTGCAATAAGTGTATATTGATTGGTTTGCGCAAAAGTTATAGCGCCTACAAAATAGGGGATAGATTTATAGCATTTTTATTATTATTATTTTTTTACGCGACGATCTGCGATTTTTATCGTGACTGCGACATTGCGGCGGACATATCGGACACTTTTGACACATTTTTGGGACCATTCACATTTATACAGCGATATGTGCTATAAAAATGCATTGATTACTGTATAAATGTGACTGGCAGGGAAGGGGTTAACACTAGGGGGCGCGCAGGGGTTAATATGTTCCCTATGTTAGTGATTCTAACTGTGGGGGGAGGGGACTGACTGGGGGAGGGGACCGATCGGTGTCCCTATGTACAAGGCACATACCATCGGTCTCCTCTCCAGTGACAGGACGTGGATCTGTGTGTTTACATACACAGATCCACGTCCTGCTCAGTTACTGGGCAATCGGCGGTGCCCGGCAGGCATCGCGGCCGCCGGGCACGCGCATCGGGTCCCCAGCGAAATGTTAGCGCCGTCATATGACGGCAGTCTGCCACAAGAGCCGCACCGCCGACCAACATTCCACAGGCCACAATCAACAACCTGATCGACTCTATGCGAAGTAGATGTGCTGCACTATGTGAGGAAAATGATGGTCTCACCAGATACTGACTGGTTTTCAGACCCCGACCCCCCAATACAATAAAACTGCACATTTTAGAGTGGCCTTTTATTGTGGCCAGCCTAAGGCACACCTGTGCAATAATCATGCTGTCTAATCAGCATCTTGATATGCCACACCTGTGAGGTGGATGGATTATCTCGGCAAAGGGGAAGTGCTCACTAACACAGATTTAGACAGATTTGTGAACAATATTTGAGAGAAATAGGCCACTTGTGTACATAGAAAAAGTTGCAGATCTTTGAGTTCAGCTCATGATAAATAGGGAGACACACACAGGTCCCAGAACACAGCGGGGGGCTCTCTGCAGAAGAGGACGTGACATCCTGGGCCACGGCAAAGGCTGGATCAGAAATACACTTAATACTTCCAAAAAAGGTACTAAATAATGAAAAAAAAATCTTAAATATCCATAAACGAGGGGTGGAGAGGTGGTCTTTCGTTTAAGACCACCTCTAAAAAGTGTGTGGAACTTTGCTTTAAGTTCCCTCAGTAAAAGCACACCCCCCACAGATAGAATATTACAAGCTTGAAGCATGTGCTATCAACACAGCAAAAAAAACATAATATTTAAAAATTTAAATAAAAAATAAATCAGTGTAAAAAAAAAGTCAAATGCAAAAAAGTCCAAAATATGTGATAAATATCACCACCAAAAAAGTGTCTTCCACCAGCTAATGTGAGGAACAGAGCTAAAATGCACTCACCGACATTTCACACGGGCGCCTCCATTTGGCTTGCTCAGCGGGGGGGGGGGGGGGGGGGGTCACTCTGCTGATCCCCGCTGAGCAGATGAATGACAGGTCGCGGTGCAGAGCGGGGACAGACACAGTCCCGCTCGCCTCTATGGGCAAATCAGGTGAAAATGGACCACCTGTCCGTTTTCATATCTGATCAGATCTGCCAGGCAGATGGAAAATAGGACTACCATCTGTCTGGATTTTGCGGACAGGATCTGTCAACCCCAGGCAGATAAGGGAAACCGGCAGTGGAGCTTTGCGACTGCACGTTTCCCACTGCATGAGTCTGGATGACATCCTGGGCCACGGCAAAGGCTGGATCAGAAATACACTTAATACTTCCAAAAAAGGTACTAAATAATGAAAAAAAAAACCCCCCAAGCACACCCCCCACAGTTAGCAATCACTCCTAGGGAACTCATTTAACCCTTTGATTGCCCCTGATGTTAACCCCTTCCTTGTCAGTGTCATTAGTACAGTAACAGTGCATATTTTTAGCACTGATCACAGTATTAGTGTGACTGGTCCCCAAAAGTGTCAAAAGTCCCAGTTAGGCGTCCGATTTGTCCGTCGCATCGCAGTCCCACTATAAGCCGCGAATCGCAGCCATTACTAGTAAAAAATAAAATAAAAAATTAATTAATTAAAATAACTCACAGTTTGTAGACGCGGTAACTTTTGCGCAAACCAATCAATATACACGTATATTACATATAACAAAAATATCTAGCAAACTACATATTGGCCTAAATTGATGAAGAAATTAGATTTTTTTTTTTTTTACATTTATTGGGAATGTTTTATAGCAGAAAAAAAAAAATATATTTTTTTTTTTTCAAAATTGTGGGTATTTTTTTGTATATAGTGCAAAAATAAAAAAAACGCAGAGGTCATCAAATACCACCAAAAGAAATTTCTATTTGTGGGGAAAAAAGATAAAAACCGCAGGGGTGAAAAAATACCACCAAAATAAATCTCTATTTGTGGGGGAAAAAAAAGACATACTGTTTTGTTTTGGGTACAGCGTTACACGCCCGTGCAAATGTCAGTTAAAGTAGGGCAGTGCCGTATCACAAAAAAATTACCTGGTCGTGAAGGGGGGTAAACCAAACCTTCTGGAGCTGAAGTGGTTAAAGAGGAAGTAAAGCCTACCTACCTGAGATCGAAGCCCCTGGATCGGCCCTCGTTCGCCTCCTCCAAAGCCGCCATCTATCCCAGAGTAACTTCCGGGTATCACGGCTCCGGTGCTGTGACTGGCCGGAGCCGCGATGGCGTCACTACCGTGAATGCGCGCTGGTGCCGCCACTAACGGCATGATCGACGTTAGAAACGGCACGCTCAGTGCACCTGCGTCTGATGTCTATGGACGCATGCACCATAGACATCAGTGCCACTATTTCTGCAAATATCTCCTAAACCTTTTAGGTTTGGGAGATATTTCTTGCACCTACAGGTAAGCCTTTAATCTAGGCTTACCTGTAGGTTAACGTGGTTGTAATGGGTTTACAACCACTTTAAACAAGACTAAGGTAAGGAAATGGTAAAGGTGAACAATAGCCTACAGCGTTACCTGTTGGCTGAATATATAAATGCAAAATACTAATTTAAAAATTGTGGGGTTGATTTACTAAAGGCAAACAGACTGTGCACAGTTGCTCCAGGGCTTAGTAAATTAGGTGAACCTTCACTTTGCAAAGAATACCCAATCACATGCAAAAAACAAAAAACAAAAAAAAACTGTATTTTTGCTTGCACATGATTGGGTGATGGAGTTCAGCGGGGCTTTTGCTAATTTACTAAGCTCTGGAGCAAATGCTTTTACAGGGTGTAACTGCAGTTTGCAAAGTGCACAGTCTATTTGCCTTTAGTACATCAACCTCTTTGTGTCTACCTGGAAAAAATATTTAAATGTTATGCCAATAAATAAACAAAATAAACTATAAACAAGGTACATTATCTTTATGCACTCACACAAGCAATAGATTATAGTATACATAATAAGTATAATAAGTATACTGTTTTGCTCTGTACAGGTAGTCCATTCACGGTGACATTCATAAATAATGCAAGAAATGAAATAATACGTTGTTTATAGTCCCTTCTGGGGGATTAGATCTCTTGTGGACATTTGCTTTCAGCGTTGTGTTTCCTAATAATCAGCTTCACCTGCTGTACATTTGATTTTTTTTCAGAGCTTTGTAAGATTGTTTGCTACCATATGGCCTCCGTGAGAAGGTCTAGACAGTGATCTGGGTATTATTCTGTAATAATAGAGACAGTTGTGTCAGAGGCTCACAAATGAATGAAACACAACTGCCCATGTACAACGCCTCCAGCCAGATTTTAAGAACATGGATTGGTTTATGGAAAAAAAGTATGGCCATTTGTTTAGCAGTAGAAAGCATGAAAAAAAAAAAATGTATTACACACCGTTGTACACAGTACTGTTACAAAAAGTTTGCACTTCAGAGGACAGCACTTGTAGAACATGCCGTCATATCAGAAGATAGAAGAGTCAGTTAATGAAAATATGAAATATGTCATCGGTAGAATACTTTAGTATGTCTGAAGCATCATCTGTCTCTAGGTATATTAGGACTTGCGTGGAATGAATACTCATTTTTGTGGAAATCTGCCCAATCTGACAATCATCTGGTTTTAATACCAATGGGCTTTCTATTTACTTGTACAAATAAATCTAAATGAATATATGACATCTGCAAACAATAGCAGATATATAAAGTATATACACAGTGGGGTTGAGTTACTAAATCTGGAGAGTGCAAAATCTGGTGCAGCTCTGCATAGAAGCCAATCAGCTTCTAACTTCAGCTTGACAAAAAAACTAGATAAAAACTGGAAGCTGATTGGTTTCTATGCAGAGCTGCACCAGATTTTTGCACTCTCCAGTTTTAGTAAATCCACCCAGTATACTGTCTGAAAAGCAGCAAGAAAGCAGGTCATTAACCATACTGCTACCACCGAAACGTCCTTCAGTATCCTGTGAGTGTTTTAAAGTAAATCTAAAGGCAAAACTTTAATTTTTTTAATTTTGAAAATGGTTGAAAGACACAATTTTTTTGGGTTCCTGTCCTGGAGACACAGTAGGAAGTGAAAGTAAATCTCTTCAACATGAGGGAAATGTCCTCCTAAAACATAAGGGATAAGGCACTTTTTTCTCTCTCTGATAAATTGTAATCTTTTGTCCTGAATCCTTCCTTGGAAGGAAAATAGCATTGCGCTTAATGGTTATGTGAGAGGGCATAAGCAAAACCTGATATCTATGTGTCTGTCATAGGCTTGTGCATCGGGTGTGCCGGGTGTGCCACACCCTAATCACCCGTGCTGTCTCCCAAGATCTGCCCTGAAATGTTGCATTCAAGAGAGTGTGTAACCCCCCCGCTGCCTGTAAAACAGTTTCACAAGCAGCAGATCGTGAGGTTTACCAGAGCTGCTGAGTGTGTGAACTGTCATACAATGTCACTGCTTGCAGAGAGAGAGAGAGAGAGACCAACTGTCAAAATTCAGCGGTGATGTCAGGGGTGGGCAGGACTGAATGGCTATCAAATACCAGCCAATGGGATGGGGTCTGGGCATGCCGCTATGTTTATGTGGCTCCACCTCCTTTCTTAAGCTGCCCAATCATTGGCTGGTGTTGATAGCTGCTTGGTCCCGCCCATCCTCGACATTGCTGCTGAGTTGTTACAGCTCCTCTCTCTCCCTGCAAGTAGTTACATTAGCTGACAGTTTAACAGACCGAGTGGCTCTGGCAAGTCTGTCTGCTGCATGTGAAACACCTACTCCCCCTCTGCCAGTGCAAATCAATGCTGCCAATCAGTGCCAACCAAGGCTGCCTATCAGTGCCAAACAATGCTGCCTATCAGTGCCAACCAGTGCCAACCAATGCTGCCTATCAGTGCCAACCAATGATGCCAATCAGTGTCAACCAATGCTGCCTATCAGTGCCAACCAGTACCAACCAATGCTGCCTATCAGTGCAAATCAATGATGCCTATAAGTGCCAACCAATGCTGCCAATCAGTGCCAACCAGTGCCAACCAATGCTGCCTATCAGTGCCAACCAGTGCCAAGTGTCAACCAATGCTGCCTATCAGTGCCAACCAATGTTGCTATGCCAATTAGTGCCAATCAGTGCTGCCAATTAGTGTCAATCAATGCTGCCAATCAGTGCCAGCCAATGCTGACTATCAGTGCCAATCAATGCTGCCAATCAGTGCCAATCAATGCTGCCAATCAATGCCAATAAATGCTGCCTATCAGTGCCAATCAATGCTGCCAATCAATGCCAACCAATGCTGCCAATCCGTGCCAACCAATTCTGCCTATCAGTGCCAACCAATGCTGCCTATCATTGCAAATGAATGCTGCCTATCAATTCCAATGCTGCCTATGGCCCTAAATATTGGCTCTTGTGATTAGAGGCAATCGCTATGCACTGCATTTCTGATGGTCAAACTGAAAAGTTTTTGTCCAAAACTTTCTGATACTCTAACTTCACGAACTCTGGAGAGGGTAGCAACAAATGCAAACTTCATGTCTAGTGACTAGTCCTTTGACCGCTGCCTGTATTATTTTTGTGCACAGCTGTCACAGTTCAGTTCCTTTTAAATTCTATTTTTGTTTACAACATATACCTAATACTATTATAGGCATCCTTTAAATCATGATTTCAAACTCTTGTGATGAACTTGGATACCACTTTTAATCAATTAAATTATGTTATTAAATTATAGTTGTTGTTATTATTATTATTATTATTATTATTATTATTATTATTATATTGGTGGTGATTGTGGTGGGTAGGAGTAGCGGCAGCAGCTTCAGTAATATTATTAGAAATAGTTAATGTAGCTATAGTAGCAACTTCATCTACACCTATGCTCTCGCTAAAGCTAATATTTTGATTTCAAATGTCTATAAATGAATAATAAAAAAGCAAATATCTAGTCTCCAAGAGTTGCTGACATTTAAGAAAGTTGTGTGCATGATTTCTCTAGGCATTATTATTTTAGGCTATTAAAGACTGAATTGGAAAGAAACATTTATATGTCCTTGTTGGCTTCGGGCACCTCCACACTACAGTTTGTAAGCTAATTATGCATGAAACAATTCTGAACTGTAAAAAAGTACACTCGCAGTAAACACTTGAAACGGATGTTACAAAATAAAAAATATAAAATGTGAAATATTTTAGAGCATATGCTTATTTATTTTGTGTATGCGAAAAAAAACTCAAAATTAAATGTTGGAAAAAATAGTAAATATTTTTGCATGGTCTTTCCAGAAGTGTTTATTTTATTTATAGAGAAACACATTTGGAGCATGCACAGATGTATGCTATTTTACTCTTGAATTGCTTCTCATAAGTCTTTTTTACTTTAAAGCAGAAAATCCCCAAAGACATTTTCTTTTGCTTCAGTGGTGTCATCAAATTGAACACTGGCACAGCTCCAAAAAATATTTTATTTTGACCAAGGCTTTAAATAAAGATCCCTGCATTGCTAACTTATGAATGTATTTCTAATCAATCCTGTGAAGTTTCAAACTACATCAAAATTTAATTTAAAACGCATCTGATATGCAGAAAAATCCTTTCTGTACTTTTGCATCTGATTCAAAGAGGCAATTATTAAAATGTATTAGCTTTGCTTTCATATCAATGCAAACCAGAGCATGGTAGTAGCTTGGGTGGATAGATTGGTAAAGAAGACTCCAACAGGGCAAAGTGTTTACGTCTTTAAGCATAATGAAATATTCATGGTGACAAAGTTTCTGTTGCTCAGCTCTGTGGTCTACTATTCAACAGCAAAACTGTTGATGTAAAACTACAATTAAGGTCCAAAGAATTTAACTGTATTATATATAAGCTTGTGTTAAAAGGGGGTTCTAAAAATGCTCATGGTGCCATTACTGGATGTAACATTAAAAGAGAGAACATTGGATAGTTTTCTAGGAATTAACCATATTTTGTCTTGGCATTTTTCTTTTACAATAGGCTTATGTGGTATATTTCGTACAAACCACCCAAATATTAAATGTTTATGTTCACATGAAATACAGATAACACTTACATGGTTTTACCTAAACTTGTACAGGCAAGTATTTATAGTTTATTTGTTACAGGTACTTACAGGTTCATCTCATAAAATTGGAATATCATCCAAATGTCGCTATGATTAAGCGCCATTGAGGCGTGAAACGCGTTAGCTATCCATGCTGTATGCTGTATTTTTAATGATATAACTGTATTTCTTGGATTTTACCCATTACCAATAAAGAAGCCTTTTTGAAGTGCGGCCATCCAGATTTTCTTTTTTCTACTCTATTACGAGCAGAGCCAGCACCAGCTAAATCCAATTAGGGTGGATACTACCTCCTTTGTGGGACTACAGACTAGAGCGGTATCTTCACACTTAAATCATCAAAAAGTAATTTTTTTTCAGTAATTCAATTCAAAAAGTGAAACTCATGTATTGTTTTATAGATGCATTACACACAGAGCAATATATTTCATCACGGACTGTGGAAAATTTTGCATTATATTTGGTCCCTGAGTCTGGAGGAAGAGTAGAGAGGCACAGAATCCAAGTGGCATGAGGTCCAGTGTGAAGTTTCCACTGTCAGTGATGATTTGGGGAGCCATGTTACCTGCTGACGTTGGTCCACTGTGTTTTATCAAGTCCAAAGTCAGTGCAGCGCTCTAGCAGGAAATTCTAGGGCACTTCATGCTTTCCTCTGCTGACCAGCTTTATTAAGATGCTGATTTCATTTTCCAGCAGGACTTGGCACCTGCCCACACTGCCAAAAGTACCAGTACCTGGTTTAATGATCATGGTATCACTGTGCTTCATTGGCCAGCAAACTCGCCTGACCTAAACCCCATAGAGAATCTGTGGGGTATTGTCAAGAGGAAGATGAGAGACACCAGACCCAAAAATACGGACGAGCTGAAGGCCACTATCAAAGCAACCTGGGCTTCCATAACACCTCAACAGTGCCACAGGCTGATTGCCTCCATACCACGCTGCATTAATGCAGTAATTCATGCAAAAGGAGCCCCGACCAAGTATTGGGTGCATATTATACTGTACATGGACATACTTTTCAGTAAGTCGATATTTCTGTATTAAAAATCCTTTTTTTTTATTGGTCTTATGTAATATTCAATTTTTCTGAGATACAGAATTTTTAGTTTTCACTAGCTGTAAGCCATAATCATCAAAATAAAAAGAAAGAAATGCTTGAAACATATCACCCTGTGTGTAACGTATCTATAAAAAATATATGAGTTTCACTTTTTAAATAGAATTACTGAAATAAATTAACTTTTTGATAATATTCTAATTTTATGAGATGCACCTGTATATATCACCATCAATTTACACAGCACAAACACTTTTTTTGTACATTCACATCAGTCCCTGCCATTAAGGAGCTTACAATCGAAGGTCCTTAACTCACATTCATACACATACTAGGGCCAGGGTAGAGCCTTATGCCATGTACACACGGTTGGACTTTCCGACGGCAAATGTGCGATCGTAGCCCGTTGTCGGAAATTCCGACTGTGTGTAGGCTCTATCATACAGTTTCCATTGGAATTTCCGTCGTGATCTGGTTCTCAAATTTTACAACAACAAAATCCGTGTGTGCAGACAATTCCGACACACAAAGTGCCACGCATGCTCAGAATCAAGCAGAAGAGCAGCACTGGCTATTGAACTTCATTTTTCTCGGCTCGTCGTACGTGTTGTACGTCACCGCGTTCTTGACGTTCAGAATTTCCAACCAACTTTGTGCGACCGTGTGTATGCAAGACAAGTTTGAGCCAACATCCATCGGAAAAAAACATGGGATTTTGTTGTCGGAATGTCCGATCGTGTGTATGCGGCATTACACGCTGATGTCACAACACTGTCTGACTCTCGGATGCCAGCCATCTTAGTAAGCCCAGCTGCATATGTATGTGTACTCCATGTGGATTTTATGTTGATATTATTATTGATATTCATTTTAATAAATACTACACTTTATATTATACTTTGGGCTCCATGTGTTGAGCAGCTCTCATACAGGACGCCTCTCTGACCGCATATTACCCATATTGAAGAGGAAACTATGGAGGTTCTGTGAGGCTGGAATGTTATAATAGGCTAATATCCTTTAGCTTTCTAGTAAGTGCATAGTGGTGGAGGATTTGCACAAGTGGATGCACAACATACTTTACTGCTACACTTGGAAGCACTATTATTGGAATCCTTTGGTGAATGTCATTTTGGACATTTATTGGACCGCTGATACATTTAAATACCACTAGGGACTTTTTGGGCACTTAAAGTGTTACTAATCCCAGTAATATGAAAATAGTTCCCCCCCCCCCCCCCCCCCCCCCCTCAGTGTCCAAAGCTTATAAATCTTCTTTTTACATTAAAATACTGCCACTATATACATTTTTGGATGATCTTTATACCACGGTTACATGATAAACTGCAGAGTTTCGCCAGTGCTGAGACTTCAGGAAGGAGGATATTTCCACTGTAGCCTGTATACACACCCACATGTGTGCTGTCAATATGATGTAACCTGGATAGTAAATGTGCTCTCCAGCAAAAGACACATCTGAGCATGTGCAGGTTGGCTACTCTGCCTAGCTGGCCTTCCACCGATAGACAGTGCAGGAGGGAAGGATCTGTGCATACAGGATAAAACAGCCTTTTTACACAATGCAGAGGATTAACCCCTTAAGTTCCACAGTGAGTATAACAAGCATGCTATGCTGCATATACAGACAGATTTTACTGTTGTGGGTTTAGTAACACTTTAAGTGGTGCTTGTATAAGTTTACATGTTTTGATTTGCTTAATATTTGGATGCACTTTGTAAGCATAGCTTTATGAATGCTCTTTATACACTTTATATGAATTTTCAATTGCTTAATATTTGGATGCACTTTGCAGGCATAGCTTTATAAATGCTCTTCATACACTTTATATGAATTTCTATCTGCACTTTATGTATATATTTTTATTAATTTTCTTCATGTACTTTATACATATAATTTTATGAATTTCTCTTTATGCACTTTATTTTAAGCACTGCACTGTTTCTGATTTACATACTAGGTCCAATTTAGACCGAAGCCAATTAACCTACCAGCATGTCTTTGGAGTGTGGGAGGAAACCTGAGTGCCTTGAGGAAACCCAGGCAGACACAGGTAGAAAGCGCAAAGTTTGTGCAGGTTGTGCCGTAGTTGGGGTTTGAATGACCCTAATGCTGCTAGGCAGAAGTGCTAACCTCTTAGCCAAATATAATGGTTCTAATGTAAATCAAAAAATAGATTGAAATAACAAATGTAGCCTATAGATTAATAACTATAAAAAGGTTGTATGCATAATGTACTTGTTTCATATAAAATGCTGATTCGCTGGTTTTCATATCAACAACTCAGAGCCTTGCAGTTATTGTTGTTGCTGTTCAGCCTTGACAACAAGATTAAAATAAAGCATATCTATGTCAAAATGTATTATTATTTTCATTTCTATGTTGTAGTGCAATTATCTGTAGCCTGCTGCTATTAGTCTGAAAGATCTTGAAGTCTGTAAACTTTGTGAAAAATCCCACGCATTTACTTCCCTGAATTCTGCAACATATATTCACTATACTCTGTGAATATGCACGGCTGTGTGACATAATTCACTGAGCCTGCCCCTTGAACTGCAAAGGTGCTGAGAGGAGGAGATTCAGAAGGCACAGAAATCTCTGCTTTCAGACAGCAAGGTATCATAGGATATGTAGTTCTTACAATTCAAAGTAAACAGCAGAGGAGAAGCTGCAAAGCATGCAGGGAATTCAGGAAGTTGTAGAAAGAGATGGCCAGCAGACAGGAAGCAACTCACAACATGACATTTTTCAAGTAAGCTTATATTGGAGTGTCAATGGTAACTGTTGTTTGGCTGCTATTACTATGCTATTGTTATAAAATGAAAGTGTTTGCTGTGACCAAAAATCTTTGAATCCCTAAACTTCACCTATCCTTTCACTTCACTCAAACGATTAAAGTGAACCTGTTGCCAGGCTATGGAAATTTAAAGTGTTACTAAACCCACAACAGTAAAATCAGTCTGTATATGCAGTAAAGCATGCTTGTTATATACTCACTGTGGAACCTAAGGGGTTAATCCTCTGCATTATGAAAAAAAAGGGCTGTTCAATCCAGTCTTCTCTGATCATCTCCTTCTTCCACTGTCTCCAAAAAAATACCTGATATTTACAGAGACATGGAGGCAATCTGCACATGCTCAGTTTGGTGTGTATTGCTAGAGAGTTTTTTTTTTCTTTGGAGAGTGCATGTGATCAGCACAGGGCCAATCAGCACTGTCCAGACAGAGGGTCAGGCATCCTGTATTCTCATTGTACAATCGTGGGAGAATCAAAACTTCTTCTACAAGCTTTAAAGCGGTTCTGCACTCTGCACTAGTGCACACACTATTTTTTTTTTTGGGCTATATGCCAAGGGCATCAATTGGGGGACTTACCTGTTCCATCTTCCATCTCGATCGCCGCCGGTTTTCATCTTCATCTTCTTCTTGTCTTCTTGTCTGCTGGGGTCCATCTTGCCTGTGGGCATGTGAAACCCCACAGGCACTGTAGATGGCCCAGCATGCACCGCCGTTACTGCGTGCGCAGTAACGGCACATCTGCCGACATCTCACGAGATTTCGGCAGATGTGAAATCTCGGGAGATTTCGGAAGATGTGGCCGAAATCTCGCGAGATTTCGAAGATGCCCGCACTGACTCCTGGGATCAATGACACCAGATCCCAGGAACAGTGCGGCGTGACGACGATCGACGCAGAGACCCCGCCCGCCGCCGAAGAGAGAGAAGACCGGAAGTCTCAATTACAAGGTAAGTAAAAAAAAAAAAAAAAAAAAACAAGTACTCTTTGCCTGATTTGGAGGCAAAGAGATTTACTAAATGAAATGGGTGCAGTACCGCTTTAACCACTTGATCACCTCTGCGGTTTTTATTTTGACAATTGCACGGTCGTGCGACATGGCTCCCAAACAAAATTGAGTCCTTTTTTCCCCACAAATAGACTTTTGGTGGTATTTGATCACCTCTGCGTTTTTTTTTTTTGCACTATAAACAAAAATAGAACAACAATTTTGAAAAAAAATCATTATTTTTTACTTTTTGCTATAATAAATATCCCAAAAAAAATATAAAAAATTTTTTTTTTTTCCTCAGTTTAGGCCAATACATATTCTTCTACATATTGTTGGTAAAAAAAATCGCAATAGGCGTTTATTGATTGGATTGCGCAAAAGTTATAGCGTCTACAATATAGGGGTTAGTTTTATGGCATTTTTATTAATAATTTATTTTTTTCTAGTAATGGCCGACGATCTGCGATTTTTATCATGACTGCGACATTATGGCGGACACATCGGACAATTTTGTCACATTTTTGGGACCATTGTTATTTTTACAGCGATTAGTGCTATAAAATTGCACTGATTACTGTAAAAATGATACTGGTAGTGAAGGTGTTAACCACTAGCTGGCTAGGAAGGGGTTAAGTGCGTCCTAGGGAGTGATTCTAACTGTTAGGGGGCATGGCTACGAGTGACACGTCACTGATCATAGCTCCCGATCACAGGGAGTTATGATCAGTGACAGTGTCACTAGGCAGAATGAGGGGATTAGATACTTGTTTACATTAGCATCTCCCTGTTCTTCCTCTCCGAGAGACGATCGCGGGTATCCCCGCGGACATCGAGTCCGTGGGACCCACGATCCCACTGACAGAGCTTGTGGCAGGGTCGCGCGTGCGTCACTGGTGGTTCGCATGCGACCACACGGCGGCAAACGCAAAGGGACGTACAGGTACGCCCATTTGCCCAGCCGTGCCATTCTGCCAACGTATATGTACATGCGGCGGTCGACAAGTGGTTAACCAAAAACTCATAGAAGTCACAAGACTGCTATAACTGATGATGAAAAGGGGTGTTTAGCAGTTTATATTTACTAAAACTATCGCATTTCCATGTTCTGTGTACTGTGGGAGATCAGATATAGTGAATGCAGGGTCCTGGGTTTAGTAACACTTTAAGTGTTTACATGTTCTATGAAACTAGCACCCTTGTAGCTGCAGGCATTGTATGACCTTAGTAGCTGCAGGCACTGTAGAGAAATCCATCTTCAAGGTTCACTAAAGTCGTTCTAGTCGATTTATTAACCCACTTCTCCCAGAGCACCTGTTCTGTGTTTAGGTTAGAAGGCTGGAAGATTGCCAAGTCATTGCTAAAGCATCTAAGAAACCAAAGAGAGCCTGATTAGTGCATCCGGTATGAGATTTCAGGATAAATTGCTCCACCACCTGTACAGCTACAACAATCGTTGAGGGCTTGTTTTAGAATTAATAAATAGTTAATGCATTGCTTGCCAAGTACTGTATATGTAATATATTAAAAGTATATAGCCTGGCTATAGGTTCACTCTTAAGTTGACCTAGACTCAAGCCAGCTTAGTCTTCAAACACAAAAAATGTGAGACATTAGTCATATGCCTTTTTGAAAACAATTTTTTTTTTCTTATTATTACACAGTATTTTTGTGGAACAGATTTTCCTGTTCTCTAAGGCCACAGCCGATGACACTCTCAATTTTTATCAAAATCCAATAATCAGAAGAATCAGGAATGGGCAGTGAATGCCTATCTAACTTCTGATAATCTTCACTGAGCCGGAAAAAACTGCTACAATATAACTTAACATAACAGTCACACAAAGAAAAGAGAAGCACCAATAATGTAGGCAGCTGTTCAGAATACTTCTAAACATCCAAGAATATTTGAAGTAAAGTACTTTTAAGTGATGTACTTTGTTGTATGTTTGAAAGTGGCTAAGATGTCACGAAGTTGGTCTGTAGACATGAGACTGGATATTCTTTGCAAACGTTCTTACCACATTCACTAAGCTAAGTAAAAATTCCCTTGCAAAGTGAAAATTCACTTTGCAAAGTGAATAGTTTACTCCTTTAGTAACCCTGCCACATTCATGGAAATCTGTAAGTTAAATTCATGCCCACCCAAAAGATCTGTGCAAGACGTGCTTTCTATTGACTTTGTGTTTAGCACATATGCCTGATAAGCTGCTTAACTTTGAGGGAGAGGGTGTCAAAGGCCCAGGTGCTTTGAATATGACTGTGATATGCAGTAAAGGGAGTATAAATTACTAAAAGCAGAAAAGTCTATAATTTACATTTCTACATGCATGGACTTTGTTTGGATCATGGACCCCTGGGTTCATGGCATCAGCTGCTTATGGGGGCTTTAGAGAAAGTTATTAAATCAACTTCATGGGAGAAAAAAAGCAATCCTCTCCATAAATTTAAGTGAGTCTCTTTGCATGGCATGCAGCCTGCCCAACTAATGGTCCTTTGGCCAGTTATAGCCACTTCTGTGCTCCAACGACAAAGTAAAACTGTCAATGAAAAGATTTCAGTATGCATAACAATCCATGCTGAATTACTTATGCCTTTTAGAAATAAAACTAGCTAAAGGATAAAAAGATCAAAATTATACTGCTGTTACCAAATCTCAGCTTATGGTAATCAAACAGATTCTAAAAACTGGGACATCCTGAGTTTACGTTCTGCATATATGCTTTGTTTCTTATTCAAAGTCAGGAATATTTTATTATACATCTTTAAGCACAGGATAGAAAATTCAGTCCTCACCAGTAACCTACTACAGGGGTTCATTCTATCACCTAAGCTGTTATATATGCTCTCTGAGTTCCAACGTTTTGTCATACTGACATGTTGTAGGATTTCCACTGATCATTTGTTGGACATTGCACGCTTGAAACTTCTTTGTCCATAAGTTCTTCCAGGCAGCTTTAAAATCTTATACAGTAACAATATGTCTGTCAGCAGCAAGAGAAGCTAGCTCCTAAGATGCAGTACTAATTTAAACATGTCAGACATAGTATCTGTTGAAATATATATAACACTGTAAGAAAAAGTGACATGCTTTACAGATAAAGTACACTCATTTGGTGTCCAAGTGGACTGTTCAGGGCCCAATTTAGTATGGATAGACCAAAAAACAACCTTACTTTTTCTTTTGAAACATTTCAAAACCTTTTATGTATTAACTAGAAAAGATAAAAATCTGTTCACCTTTTCATGGTTTTCTTGACATGAATATATAATGGATTTTTTTTGTTATGGCTTGATCTTACAATATAACTGTACCTTTAAAACAGCTACTTTAATATAACCATAGACGCCAAGCAGCTTTGCAAATATAACTGATTACCTTCGTCTTCCTTATCCTTTTGCTTTGACAGCTGTCATCACCTACCCAGACCATTGAAAATATTGCTCTGATTACATTCAGCTTGTCTGTAGCCTGCCTTGTAGCAGCAAACAGAGAGTGAGAACAAGGAAGGTAGCTGCTCCTCTGATCGGTTAGGTTCAATGTTTTCACTCCCAGACATCAGATAGTAATGATTTCTAGGCTGCAGTGTAATCATGCAAAAACTGGAGATCAGAAACTTCTGGAATCTAAGTTAAGCTACGGTGTAGAGAACACATGTCTCTGGGACAGTTCTAATGCCGCGTACACACGATCGGAATTTCGGCCAGCAAAAGACAGATGAGAGCTTTTCATCGGAAAATGCGACCGTGTGTAGGCTCCATCGGAATTTTGCTGGCCGAATTCCTGCCTGCAAAAATTTGAGAGCATGTCCTAAATTTTTCCGAAGGAAAAGGTTTCCATCGGAAATTCCGATCGTCTGTAGCAATTCCGACACACAAAACTCCTACGCATGCTCGGAAACTATTCGACGCATGCTCGGAAGCATTGAACTTCAATTTTTTTCGACTCGTCGTAGTGTTGTACGTCACTGCGTTCTTGAAGGTCAGAATTTGGTGTGACGGTGTGTAGGCAAGACAGTTTGAGCGGAATTCCGTCGGAATTCCGTCGGGGAAAACCATCAGAACTTTTTCCAACGAGAATTCCGATCGTGTGTACGTGGCATTAGAATAAGCAAAGCATAGAAATTTCACTGTGCTTTCCTCAATTGGCTGTCTGGAACCATATGCAGTGGGGGAACAGCACTTACTTCTAGCTATTTGGGTTTTTTACTGCTTATGTGAGCTCATTGTAACAAAGACATAATCATTTATGGCTCATGGGAATGAAAACAATTGTAAAAGCATACCCAAATCCATGGCACTGCTCCAAACCTCCACTTCCATCTGGGTGGGTGCTGGCTTCTGTAGACAATCTTTAGTCCAATATAAAACTGTAAGATGAGAGTCATGCTCTGTCATTACCTCATGTTGATACTCATGTTATATTGGCAATAAAGTGGCTGTATACATACTGTCTTCACCCAGTGAAAACCACCCTTTGCAAACGTTCACCTCAATGGACTTGTTAACAGGGATAGAGTAGTCTAGTCTAGTATATGCACATATCTTTAGAATTGTGGTGTAGTGTCTACTAGATATATAAATATAAAGTATTCGGATTACTCATTATAGTTGTTATAAACAGTTCATTAATCGGATGTAGGAATGTTGCAGTGTAGTGTCTCACATATATTATTATTACCTATAGGGATATACCAGAAATTATTTTGTCACTGGATATACAAATATAAATTTCTCCATATAGTTGTCATGAACAGGTTATTCATTGGATGTAGGAAGAGGGAAATTCTCTTTTAAATTGTGGGCAATCCCAGCCTTGGCTTCAGAGAGGTCAGTCAAATAGTTCAAGCCTGTAGATAACTAAGGGATTTTGCAAACAGTGGTCATCTCCTATGCCTCTATTTAACGGGGTATTTTCCTCTTCCTACAACCAATTATTTACCTGTTTATGACAACTATATTGAGTAATTTATATTTCTATATCTAGTTACATAATAATTTCCGGCATACCCCTATAATTAATAATAATATATGTGCGACACTACACCATGACTTGTAGTATTACAACTGAAGGTATGTGAAAACCCTAATGGGTGTATACATGCATAAAAGAATGCAGGCCAGACTTGATATGCATTAGTTTGTGGAAGTAGTGTGACTAATCTTACAATGAAAACAATGGTGCAAATGTGCCAGAGCAGAGGTAATGCAATTGGTGTCAAATGTTCCTCCTGCTGTGTTCATGCATGATTTTTAGGCTGTCCATAAAACAAGGTAGCTGCAATTTGGATTCAGCTTGTGGCTTCAGGGAATACACCATGTATTTAGGGCTGATCGGATGTAGTGCTGATCAAAATAGGAGAAATCCCAAGAGATGTGATAGTGAGATTTCATTACTACAAAGCTAAAGAAAAGATCTGGGTTTCTTTACTATATAACCAGCCGATCAAATATGAAGAGACCACATTACAGATATTCTCAGACCTGACTTCAGAGACTCTGTCAATGAGAAGAAAATTAAAACCTTTATTGGAACAACTGAAAACCTATACGGTCAAATATTCTTGGGGTTTCTCAGCTTGCCTGAAAGGGCGAAAGGATGGGCGATCAGCTACGCTTAGATTGCCAGAAGATATTCCTAAATTTTGTAATAGATTAGACATTCCACTCCTGGAGATACCAGGCTGGTGGGTGGTGGAGGACAAAAGATCCAACAGTGGGGAGCAACAGCAGTGGAATCCGATCCTTAAAAAGAATAAGGCAGCAACTATAAAGAATACAATTTAAAAGGATCGGGGGACGGTGGTGGACGGGGCTTGGGGGGGGGAATGGAAGTTCAGCATAAAGACATAGGGAGCAGAGCGGACAAGGGGATATTCCCCCATGAGGGTGGGCGGCAGCTTGGTCTGGGGCCTAGAGGCAGAGCTCCACCTCGAGGGGAGAACCGTAGGTGGAAAGGAGCAGGAGGGCCTTGGATCCTTAGGTCATGGGAGACCGGTATCCCCAAAAGGGAAAGGGGAAGGGGGAGGGGGTGGGTAAAGGAGGGAGGTGGGGGGGAAGGGTGGGAAGGAACCTCTCAAAACCTGATTAAAGCTTTCAGTGGAAGGGATGAAACTTCCCAGTACATAGAGTCAGAACATGAAATTGGGGGGGGGGAGCTGGGTGTGCACTAAGCAAAGATGACCACAGTAACTTTTTGACATATAATGTGCGAGGACTCAATTCACACAAAATAAGATTCAACCCTGCCTAATTTAATGAATGCCCTAAAAACATATGGTGAAGTATCAAATTTTAAAATGAACCCCGCAAAATCATAAATTTTAAACATTAATATAAAGACAGATATAGGCGCAGATATATCAAGTTGAGTTCCCATTTATATGGAGAAAATCGGATCTGAAATATTTAGGAGTAAAAATAACTTAGACAATATATCATACGAACTTTATCCCGCTTCTGGACGAAATCAAAACAGACTTAAACAAAATCACAACAAGATTTCTTTCCTGGACCGGCAGAATAAACATCTTTAAAATGGTGATTCTACCAAAAATCATGTATAAGATGCAGATGTTACCGATCCCCTTACCACAAAAATATTTGAAAACATTAAAAACGCTACTCTTAAGATTTATCTGGCAAAAAAAGAAGTCTTGTATAAGTTTGACAGTATTAACTAAGGAGAAAGGACAGGGGGAACTGGGGGTGCCAGATTTTAAGAACTATTATAATGCTATTCTGATTTCACAGGTGAAAACGATAACAACGAAAAAAGATGGGTTGAGATGGAAAACACAAAAGAGAAAAATGAGGGCACAATTCACTTTTGATCCCATTGAGAGACACAAATTACTTCCCACTAGGGAAAGGGAGAATGTTTGGCAATTGGATAAAAACAAATAAAAAATGGTATGGTAAAAGGTAAAATTTGCACATTAAACTAATTAAAATACAAAAAGATATATTGATAATAGATAAGAGGCGGTACTCCCAGCTAAAACATTTTGTTGATACCCTCCCACAACCAATTCGATCTGAAGAGAACATGAGGCCCTTAGAGTGGCTATGTACAGCCACAGATACAAAGAAAGGGATATCAAAAATCTATAAGATGCTGCTAGGATTGAAGGGGAGGGAAATGCCACCATTTATAGGTAAATGGAGGGACGAACTGGGACTGCCAGGGCAAGACCTTAACATTGGGAAAATATTGACCACAGCAATTGACAGTAATACTATTGAAATGAACTATAAATGCCTGGTACGTTGGTACATAACACCTGACAAGACAATGTCAAAATGAGGTATCACAGTTTTGCTGGCGGGGGTGCAAGGCATTGGGAACCATGGCCCATATATCGTGGACATGCCCCAAAATTAAAATTTACTGGAGAGAGGTGTTGCAGATAATAAAAGAAATAACTAGCATAAAAATAACAGAGGATCCATGGAAGTGCCTGTTCCATATGGTTAGTATGTCAATAAAACATTATAAGAGAACCCTACTCCCTATTAAATTCAGCTAAAAGTTGAATCTCCCACCAGTGGCAAGAACCTGAAAGTCCCACAATAAGGAGTTGGTGAAATAAAATAAATGAAATATATAATTTGGAATATTTAAAGTTTAGTGGTGAGGCTGGATTGGACGGTTTTGAATACAAATGGAGAACATGAGGTGAGCTTAAGGAGACAACTAGATTTGCTGAACTAATGGGAGCCGAATGGGAGAATGGGTTGGAGATATAGGAGTAGGAGGGAGATTTGTGTAGAAAAGGTATGAGAGGAGGGGATGGGAGGGAAGGGTGGGATGGGGGGAGGTATTTCTGTACATATGTGTATCATAGTGTATTAGATGAAGTGTTGGTGAGAATGCTTCTCGGATTTTGTAAAATATTATATTTGGAAAAGCAATAAAGAAATGGAAACAAGAAAAAAAGATCCACGATGGAAACCAAGATGGGGAACTTCTTGCATGCATGCATAATACTGAACCTGTGGTCTAATGACTTCCATTTTGCTCACTTATGCAGCATTAACATGTTTATTTGGCAAATATGCACTGCCAATTTAAACAGGTATGTGATAAAGATAACTACCTTGTTCTTAATCTTTGTCTGCAGTTACAATTCAAATACAGGCAAGGACAATCTACACGGAGGATTACAATGACAGCTCTGAAAGTACAGGGAAAGAAAATGCAAATAATGTTAGTTATAATAGGCTATATATGGAAATTTGCTTAGTGTCATTGGATATGTTGAAATGGCTAAAAATGGATTATCCTTTAAAGTACTTAAGTCTGTCTTCAGTGTTTCCCACAAAAAAAAAAAAAACGGTGAATATATATATATATATATATATATATATTTGTTCTAAAAGAAGAATTTTATTGGATCAGTTATTTATTCTAACTATAGTATGCCACAAATAAAGTGATAAAAACAACCTACAATTCATTGACTACACACAGCCATATGTGGTAAGAAGCTGTCACATGCTAAGAATGGTTTGGCATCATCAAGTGACAATTTGACTGCATGCCAGATGCTCATGAATGGTTACTTAACATCGGGACACATGACAAGAGCAAGGTTCTGGTAGAATGAGAATTGTCTTCCAATTGTCTATTGCTGTCTGTTGATTGACTCAGAGAAGCAGGGCACTTATCCCATGTGCACTTAACAGTAAAATAAAATATACATTTAAACACAGAAAACACATTGAATGTTGAAAACATTCAATTTAATAAGAAGATTAATACAAAACTATTGCACTTACAAATGAGCCAAATTAAAGCAAAATTAAACTGTATGTGAGTACCACAAACAGTGCTATTTAATGCATTTTTAACATTCAAAGCCACCTTGCATATCCATCCAAGTCTCCATGCTTTATTTTGGTGAGAAATCCCTTTCAAAAACACTCCCTAGCATGTCTAGTTGTGGCCATCTTGAGTAAGGGAAACATTATTCATGTAGCACTTTCTTTCTGGAATCCATTTGCCCTTAGATCAAGCATGCAGGCATGCTTAGCTGAGAAAGCCACTCTTCCCATCCTCCAGATGAAAGAAAAAGAATGCCCATGAAGACTCATGAGAGGTGTGACATAATTTTGGCTTAGGCCAGAAACCAGGAAGCAACTGAAGAGATGTGAAAACATTTTTAAAGCTTGTAAGTATAATACACATTCCTATTTATTTACTAAGACTAGCAGCTTGAGTATTCAAAATAGTTTATGCTGACTGATAGAGTTAAGTTCCAATTTAATTAGGCACATCAACAGGCTGGTCTCAGAAGTTATTCCCAAAATAGCAGAATACTAGGACTGAAAATCCCTTAAAGTGGATGTAAACCCTCACATATACCCAGTGAATTGAACAGCCTCAGATGATACACAGGGATTAAACAAATCTCTCTACCTAAGTTTTACTTGTATATGTGCAGTCTTCAACTTTCTAGACTGTTTAGTAAGTGCACATGGTGTTAGAATTTTTCCTTCCTGTTCCACCACTGGGTGTGTATTCTTGGCATACACTGTGTGTTAGCTGATTGGAGGAAAGGCACCCCCCCCCACATAGGCAGAGGAAGGAAGAAATGTGCAGAGATGTGTTGTGAATAGACCAGCTCTCTGCTAATCTATTTATAGCAACCTCCCCAACAAAAATATCAGGCTGGTTTTATCTCGGTTGTCGAAGAGTTTGTCAGAAGTTATCATGCTGATAACAGAAGAACCTAGCATCAGGAAGACACTTGGGGCTTGGGAGAGAGATAAGTAAACACTACAGATAGATGTGCCCAGGTCAAATTTAATGAATGTGGTTTACATTCACTTTAAGGAGTAAGAACTAACCCCAGCTGCTGGATTACCTCTGTTCTTTAGCAGGAAGATATACTGTATACATTCAACAACCAGAAGTGGTCTGCAATCTTTTACACAATGGGTGTTAGAAAGAGAGGGTCCTTTACCTTCTGTAGCCAGCTGGAAAGAAGAGGAATGAGAAACTGCGAAAAAAGGACTGTTCAAAGTAGCCAATGCAAGCATGCTAGGGTTCCCAACAGGGCACATTAAAAGATAAATATGGATTTTTTTTTTTTTTTTTAAATCATGTTCACCTAGGTAGATGCAGCATTGATCTGATGCTGCATCTGTCCCCCGCCATCTCTAAGGGTGAGAACTGAGCAATTAAACACTGCTGATTGCTCACTTCTCCCCCCCACCGCTCTGGGCAGAGAGCTGGTGACTGTCAGTCACCACTGTCTGCTCTGCCCCCCTCCCCCCACGCTCACTGGAGTGCTGGTATGTGGAGGGGATGGGAGCAGCTGGCTCAGGTCCTCAGTGGATTGCTGAGAGGCTGAGGCAGGTGCCAGTCAAGGCTCCTTGGTGAATCCCAACCATATGGTCACGATCTTTCCCCAGCCAGGACTGGTTCTTTGACATCAGCCTACAGCTGGCTTTAGCCTGCTGTCAGCTGAAAATGGGTCACAGGAGTGCAGAACAAACTACACTCCTGTGATCCACAGGAGAATACAGCCAAACAAGCTTTGGCTGTACTTCTCCTTTAAGGAGTTTTCTGGGAAAAGGTAGCAAATGGCTTGGAGAGCAAAGCTACCAACAGTGACACATTTTGTGGATCATCTTCAGAGCAACAGGCAAGTGAATAAAGCCAGCAACTAAGGGTATGCTTTCTGCTACACTGGCCTTAGCCGTGAGGGCACTAGAGCAAATAATATGAGTGGGCAGAATTGGCAGATGTAAAAAAAAAGTGTAGCTTTCAAACTTAACTACACATTTATTGCTGTCAAAAAGTAAAAAAAAGGCACAAAGCACAGAAGGAAGGTCAAGTACACGACTGTAGCCAGAGATTTGGATGTGCACATAATACAGCTTGTGGCCCACTACCACTACATGGAGTCATGGCTGTATGCATATCTTTGAGAGTTGCTAAGTGGTTATCAGCTCCTGTGACCCATGACCTGAGCTGTTTTCTGCCATCCTCACTATACTGTATCCTGATCTCTTGTTGCAGACCTATGCTCATATCCTTAAAAAATGTGATTATAGTCAAACTAGTAATAATAAGTGAAAACTATAATCAAATGGCGCTTAAAAAAAGAGAAAACAGAAAACAAAACAAAAATTATATATAAACTACCAAAATATATAAATATATAAAACACCACGTGAAATAGTGTCCGTGAAATGATACAAACAACAATCTTCATTAATATTTGTGCAAATTCAAAGAAAATGTGATTCAATCTTCCAAAGAAAAATAAGTCCACCAAAAAATCTTCAATAGAATAATCAAATGGATCTTCCACCACACCAACAGTGCGAGGCAATACCATCCGGTGAGTGCGGTCTCATTGGGAGAGGGAACACTAGTTGGTGTGGTGGAAGATCCATTTGATTATTCTATTGAAGATTTTTTGGTGGACTTATTTTTCTTTGGAAGATTGAATCACATTTTCTTTGAATTTGCACAAATATTAATGAAGATTGTTGTTTGTATCATTTCACGGACACTATTTCACGTGGTGTTTTATATATTTATATATTTTGGTAGTTTATATATAATTTTTGTTTTGTTTTCTGTTTTCTCTTTTTTTAAGCGCCATTTGATTATAGTTTTCACTTATTATTACTAGTTTGACTATAATCACATTTTTTATGGTTACACAGTTTGAAAGTGGCTGCTAGGTGTTTATTCACATTTAGGGATTTAATAGGTGGTGTTTATCACACACACATCTATCCACACATTGGTTGACACTATTGGCGCAAGGGTGGTCAGTTATTCTAGGAGCGGCATTATAGAGTATCTACCAATCAGACTATATGCTCATATCCTGACTACACTTTCTGCCTGCTTTCTTGATACATCTGCTAACTGTATGTTATCAAACCTGGCCTGGACATTGACCTTGCTCCAGTTTCTGACTCTGTACCTCTGCTGCCCAATGGACTAGACTTGTCCAGACCACAGCTCTTCTTTTTTGCATGTCCTGCAAAAATTTGAGAGCATGTCCTAAATTTTTCCGAAGGAAAAGGTTTCCATCGGAAATTCCGATCGTCTGTAGCAATTCCGACACACAAAACTCCTACGCATGCTCGGAAACTATTCGACGCATGCTCGGAAGCATTGAACTTCAATTTTTTTCGACTCGTCGTAGTGTTGTACGTCACTGCGTTCTTGAAGGTCAGAATTTGGTGTGACGGTGTGTAGGCAAGACAGTTTGAGCGGAATTCCGTCGGAATTCCGTCGGGGAAAACCATCAGAACTTTTTCCAACGAGAATTCCGATCGTGTGTACGTGGCATTAGAATAAGCAAAGCATAGAAATTTCACTGTGCTTTCCTCAATTGGCTGTCTGGAACCATATGCAGTGGGGGAACAGCACTTACTTCTAGCTATTTGGGTTTTTTACTGCTTATGTGAGCTCATTGTAACAAAGACATAATCATTTATGGCTCATGGGAATGAAAACAATTGTAAAAGCATACCCAAATCCATGGCACTGCTCCAAACCTCCACTTCCATCTGGGTGGGTGCTGGCTTCTGTAGACAATCTTTAGTCCAATATAAAACTGTAAGATGAGAGTCATGCTCTGTCATTACCTCATGTTGATACTCATGTTATATTGGCAATAAAGTGGCTGTATACATACTGTCTTCACCCAGTGAAAACCACCCTTTGCAAACGTTCACCTCAATGGACTTGTTAACAGGGATAGAGTAGTCTAGTCTAGTATATGCACATACAGTGGCGGCTGGTGCTCAAAATTTTTGGGAGGGCGCAAACAAACAGCCTCACTGTGCCATCAAACGCTGCCACTGTGCCCATTAAACGCTGCCACTGTGCCCATCAAACGCTGCCACTGTGCCCATCAAACGCTGCCACTGTGCCCATCAAACGCTGCCACTGTGCCCCAAGTTCTGCCACTGTGCCCCAAGTTCTGCCACTGTGCCCCAAGTTCTGCCACTGTGCCCCTTAAGTGCTGCCACTGTGCCCCTTAAGTGCTGCCATTGTGCCCCTTAAGTGCTGCCATTGTGCCCCTTAAGTGCTGCCACTGTGCCCCTTAAGTGCTGCCATTGTGCCCCAAGTTCTGCCATTGTGCCCCTTAAGTGCTGCCATTGTGCCCCTTAAGTGCTGCCATTGTGCCCCTTAAGTGCTGCCATTGTGCCCCAAGTTCTGCCACAAGTTCTGCCATTGTGCCCCAAGTTCTGCCATTGTGCCCCTTAAGTGCTGCCATTGTGCCCCTTAAGTGCTGCCATTGTGCCCCTTAAGTGCTGCCATTGTGCCCCTTAAGTTCTGCCACTGTGCCCCTTAAGTGCTGCCATTGTGCCCCTTAAGTGCTGCTATTGTGCCCCTTAAGTGCTGCCATTGTGCCCCTTAAGTGCTGCCATTGTGCCCCTTAAGTGCTTCCATTGTGCCCCAAGTTCTGCCACTGTGCCCCTTAAGTGCTGCCACTGTGCCCCCTGCCTGCCCTCTGCACTTACCTTGTCCCGGTGTGCAGCTGGTGACGGCGTCAGGCGACGAGCGGTGTCTCCGTCGGATGTCTTCTCCCGCGCTCCTCCTGTCTTCTTCTGCTGTGATTGGACGCTAGGTGATTGGACGCCTCGCGTCCAATCACAGCGCCTGTGACTTCAGCCAATCAGGTGACAGGTAACAGACCTGGCAACCTGATTGGCTGAGAGGCGGGTCTGTGTTAGGGAAGCGATGTATTCGCTTCTCTAACACAATACTGTGTAATCAGCGAACGCACGGCCGTGCGCCCGCTGTTTACACTTAGGGAAGCCTATTAGAGCACACCGCTCTAATAGGGTCCCCTATTAGAGCTTACAGCTCTAATAGGGGCGCTTCCAGCAACACCCCCCCCACTGTAATTCAGATGCCCGGCGCCCGATCAGGGGCCGGACACCTGAATAGGGGGCGGCAGAGGTGACCAATAGATAGATTCATGCAATGCATGAATCTATCTATTGGTGATAGAGCGGTGCATACTGCACTGTGCGCCCTTAAAGGGACATGTTTAAATACATTTTTTTATTTTTTTTTGAACTTTTTTTTTTTATTTTATTTTTTTAACTGCAAGGAGGGGGGGGGCGGCGCCCGGGCGCCCCCTATGGACGGGCCGCCACTGTGCACATATCTTTAGAATTGTGGTGTAGTGTCTACTAGATATATAAATATAAAGTATTCGGATTACTCATTATAGTTGTTATAAACAGTTCATTAATCGGATGTAGGAATGTTGCAGTGTAGTGTCTCACATATATTATTATTACCTATAGGGATATACCAGAAATTATTTTGTCACTGGATATACAAATATAAATTTCTCCATATAGTTGTCATGAACAGGTTATTCATTGGATGTAGGAAGAGGGAAATTCTCTTTTAAATTGTGGGCAATCCCAGCCTTGGCTTCAGAGAGGTCAGTCAAATAGTTCAAGCCTGTAGATAACTAAGGGATTTTGCAAACAGTGGTCATCTCCTATGCCTCTATTTAACGGGGTATTTTCCTCTTCCTACAACCAATTATTTACCTGTTTATGACAACTATATTGAGTAATTTATATTTCTATATCTAGTTACATAATAATTTCCGGCATACCCCTATAATTAATAATAATATATGTGCGACACTACACCATGACTTGTAGTATTACAACTGAAGGTATGTGAAAACCCTAATGGGTGTATACATGCATAAAAGAATGCAGGCCAGACTTGATATGCATTAGTTTGTGGAAGTAGTGTGACTAATCTTACAATGAAAACAATGGTGCAAATGTGCCAGAGCAGAGGTAATGCAATTGGTGTCAAATGTTCCTCCTGCTGTGTTCATGCATGATTTTTAGGCTGTCCATAAAACAAGGTAGCTGCAATTTGGATTCAGCTTGTGGCTTCAGGGAATACACCATGTATTTAGGGCTGATCGGATGTAGTGCTGATCAAAATAGGAGAAATCCCAAGAGATGTGATAGTGAGATTTCATTACTACAAAGCTAAAGAAAAGATCTGGGTTTCTTTACTATATAACCAGCCGATCAAATATGAAGAGACCACATTACAGATATTCTCAGACCTGACTTCAGAGACTCTGTCAATGAGAAGAAAATTAAAACCTTTATTGGAACAACTGAAAACCTATACGGTCAAATATTCTTGGGGTTTCTCAGCTTGCCTGAAAGGGCGAAAGGATGGGCGATCAGCTACGCTTAGATTGCCAGAAGATATTCCTAAATTTTGTAATAGATTAGACATTCCACTCCTGGAGATACCAGGCTGGTGGGTGGTGGAGGACAAAAGATCCAACAGTGGGGAGCAACAGCAGTGGAATCCGATCCTTAAAAAGAATAAGGCAGCAACTATAAAGAATACAATTTAAAAGGATCGGGGGACGGTGGTGGACGGGGCTTGGGGGGGGGGAATGGAAGTTCAGCATAAAGACATAGGGAGCAGAGCGGACAAGGGGATATTCCCCCATGAGGGTGGGCGGCAGCTTGGTCTGGGGCCTAGAGGCAGAGCTCCACCTCGAGGGGAGAACCGTAGGTGGAAAGGAGCAGGAGGGCCTTGGATCCTTAGGTCATGGGAGACCGGTATCCCCAAAAGGGAAAGGGGAAGGGGGAGGGGGTGGGTAAAGGAGGGAGGTGGGGGGGAAGGGTGGGAAGGAACCTCTCAAAACCTGATTAAAGCTTTCAGTGGAAGGGATGAAACTTCCCAGTACATAGAGTCAGAACATGAAATTGGGGGGGGGGGGAGCTGGGTGTGCACTAAGCAAAGATGACCACAGTAACTTTTTGACATATAATGTGTGAGGACTCAATTCACACAAAAAAAGATTCAATATTCTTAGAGAAATAAAACAACTAAAAGCAGAAGTTGTCTTCTTACACGAGACACATTTTTCACATGAAACAAAGATTAAAATGATATCTAATTATTTCCCGGTATGGTATTATGGTGACTCTATAACCAATATAGCAAAGGGGGTTGCAATAGGATTCACCAGAGGGGTTAAGATCTCCCTGGAGGAGAGAATGACGGACCCAGAAGGGCGCTTTCTGTTCCTGAAGGGAAAAAATTAGGGAGGGAGAATACACCTTGGCGAATATCTATTGCCCCAATAAAAACCCAATTAAATATTTAAAAGGAATTATAGATAGATTATTGGAGTTTAAGAAGGGGGGTGTGATCATGGCTGGTGATTTTAATTTCTGCATGGAACCTAGGATAGATAGTACATCCTATGTGCAGAGGACTAGAAATGGTCAGTGGAAGATTTTAACCGCTTCAATACAGGGCTTTTAAACACCCTTCCTTACCAGAGCACTTTTTGCGATTCGGCACTGCGTCGCTTTAACTAACAATTGCGCGGTCGTGCGACGTTACACCCAAACAAAATTGACGTCCTTTTTTTCCCACAAATAGAGCTTTCTTTTGGTGGTATTTGATCACCTCTGCGGTTTTTATTTTTTGCGCTATAAACAAAAGAAGAGCGACAATTTTGAAAAAAAAACACAATATTTTTTACTTTTTGCTATAATAAATATCCCATTTTTTAAAAAAAAAATATTTTTTTCCTCAGTTTAGGCCGATACGTATTCTTCTACATATTTTTGGTAAAAAAAATCGCAATAGGCGTATATTGATCGGTTTGCGCAAAAGTTATAGCGTCTACAAAATAGGGGATAGATTTATTGAATTTTTTTTTTTTTTTTACTAGTAATGGCGGCGATCTGCGATTTTTTTTTCGTGACTGCGACATTGCGGCGGACACTTCGGACACTTTTGACACATTTTTGGAACCATTCACATTTACACAGCGATCGTTGCTTTAAAATTGCAATGATTACTGTGTAAATGTGACTGGCAGGGAAGGGGTTAACTCTAGGGGGCGCTGGAGGGGTTAATATGTTCCCTAATAGAAGTGATTCTAACTGTGGGGGGAGGGGACTCAAGGGGAGGAGACCGATCATGTGTTCCTCTGTACTGGGATCACATGATCGGTCTCCTCTGCACTGACAGGACGTGGAGCTGTGTGTTTACACACACAGCTCCACGGTCCCGCATGGTCCCGTTGTTTTAACGGGCAATCGCGGGTGCCCGGCGGACATCGCGGCCGCCGGGCACTCGCACCGTGTCCCGAGCGAAGCCGCGGGCGCGCGCGCGCGCGCCGCCGGCGGCGCGCGCGCGCCCCCCAGGCGGCCGGGAATGCGAGGACGTCATATGACGCCCACCCAGGATGGTAGATCCACCTTGTGGGCGTCATATGACGGCGGGCGGTAATGAAGTGGTTAAAAAACAAGTTACATCAAAACCAACTGATGGATGTATGGAGAACACAGGATGTTAAAACAAGAGACTACACATTTGACTCCTCTGTACATGGGACGTACTCAAGAATTACTTTTTGATGGAACATGTGCTGTTAGAACTCGTGAGAAGTTTCAATATAGGATTAACTACTTTTTCAGATCACGTCCCAGTGATAATAAAAATTAAGATAGGGGGTGGGGGGTCAAAATATGATCAACATATGGAGACTAAATGAAGAATTGATTAGAGACAAGGCAGCGGAAGACAGGATAAAAAAAGATCTTGAGCAGTATCTTATAATAAATGACACCAAAGAAATATCAGAAGCCACTCTCTGGGGGGCCCATAAGGCCTACATAAGAGGCATCTTGATAGCGCTGGGAGCGGAAAGGAAAAGGGAGAGAGAAAGGAATAAGGAAGCATTATCCAAAGAAATTCAGGATTTAGATCAACATAAAATAAATGGACAACTTCAAATATTGCAGGAGATTATCCCAAAAAGAGAAGCATTAAAAGATCTTACAGAACAGGACACCCGAGCGGTCTATAACAGCATAAAGAAAGAGAGGTACCATAGGGGTAATAAAATGGGGAAACATCTGGCCAAAATATTAAAAAAGAAAAAATCTGTAAATTATATAGAGAATATACAGACAAGCACGGGAGAGACGGTGTACACAACAGCTGAGATAGCAAAGGTATTCCAGAAATATTATGGAAAATTGTACTCAATTAATAAAAAAGAGACTCTAAAAAGGGAAAAAGAGAGGTCAGATAAAATAAAAGCATATCTACAAGAAATAGGCCTAAATAATATCTCGGCTGAAAAGCAGAGAGTACTAGAGGAACCAATAGCAGAAGAGGAAATTATTAGCATCCTGAGAGACTTACCCACTGGGAAAAGCCCAGGACCAGATGGGTTCACTGCTCTCTATTTTAAAAAATGTAAGGACATCCCAATTCCCAAAATGTGCTCATATATGAATGGGATAGGAATAAACTGGGGGTTGAGGAGGGAGGCCTTGGAGGCCGCTATCACCGTTATCTTAAAGGCAGAGAAAGACCCTTCAATATGTTCTAGCTATAGACCTATCTCATTGTTAAATGTTGGTATAAAAATATTCGCTAAAATCTTGGCAAATAGAATGAAAACGATAATGAGAGATTTAGCACATGCAGATCAGGTGGGAAGAATCCTCCGGATTGTTGCTCTCAATAGACGCTGAAAAACGTTTGACAGACTAGACTGGGGATTTATGCAGAACACATCAGAGGTAATGGTATTGGGCCAGGTTATGGCCCAACAGAATTAAAGCATTATATAACCAGCCTACAGCGAGGGTGAAGGTAAATGGGACAATCTCTGAAACATTTGAGATGTACAACGGGATGAGACAGGGGCATTGGAACCGCTCCTAGCTGGGATTAGACAGAACCCAGATATTAAGGGGATAAGGATAGGTGAAGAGAAACAAAAACTAGCAGCATATGCCAACGATATTATTTTTTACATAACTAGCCCCAGGATAACCCTGCCTAATTTAATGAATGCCCTAAAAACATATGGTGAGGTATCAAATTTTAAAATGAACCCCGCAAAATCATAAATTTTAAACATTAATATAAAGACAGATATAGGCGCAGATATATCAAGTTGAGTTCCCATTTATATGGAGAAAATCGGATCTGAAATATTTAGGAGTAAAAATAACTTAGACAATATATCATACGAACTTTATCCCGCTTCTGGACGAAATCAAAACAGACTTAAACAAAATCACAACAAGATTTCTCTCCTGGACCGGCAGAATAAACATCTTTAAAATGGTGATTCTACCAAAAATCATGTATAAGATGCAGATGTTACCAATCCCCTTACCACAAAAATATTTGAAAACATTAAAAACGCTACTCTTAAGATTTATCTGGCAAAAAAAGAAGTCTTGTATAAGTTTGACAGTATTAACTAAGGAGAAAGGACAGGGGGAACTGGGGGTGCCAGATTTTAAGAACTATTATAATGCTATTCTGATTTCACAGGTGAAAACGATAACAACGAAAAAAGATGGGTTGAGATGGAAAACACAAAAGAGAAAAATGAGGGCACAATTCACTTTTGATCCCATTGAGAGACACAAATTACTTCCCACTAGGGAAAGGGAGAATGTTCGGCAATTGGATAAAAACAAATAAAAAATGGTATGGTAAAAGGTAAAATTTGCACATTAAACTAATTAAAATACAAAAAGATATATTGATAATAGATAAGAGGCGGTACTCCCAGCTAAAACATTTTGTAGATACCCTCCCACAACCAATTCGATCTGAAGAGAACATGAGGCCCTTAGAGTGGCTATGTACAGCCACAGATACAAAGAAAGGGATATCAAAAATCTATAAGATGCTGCTAGGATTGAAGGGGAGGGAAATGCCACCATTTATAGGTAAATGGAGGGACGAACTGGGACTGCCAGGGCAAGACCTTAACATTGGGAAAATATTGACCACAGCAATTGACAGTAATACTATTGAAATGAACTATAAATGCCTGGTACGTTGGTACATAACACCTGACAAGACAATGTCAAAATGAGGTATCACAGTTTTGCTGGCGGGGGTGCAAGGCATTGGGAACCATGGCCCATATATCGTGGACATGCCCCAAAATTAAAATTTACTGGAGAGAGGTGTTGCAGATAATAAAAGAAATAACTAGCATAAAAATAACAGAGGATCCATGGAAGTGCCTGTTCCATATGGTTAGTATGTCAATAAAACATTATAAGAGAACCCTACTCCCTATTAAATTCAGCTAAAAGTTGAATCTCCCACCAGTGGCAAGAACCTGAAAGTCCCACAATAAGGAGTTGGTGAAATAAAATAAATGAAATATATAATTTGGAATATTTAAAGTTTAGTGGTGAGGCTGGATTGGACGGTTTTGAATACAAATGGAGAACATGAGGTGAGCTTAAGGAGACAACTAGATTTGCTGAACTAATGGGAGCCGAATGGGAGAATGGGTTGGAGATATAGGAGTAGGAGGGAAGAGGGAGATTTGTGTAGAAAAGGTATGAGAGGAGGGGATGGGAGGGAAGGGTGGGATGGGGGGAGGTATTTCTGTACATATGTGTATCATAGTGTATTAGATGAAGTGTTGGTGAGAATGCTTCTCGGATTTTGTAAAATATTATATTTGGAAAAGCAATAAAGAAATGGAAACAAGAAAAAAAGATCCACGATGGAAACCAAGATGGGGAACTTCTTGCATGCATGCATAATACTGAACCTGTGGTCTAATGACTTCCATTTTGCTCACTTATGCAGCATTAACATGTTTATTTGGCAAATATGCACTGCCAATTTAAACAGGTATGTGATAAAGATAACTACCTTGTTCTTAATCTTTGTCTGCAGTTACAATTCAAATACAGGCAAGGACAATCTACACGGAGGATTACAATGACAGCTCTGAAAGTACAGGGAAAGAAAATGCAAATAATGTTAGTTATAATAGGCTATATATGGAAATTTGCTTAGTGTCATTGGATATGTTGAAATGGCTAAAAATGGATTATCCTTTAAAGTACTTAAGTCTGTCTTCAGTGTTTCCCACAAAAAAAAAAAAAACTGTGAAAATATATATATATATATATATATATATATATATATATATATTTGTTCTAAAAGAAGAATTTTATTGGATCAGTTATTTATTCTAACTATAGTATGCCACAAATAAAGTGATAAAAACAACCTACAATTCATTGACTACACACAGCCATATGTGGTAAGAAGCTGTCACATGCTAAGAATGGTTTGGCATCATCAAGTGACAATTTGACTGCATGCCAGATGCTCATGAATGGTTACTTAACATCGGGACACATGACAAGAGCAAAGTTCTGGTAGAATGAGAATTGTCTTCCAATTGTCTATTGCTGTCTGTTGATTGACTCAGAGAAGCAGGGCACTTATCCCATGTGCACTTAACAGTAAAATAAAATATACATTTAAACACAGAAAACACATTGAATGTTGAAAACATTCAATTTAATAAGAAGATTAATACAAAACTATTGCACTTACCAATGAGCCAAATTAAAGCAAAATTAAACTGTATGTGAGTACCACAAACAGTGCTATTTAATGCATTTTTAACATTCAAAGCCACCTTGCATATCCATCCAAGTCTCCATGCTTTATTTTGGTGAGAAATCCCTTTCAAAAACACTCCCTAGCATGTCTAGTTGTGGCCATCTTGAGTAAGGGAAACATTATTCATGTAGCACTTTCTTTCTGGAATCCATTTGCCCTTAGATCAAGCATGCAGGCATGCTTAGCTGAGAAAGCCACTCTTCCCATCCTCCAGATGAAAGAAAAAGAATGCCCATGAAGACTCATGAGAGGTGTGACATAATTTTGGCTTAGGCCAGAAACCAGGAAGCAACTGAAGAGATGTGAAAACATTTTTAAAGCTTGTAAGTATAATACACATTCCTATTTATTTACTAAGACTAGCAGCTTGAGTATTCAAAATAGTTTATGCTGACTGATAGAGTTAAGTTCCAATTTAATTAGGCACATCAACAGGCTGGTCTCAGTAGTTATTCCCAAAATAGCAGAATACTAGGACTGAAAATCCCTTAAAGTGGATGTAAACCCTCACATATACCCAGTGAATTGAACAGCCTCAGATGATACACAGAGATTAAACAAATCTCTCTACCTAAGTTTTACTTGTATATATGCAGTCTTCAACTTTCTAGACTGTTTAGAAAGTGCACATGGTGTTAGAATTTCTTCTTCCTGTTCCACCACTGGGTGTGTATTCTTGGCATACACTGTGTGTTAGCTGATTGGAGGAAAGGCACCCCCCCCCCCCACATAGGCAGAGGAAGGAAGAAATGTGCAGAGATGTGTTGTGAATAGACCAGCTCTCTGCTAATCTATTTATAGCAACCTCCCCAACAAAAATATCAGGCTGGTTTTATCTCGGTTATCGAAGAGTTTGTCAGAAGTTATCATGCTGATAACAGAAGAACCTAGCATCAGGAAGACACTTGGGGCTTGGGAGAGAGATAAGTAAACACTACAGATAGAAGTGCCCAGGTCAAATTTAATGAATGTGGTTTACATTCACTTTAAGGAGTAAGAACTAATCCCAGCTGCTGGATTACCTCTGTTCTTTAGCAGGAAGATATACTGTATACATTCAACAACCAGAAGTGGATCTGCAATCTTTTACACAATGGGTGTTAGAAAGAGAGGGTCCTTTACCTTCTGTAGCCAGCTGGAAAGAGGAGGAATGAGAAACTGCGAAAAAAGGACTGTTCAAAGTAGCCAATGCAAGCATGCTAGGGTTCCCAACAGGGCACATTAAAAGATAAATATGGATTTTTTTTTTTTTTTAAATCATGTTCACCTAGGTAGATGCAGCATTGATCTGATGCTGCATCTGTCCCCCGCCATCTCTACGGGTGAGAACTGAGCAATTAAACACCGCTGATTGCTCACTTCTCACCCCCACCGCTCTGGGCAGAGAGCTGGTGACTGTCAGTCACCACTGTCTGCTCTGCCCCCCTCCCCCACGCTCACTGGAGTGCTGGTATGTGGAGGGGATGGGAGCAGCTGGCTCAGGTCCTCAGTGGATTGCTGAGAGGCTGAGGCAGGTGCCAGTCAAGGCTCCTTGGCGAATCCCAACCATATGGTCACGATCTTTCCCCAGCCAGGACTGGTTCTTTGACATCAGCCTACAGCTGGCTTTAGCCTGCTGTCAGCTGAAAATGGGTCACAGGAGTGCAGAACAAACTACACTCCTGTGATCCACAGGAGGATACAGCCA
The DNA here is from genome assembly GCA_028564925.1 of Lithobates sylvaticus. Classification (NCBI taxonomy): domain Eukaryota; kingdom Metazoa; phylum Chordata; class Amphibia; order Anura; family Ranidae; genus Lithobates; species Lithobates sylvaticus. Next base: position 577,309,714 of record CM053026.1, on the reverse strand, counting down.
AACAAGCTTTGGCTGTACTTCTCCTTTAAGGAGTTTTCTGGGAAAAGGTAGCAAATGGCTTGGAGAGCAAAGCTACCAACAGTGACACATTGTGTGGATCATCTTCAGAGCAACAGGCAAGTCAATAAAGCCAGCAACTAAGGGTATGCTTTCTGCTACACTGGCCTTAGCCGTGAGGGCACTAGAGCAAATAATATGAGTGGGCAGAATTGGCAGATGTAAAAAAAAAGTGTAGCTTTCAAACTTAACTACACATTTATTGCTGTCAAAAAGTAAAAAAAAAGGCACAAAGCACAGAAGGAAGGTCAAGTACACGACTGTAGCCAGAGATTTGGATGTGCACATAATACAGCTTGTGGCCCACTACCACTACATGGAGTCATGGCTGTATGCATATCTTTGAGAGTTGCTAAGTGGTTATCAGCTCCTGTGACCCATGACCTGAGCTGTGTTCTGCCATCCTCACTATACTGTATCCTGATCTCTTGTTGCAGACCTATGCTCATATCCTGACTACACTTTCTGCCTGCTTTCTTGATACATCTGCTAACTGTATGTTATCGAACCTGGCCTGGACATTGACCTTGCTCCAGTTTCTGACTCTGTACCTCTGCTGCCCAATGGACTAGACTTGTCCAGACCACAGCTCTTCTTTTTTGCATGTGAAAGCTCTTCTATCTGCCTGAGTACCACCTTCCTGGGCAGGCCTGGTCCAAGCATCTCCAGCAACACAGCAGATAAGTCTTCTTCTGATCTTTTGCTGCATCTACACTCAATGCAGGCACCAGAGCCTTTCTTCATCCTGTCTCCAACTCTAGCAGGTACTGGGCAGAAACGTAAGGGAAACTTAAGGGAGGCCCTCTCCCAGGTAAATGACAGTGGCAGTGGTTTTTATCCACATACCATTTTCTATGGATACATTAGAATTTTTTTTTAATCTAAATGGATATTTAAAGTAGATACAGAACTGTTAGGCCAGATTACAAATCACTCCCTTGATAGGCATAATAATTTTCACACTTGGGCACTGACAACCATTTTCATATATTAATATGAAACAATTTCTGTGAGAAGCTCAAGCAAAGGTAAGAATTTACTACAACATCCCCTATCTATTTTTAAAATGAGTAGTTGATTTAGCACCAAGAAACACTTTAGCTTGTTATTTTGTTACAGTATGTCTAATGAATATATCAAATAAATAGTTTTCTATAGCATTGTGTCAAAGATGTCTAAGTTGTCTGTGTTTTTTTTTTGCTTCTCCTCCTAGTTCATAGTCCTGCGAACAAAATATAACCTAGTTAAAAGCAAAATCAATTCAAAGTGACAGAGTAAGTGGAACATGCCACAATGCATTTAGCATTGAGTTTGAGGAATAATTCAAATATTTTCAAAGCAATTAATGAACACATTTTAATGTGAAATTATAACACATCTGCCCACACACTTTTTCCTCTCAGTTTAACTCCTAATCAGCCAGGGCATAAATATACCTTTACTTGATAGATAAAATAACCATAGATAAGGAAAATTTAAATATTATGAATTTTAAATGATTTGACCTTTTGAAAGTAAAAGACATTCAGGTAAAAAATAATTGGTGGCTTGTGACAAAGAAGCTGTACATTTTGAACAAATTGACTCAGTCCAATTAAAATCAGAAAGCAATAGACATTCCGCATACTAGATCATGATCTGAACTTTTAATATAGAGGCTTGGAATTCAATTATCTGGTGGAATAACCTGGCACATCAATTCTTTTTTTTTTATTTATTTATTTTAAACATGGAAAGGAGTTCGAATTTTTCGTTTTTTTAATCTGAGGTCAAGTATAAAGCTTATCAGTATAATGCAAAGGAAACAGTATTTTACTAAACTAGCTTAATCATACCATTCAGCATTCAGATTTTTTACATATACTGTACATAGATATTTTTTTTACAGCTATTCTTTCTCCAAAATATGAAGCTTCCTTTTTGTAATGTACAAACAAATACACACAGATTGAGCTATACTGCATATAGCAGAAATGCACAAATATTGTTGATCTGCTGGTTCAGTCTGTACATAATATATCTATAATTTGGCAATTCATTGACAAATGAGCTGGCAATCATTCATCTCCTTGCTGCATTGTTGCCAGCCCATTTACCCATCATTGGGCGAAGGTTCATGGGCCTAAAACATGTGGTCTTTTTCTCAATTCACCATGTGTAACGCTAAAGGGCAAAATGTTCTTCGGCATCTTTAGTGCTCTGGTTGTATAGGAATGTCAGAGACTAAGTAAAACTTGGTGAAGTTCCTACTCCCTGCTCCAATGAACCCACTGCTTTAGATCCTATTCACTACAACACTAAAGCCCCATACACACGGTCGGACAATCCGCGGACCAGGTCCGTCGGACCATGTCCGTCATACTTTGTCCGATGTTGGTTTTGCGTACACACGGTCGGACAAAGTTGTCGGAAAATCCGATCATTCTGAACGTGGTGACGTTTGTTGCCTACGACGGGACTACGTAGAGGCTAGTAGCCAATAGCTTTGGTCTTGTAATGTGATCTGAGCATGCGTAGCACTTTGTCCGGTCGGACAACCGTACACACGATCGGATTTGGTGTGATCGGACCGGGTTGACGGCAAATCTTTCCAGCAGGAGATAAGACTTTGTCCGACGGACAAACCGACGAACACTGTCCGATGGTGCATACACACGGTCTGATTTTTCAACAACCTTGTCCGATCGGACCAAATTGATGAAAAAGTCCGACCGTGTGTATGGGGCTTAAGGGGTCTATCTATCAATGTTTTATCCCAGATTCACACAACTTTCTAGCAAGATTCATACATCTTTCCATCTGAATATTAGGTGAAAATGTGTGTATTTTTGACTAAAGTTTTGTAACTATTGGAAGATCACATTGATACATAGGGGGAGATTTATTAAAACTTGTACACATAGAATCTGATGCAGCCGCCAGCTATGCGAAGTAACCAATCAGCTTCTAACTTCAACTTGTTCAATTAAGCTTTGACAACAAAACCTAGAAGCTGATTACTATGCACAGCTATGCACTGCTGCACCAGATTCTATGTCCATCAGTTTTATTAAATCTGCCCCATAGACCCTTAAAGTGATGCTAGTCCCGTTTTTTTTTTTTTGTTTTGTTTAACCTCTTCCCGCCCGCCCACTGTCATATGATGGCGGGAAGAAGCATCTGTTGTTCTGGGCCACCGTCATATGACGGCATTTCCTTTGCGGCCACTAGGGGGCGGGCGCCCACCGCGTCGCTGGGGACCTGATGCGCGTGCCCGGCGGCCGCGATGTCCGCCGGGCACCTGCGATTGCCCAGTAACTGAGCAGGAGGGAGAGTACCGGACAGTCTCCCATTCAACATCGCTGGATAGAGATGGGTTCTATGTACGTCCTCCCGGAAACACACTCCCCACACACCCCCTCGGGTGCGCATCAGGGAAAATCTGTGATGGCCGTGTCCCTTGGACACAGCCATCACAGACCATGGTAAATGGTCAACCACAGCAGCCATTTACTACGTGATCGACATGTCCAATGAGAGATGATCTCAAATGTAAACATATGAGATCATCTCTCATTGACAACTCTCCTTACTCACACAGAGACCGCTGTGAGGAGGGAGAGCGATATTTGGGTATTCTACAACCGGTTCAAGTGCCGATACAGTTCCCAAACAGTGCCCATTTGTGTCACAGTGCCAGTGCCATCGGTGCCCACAGTGTCATCAGTGTCCACAGTGCCATCAGTACCCAGTGTCATCAGTGACCACAGTGCCATCAATGCCCACAGTGCCATCAGTGCCCACAATGCCATCAGTGCACACAGTGTCATCAGTGTCCACAGTGCCATCAGTGCCCACAGTGATATCAGTGTCCACAGTGTCATAAGTGCCGTCAGTGTCACCGTGTCATAAGTGCCATCAGTTTCACCAAGTCATAAGTGCCCACAGTGTCATCAGTGCCCACGGTGCGAACAGTGCCTACAATGTCATCAGTGTCACCATGTCATCAGTAACCATAGTGTCATCAGTGCCCACAGTGTCATCAGTGTCCACAGTGCCATCAGTGTCCACAGTGCCCATCAGTGCCACAGTGTCATCAGTGCCCACAGTGCCATCAGTGCCCAGTGTCATCAGTGCCCACATTGCCATCAGTGCCCACAGTGCCAACAGTGTCCACAGTGCCATCAGTGCCCACAGTGTCATAAGTGCCATCAGTGCCCACAGTGTCATAAGTGCCATCAGTTCCACCATGTCATAAGTGCCCACAGTGTCATCAGTGCCCACGGTGCGAACAGTGCCTACAGTGTCATCAGTGTCACGTGTCATCAGTAACCACAGTGTCATCAGTGTCCACAGTGCCATCAGTGTCACCATGTCATTAGTGCCATCAGTACCCACAGTGCCATCAGTGTCACCATGTCATCAGTGCTATCAGTGCCCACAGTGCCATCAGTGTCACCTTACCATCAGTGTCATCTGTGTCAACGTGCCTCACCATGCCTCAGTGTCATCAGTGTCACCGTGCCATAGTGTCATCAGTGTCATAGTGTCATCAGTGTCATAGGGCCCATAGTGTCATCGTGCCATCAGTGTCTTGTGAAAATGACAAAGGTATAATAGGTAGTAAAAAATTTAGATGTGTAATTTATGCGCCTAGAAAACCTGAAGGTGGGCCTCTCTATGTGGCCAGGCTATGTAAAAGTCTCACACATATGGTATTTTCATACTCAGGAGGAGTAGCAAAATGTGTTTGGGGTGTATTTTTTGCTATGCTCATGCTATGTGTTGGAAATATCTTATAAATGAACAACTTTGTGTAAAAAAAAATGCATTTTAATTTTTTTCCACATTTTCCAATAACTTGTGGAAAAAACTGACATGCTCAAAAGACTCATTCTGCCTCATAGAATATATGTTGGGGTGTTTGCTTTCCAAAATGGGGTAATTTTTGGGGCCTTTTCATTGTCCTGGTGCTCCAGGGCCTTCAAAAGTGTGATAGGTAGTCAACAAGTTAGATGTGTAATTTATGCTTCTAGAACACGACGGTGCTCCCTGCATGTTGGGCCTCTCTATGTGGCCAGGCTGTGAAAAAATCTCACACATGTGGTATCTCCATACTCAGGAGGAGTAGCAGAATGTGTTTTGGGGTGTAGTTGCAAGTATGCATATGCCATGTGAGAGAAATAACCTGTTAATATGACAATTTTGTGAAAAAAAATCTTCATTTTGCAAACACTTGTGAGAAAAAATGACAACTTAAAAAAACTTGCCATGCCTCCTACTAAATACCTTGGACTGTCTACTTTCCAAAAAGAGGTCATGTTAGGGGTATTTGTACTTCCCTGGCTTCAGTGTCTGAAGAAATGAGATTGAAATGAGCCGTCAGGTGTGATTAGCTTGTAGACTCTCTAACTTTCACACAGACCAAATAATATCCACCTATTTTGTCTATTTTTACCAAATAAATGTAGCAGTATAAATTTTGGTCAAAATATATGAAGAAAATTTATAAAAAAAAAAAAAAAAAAAATGTTTCATTTATAGCGGTAAAAATAAAAAACCCAGTGGTGATTAAATACCATCAAAAGAAAGCTCTATTTGTATGAAAAAAAAAGGACAAGAATTTCATAGGGATATAGTTTTGCATGACTGAGTAATTTTCATTCAAAATGTGAGAGCGCTAAAAGCTGAAAATTTGTCTGGGCAGGAGAGGGGTTTAAAGTGGTTGTATACCCACACAATTTTTTTTTTAAAAAAACATTTAAGGCAAAAGGCATAATGAGCTAGTATGCACCGCATACAAGCTCATTATGAAATACTTACCTTAGAATGCGGTATTCGCAGCTGATCCCGATCACCGCCGAGGGAGCTGACATTTCCCCTAGGTGTGTCTTCCGGGTTCGCGGCTCCGGCCCTGTGAGTGGCTGGAGCCGCAATGTCGTCACTCCCGTGCATGCGCACAGGGAGACTTCTTCCTGGAAAGGTCCAGCAGCGCCTGCCAGACCTTCAGCCGGACCTTTACAGTGCATGCGCCACTGACATCAGAGGCTGCATGAAAGGTTAATATCTCCCAAACCATACAGGTTTAGGAAATATTCATTTTACATACAGGTAAGCCTTATCATAGGCTTACCTGTAGGTAAAAATATAAAAAAAGGGTATACAACCACTTTAGGTGCTCAGTAGGAAGTTGTTAAGTAACAGTAGTAATAATAATAATAGTAATAATAATAACACACAGAAACACAAGTTTTATAAAAATATAAACAAACAAAAAACACATATACATACATGCACATCACTCAAAATGATAAAGAAAATGAGTCCCTGCTGTTTTCTTTCTTTCACACTTGTGCGACTTGTCCTGAGACTTTGGACTGCAAAGTCACATGGCAAGTCGTACCCCATGATCTCCAATGAGTACCGTTCATATCTGCACTACTTTGATCCATAGACCTCAAGATTACACAGGCATTGCTTCAAGTCGCGTCAAAGTCACGCGACTTTCAGGTCATACAAGTGTGAAAGGGGCCTAAATTGAACAAGCATGAATCCAATTCACAAAAAACATATGCTTACTATGGTTACATTTTTGGTACATTATCAGAGTTAGCGATTATGGGTTTTATCAATGATTTGGTTAGGTAATTTGTTCATTTATCATGAATTTTTTTTTAACATATACAGTATTTGTTATTTGCCAAACAAAAAATAGAAATTGGTGGCATGCAATCACCTATGAACTAGGACAGTATACAACTTTTAAAAAAATGGCTTTAAAAGCATGCTGATCTCATCTTCAAAGGTCTTCTTAAGGTAAAAGAGCATTAAGAAAACTGATGCTATTAACTTGGAAAGAAATGCAGCAAATTATAAAAAAATACAATTATTATGTGACCTCAGAAGCAAACTCAGTTTTTGCAAGATATAGATTTTATAAAAGAGGACAAAATGAAATAATGTATGTTTTGAACAGACCAAAAACTATAAGCCAGAGACTGTGAGGTTGATTTACTAAAGGCAAGTAGGCTGTTCACATTGCAGTGGGATTTCCCTTAGTTTAATGAAGAGGGTTAAGCTTTCCATCATCCAATGATGTGCAGGCACAACTGATTTTTTTTATTTTATTTTTTATTTCCAGTTATTGGGTATTTCTTGCAAAGTGAATTTTCATCACATTCACAGAGCTAATAAACAATTCCTTTGTTAAGTGAAAAATCCTTTGCAAATTAAACAGCCTATATACCTTTAGTACATTAAACCCTTTGCATTCAAACCCACAAATTACATTTTTTTAAACTGTATTTGTGACGAACCTCTCCAAAGTGTAAGAAAAAATAAATAAATACATTTGTCAAAGTTAAGGAGGGTGCACATGTATCAACATTTTGATCATTGGACCAGCTTTTTTCAATTGGTCCTGCTGGTGCAAGTGATAGCTAAATAGTAATTAAATCTGACACAACCACAAACAGAGCAGAGCAATTAACAGACAGGTCACCATGTTGGAATAGATGTGTTTTCATCTTATGTGATGCAACTCAGAAGCAAAGGCAAGGGATGAATTGGACACTGTGTGATCCAGGGCAAAATGTTGCCTGTCTCTTTAGCAAATAGGGACCAGCTAGGTAAATGAAAACATGGACACCCATGACTCTACAAACAGCAGCTACAACATGTGACCCCTTTATTAAAAGGTAAGGCAAACAGACAAGAAATGACACAGGGAATATAACTACACTCATACCTAGTTAAAACATAAAAAAACTTTCACAGACCTTTGTGAATGATGACATAGTCATGTGTGTGTGGGGGAAGGGGGGGGGAGGAGAGGAGAGGAGGTATATGCTGGACCATGTTACATGTTCCACCCTAAATACAGGTGAAACATGTAACATGTTCAAAAGTTGAACATATCCTTTAATACAGCTTAAAAAATGAAAGCAGGTACCTCTTTAACTGCTATGGGAAAAGGTCAACAAATTGCCAACTTTATTTGTATAAAAAAATTGGTCAACAAATAAAGTAGTTACACATGACAACACCTTTACTCAACTTTCCCTAATTTTTTCTTTTGGTACTCAGTATAGGCAGGAATTACAGTGTACTGAATATCATACAGTATATATACTGTAAAATATAAACTGTACATATTATACACACCCTGTGCACTTCAAAATTGATTTTAAAACTTTAAAACTATAGCAGTTTTTAAGAACCCTTTATAAGAACAAAATTAAATATATTTAAAACCAGTGCCTTGTACAAGTTTCTTATATTGTATTTCTCCAAAGCTCTCTACATCAGAATGTTGTAACTCCACAGAGACCATGTGAAATGTTCCACGATACACTAGTTTCCCATTGTCAGAATAGATAAACTTTCCCTCACTTCTATGGGGAATTTCACCTTTTCTGACAGCATTTTGAAAGCTAGGATATTTTTGACATTATGAAAGTATGCCCATCTCGCCTAGATCAAATTCCTTGACATATCACCATCTGAGGTATTTTGAAGTTTAACTTAATAATCTATGATTTGTATACTCCATTTATGAGAAACCAGAAGTTAACAGTGATATATCACTTGAATTTGTAGACCTGAGGGAAAAAATATTAGTCTCAAAATAAAGTGATTTTTCTTAATTCAGACCCTATTTTGAAAATGTTCTACTAGCTCTAGGCAATAAAATGATTGAAAACTCCAAGGATATATAACTGCACCACTTGCATGCCACACACAATGCACTAGTGATATGACTCCAGAGGCTCACAGAGATAAAAGGTACACAAACCCAATGTTCTCTTTATTTGAAAACAGATACCATAAATGTTCAGGCTAAAAGGTATTCATGATGCACACATGAATAACAGTTGGTGGTAGAAATATAAAATTAAATTTTTTGTATATTATTATTAAAAATTAGACCATTTTCAGATTTTGTTTAACAAGGTATTTTAGCCAGCTGACTAAAACTTTGACCAAGCACAAAGAGGAACACATGTTGCCTTATGGGCCAAATACGGCCTTATCATAGCAAACGCTTCTGTTGCAATTAGATACAATATGAAAAGATCCTTCCCTTACCTTCAGTATGATAGCAAAAACTTTTGTCCATTTTGAATAGAGGGTTATAAACTCTTTTAACTTTTTGACATCTGTGTCCCATTGTGGATATTAACCATCACTTCCTGTTTCATATCCACAACAGGAAGTGGGCAGAAATCCCTCCAAAGTGAGGGAAATTCTTGTTTTTCACCGGGTAACTAGAGATAGTATACCTATTGGAAGATTCCCCCTCTGTTCCTATTCTGGCGACAACTCCAAATTTGGGATTTTCCTTCACTTTCACTGTCATTGATCTGGCAGTGATCACATCTGATCTCATCTCCCTTACAGGGACACAGAAAAAAATAAAACCCTGACAGGAGTTCTAATCACTCCCCACTATATTCAAAACTAATAAAAAGTTTTAAAGCATATATGAAGAATAAAGGAATTTTTAAGGTGCCGCAATTACCTTTTTTTAAACGTCTCAAATTTTATTATAATATATAAATGTTAAAAACAACCATTTCATAAAAACTATCACACAAAATCCACGCGGCCATAGTATGTGTGCAGTAACTTCAGCTTGACATGTTTCACCAACCACTGGCTTCTTCAGGAGACTTCTAAAGTACTGCATAAATGTGCCACCAGGATGCTCAAAGGTGTTTGATGTACAGTCCACAAGCTTTGTTTTTGTTTTTTGTATTTGAGGGGATTAAACTTGTATGGGAAATGGGGAATTATGGGATGTCTGAAAATATTCAGTGAAAACTTACTTCTATATACACTTCAGTATATACACTTCAACCCTCTCTTCAGCACAAACACTTGCTGCACACTGTTCCTACTCCAGCACTTTCCTTGCTGCAGACTGTTACTTCTCCAGACTAGCTAGTACAGCATGGCCTCAATGAACTGCCTTTTGTGGGCAGGGACAATAATCAACATCAAGCTACAAGAAACATCTTAAACACCCATTGGCATCCGCTAAGGGACGATCCAGCTCTGAAACCCTTTATTGAACCCAAGCCACACTTGATATTTAAACGCAATCAATCTCTAAGAGACTTCTTGGTGTCAAGCCACTTCTCGCCCCAGAAGAAGAGGGATCCCTGTGGCCCTTTGCCACGAGGTACTTTCCATTGTGGCAAATGTGATTTATGTAAATGTATTAAAACAGGGAAGAATGTCCAGTTGCCTACAGGCAAGAATTTAGTTCTGCATCATTTTGTGAACTGCGACACAATTGTCATTTTATACCCACTCATGTGTGGCTGCGAAATATATTATGTGGGTAAAACAAAATGTAATTTTTGAAGATGCATTAAGGAACATGTGACTGATATACAGAAACCTATACCTAGACACTTTGCAGAACTTCACACCTATAAAACAGATTCACCTGAATTTCAGGTACTGGCTAGGGTACACCCCCCAGTTCGAGTTGGTGACTTTGATCAAAAGATTCTTCAAGCTGAAACAAGGTGGATATTGAAGTTACGGGCAACTCACCCGCCAGGGCTGAATGATCTGTTATGCCTTGTTTCTGTAAATCCCCCCCCCCCCTTTCCCAAGAATGCATTCAATTGTAGTGTATTGGATTGCATTGTATTTTATTAATGTAAAAATCCTCTTAAGGTACACACAATTTTTAATTTAACCACTATTTCTATACCACTCATAAACATTTATCTGGTGCTTATGTCGAATATGTAAATGTCCGGCTGTGACTCAAACACAGGAATACATGTGGCCAATTTTTTTTCTTTTCTTTTTTTTTTTCAATCTGAAAGTGTTTTATTAATTTATTTACAAGCTTAACCTGTTTTTTACCACCTTGTATGCAATGGAATACCCATGACGCACGATCACGCATGCATCATTTCCGGCATCACACCAAATACGGTCTGTCCTCCCCCCTCTCTGCAGCCTCCTGTGAAAAAACAATATGGCGCTGGGACCTGGTGGGACTACAGCAGACATACCATCTATACACTCCCTTGCAGCATACCCTAAAGCCTCATACACACGATCAGACTTTGTACAAATTTTCCTGTGGATTTTTGTACAAAGGGCGTCGGCCGTGAACTTGTATTGCATACACACGGCAGGACTTTTTCAGCCAACTTTCACCAAATCACGTGTTTTTTCTGCTCTTTACCGCCACCTTTGGTCAACTTCTGTATTGTTGTCTGATCTTTTGCATTGTTTCTGAGCATGCGTGTTTGTACTTTGTACAAAAGTCCTGTGGTTTTCTGTACACACAATCGGACTTTGCTCCATCGAACTTTTGTTGCCAGAAAGTTTGTCCGTTCGCACAGCCAACAAAAGTCAGATGAAAACCGAAAAAGTTTGTCCGATGGAAACAGCTAATTTGCATGTTTGTTGTCAAAAAGTCTTATCATGTGTATGGGCCTTAACACTGATAATCCTGCATCAGAACACTCCATTAAAGCCATGCTATTATCTCTACAATCTGATCTTCACAGGGAATTAAAAATATAAATTAATCAACTACAAGACACAGTTAGCTCTGTAGAAGAACGTACTGATCATATTGAGCAGCATCTATCTGAAGCTACTAAAGCTCATAATGCTATTATGGACACACAGGATGACCAAGCCAATACTATCCACATGATCCACTTAAAAGTCGCAGACCTTGAAGATCGCTCGCGACAGAATAATATTAAGATTCAGGGGTCCCCGAATACCTTGCCACCCCTGAAATAGTACCATATCTACACTAGCTTTTTTGGAAACTTGTTCCAGGGCTAACAATGAATGACATGCTTATTGACCACATATCCTCAGGGACATTCTAGCAAGAATACACTTCTTTCACGTCAAAGAAGATATAATGCATGCAGCAAGGTCCTTGCGCTCTCTACTGGAACCCATTATCAAAATATCTCTTTAGAACAACATATCTGCTGCTACCTCCCAAGCACGTAAGGCTTTTGCTCCGGTCACCTCAGTATTGTAAGAGCATAAGTTCACCTACATATGGGGCTATCCCACAAAGCTACTAGTAACCTATTGCAATAAACAAGTTACCATGTTGACCCCTAAGGAGGGTATCCAACAGATCAACAATTAGGGTTTAACCACACTAGAACCTCCGCCCACCCCCAAACCCGAGACCATCATCTAGAATCCCCAATCCTTGGGGTTCTCAAGCTCCGCCATAACTATAGCATGCCCATGTATTCGTCACTCTCTACCATAGAGATACATACCCAAGGCTGGATACTATCTTTGTTAACTGTTTGATTTAATAGTGGAGGCATGGAAGGATTTATGATCTCCCCTCCATGCTTCACTTGCTGTTTTTTTTGTTTAATTTTATATATATATATATCTATATATATATATATATATATATATATATATATATATATATATATATATACCAATATCTAGTTAGTTTTTTTTAGTTAATATTGCAATCAGCTCTGATTGTCATATGCTCAGATCGAGACCTCTAAGACATAGTTTTTTTTTTACGAAAGGCAAATCCACTTTGCACTGCAAGTGCACTTGAAAGTGCAGTCGCTCTGAATCTAAGGGGTAGATCTGAAATGAGTGGAAGCTCTGCTGATTTTATCATCCAATCATGTGCAAGCTAAAATGCTGTTTTTTATTTTCCTTGCATGTCCCCCTCGGTTCTACAGCAACTGCACTTTCAAGAGCACTTGCAGTGCAAAGTGGATTTTTCTTTAGTAAATAACCCCCATAGAGTCTCGATCTGCCCATACTTACCTTGTGTATAGCATTGTCTTTGCAATAGCTTCACTCCTATCCTCAACCTCTGTTTTCTCTTTAAGAGTCAGAGCTTGTCCACCTTAGTGCTGCTACCCAAACTCGTTCACACCTAAGACATGACGCTCATAATCGTCTACCTAAATGCTAAGGGCCTCAACAGCCCCTTTAAGCCTTCACTTCTATGGAGAGAGGCCATTTCCCATTAAGCAGACAACCTTTGCATTCAGGAAACACACTTTTCTGAAAATAAATACCACCAATGTTCCCACAAACTATATCAGCACTGTTTCCAGGCACGGGCTGAGAAGAAAGTGAGATGAGTCCTGATCGCGGCACTATGCTCAATATCCTTTACTCTCACTCCTATAGATCAAGTTACCTCGGATAGATACTTGATTCTATCAGCCACCTTTAATAATCACCTTATCATTGTAAATATTAGAACATTCTGCAAAAAATCCAACACTACCCATGGGACCAAATTTGACTTTGTGGTACCTTATACAAAGTTATAGATCCCCAGATAGATTCATCTAATACAAAACGTAGGAAGTCCACAGCGCTATCCTCACTGCTTTCTCTTGAGGATCTTTATGACCCTTGGAGATGTCAACATGGTACTGAGAGGGACTCAAAGATCGTATTCAAGGATTGACGTGTTCTTGACATTCAAAGCCCTACTGTAAAAAATCACCAGATCCACAATTGGACTTATCACATGGTTGAAACATGCTTCAATATCTATCACCATTTCTATCTCTTCCTCTATGCCCAGACATACTATGTGGCGTATGAACTCTTCAATCTTCGGTGCTGCAGAAACTCGAGAACAGGTTCGATCTGAGATATCCTCTTACTTTACCTTTAATACTGGCACCATAATTAGCCCTACTGTAATCTGGAATGCCCACAAATCCATCATACGGGGAACTTTATTGACGTTGGGCGCTCAGGAAAAGAAAAATAATTTTACCCTACTCAATCGCATTTGTGCGCTCGAATCCCTAAATAAACAAAACCCCTCCCAATCTAACTCTGAGGAATTGAGTAACCTGAGGAATGACCTCAACTTTCACTTGCGGAAAGGACACGACTTTTACCTTAGGTGATTATGATTGACCTGGTACTCCCAGGGAAATAAAGCTGGGAAACTACTAGCCCAGCAGTATAAATGTAGAACCGCATAATCTAGAATCTCATTCCTTCTCAATGAGCAGGGACATAAATTAACAAACCCAAAAGATATAGCCAACTGATTCAGCTCCTTCTATTCTAAACTATATAATTTGTCACTCTCCCCATCCAAGCCCAACCCTACTCATTCTCCACCCAAGAGGTTCTCAAAGCCATTAAAGATCTCCCATCTCACAAAGCCCCTGTACCAGACGGCTTTGTAAACAAATACTACAAAACATATGCTGATCAATTAGTACCCCAATGTAAAGTTTTTAGCAGATTTCTATCCACTGGAGAGATACCGTCGGAAATCCCTTGAAGCGGTGATAACCACCATCCATAAATCAGGTAAACCCTTCCATGACCCCGCTAACTATCGCCCAATATCTCTGCTCAACACTGATCTTAAGCTCTACACAAAATTATTAGCTACCCGCTTAGCATCCTATATGCCCAATCTCGTCTATCCGGATCAAGTAGGTTTCATTCCTTTCAGGCAGGCCTCAGATGGCACTCGCAGATTTATAGATCTTATCCACTGGGCAGAGCATCACCACGCTCCTTCTCTGCTGATTTCTTTATATGCAGAGAGGGCATTCAATAAGGTCAATTGGCTATATCTGGACTTGGTCCTCCAAAGCCATTTTAGGCCTATTTTCCACACCTAGCGCAAAAGGTCCTCATGTCGGGCATGATGTCCACTCCTTTCCCTGTTACAAATGGAACCCGACAAGGTTGCCCCTTATCCCCCCTAATATTTTTCCTAGTAATTGAACCACTGGCACAAGCCATAAGATCACACCCGACATAGCCGGCTTATCGGTTGACCAAACCTCCCACAAGATTGGCCTTTACTCATGACATAATCATCTGGCTCACGGATCCTCTGAAATCTCTGCCCCCGCTCTGTGATCTACAACAGCAATTTAGTCAGGTATCCATGTACAAGCTGAATCATTCTAAATTGGCTATGCTGGGTGTCTTCTTGTCCTCACGACTCAGGACAGCGATTACAACCACCTCTCCCTTTTCCTGGGCCCCCAACTCATCCATGAATTGCTTAGGTATTCAGCTAACCTCCCCTTCTGCTATGCTTATACGTACTAATATTACTCTGCTGGGTCACAAACTGCAGGATACAGCCAAAACACTCCTCTCAGTCAATGCCTCTTGGGCAGTGCGTATAGCCCTATCCAAGATGTTCCTACTACCGCACATCTTATACTTTTTCAGGACTTGCCAATACCAATTCTGCAAACAGATATTGCCATACTTCAAAAGATCATTAATCACTTTATCTGGGCTGCGGGTAAACCACATATCAAGTCCTCTTTACTCAATACTCCCAGGGCCTATATGGGTCTTGGAGTTCCTGACCTTAGGACTTACTACAAGGCAATTATACTGGATCAAAACTAAAAAACTATGGAATATGGACTCTTTGCAACCTGGGACCCAGATTGAAACTGGGGCTCTAACCAAAAACCCTTCATTGACTCTAGCTGCCATATGGATGGGATACCACCCACCTCGTTCTCACATTCCAACAGTTAATGCTACAATAGCCACATGGAAATCAATTCTTCAAGCATCGGCTGGGTTACACACGCAAACGCTACAACAACTTCCAATATTAGCCTTGTCTCTTCTATCCCCGGATTTACATCTACAATCCTGGGCCACACTAGGTCTTCAAAAGATTGTTGATCTATTTCAGCAAAACCATCTCCTGACTTCAACCAGCTTATGGACTGATTTGATATCCCTAATAGGGACTTTTATCTTATATATATTTTATCTCCGTCATATCCTCACAACCATCCCAACTACACACAACACCCTCACCAGGGACATTTTGCATTTCTTCGTTTGACCCAAAGACAAAGTTTGTGGAATATCCTACCTTTATGGGTTACTATTAAAGCCCACACAGGTGGAGCACTCGCAAACAGCTCACTGGGAATTCACTCTACAAATTCGGATACATCCCCACGCGTGGTACCAAGCAATCCGTATCTCTACAATTTATTCTAGGAACATTTCCCACTGGGAAACATTGATGAAAATTGGTACTACACCCCAGTGAAACTAGCGCGGATGTTCCCATCTCAGTCCAGCAAATGTTGGAGAAACTGCGACCAGGATGGACATATGCCACATATCTAGTGGGAATGCCCACCTATCACTGTATTTTGGGCAAGCATCTCTGCCCTTATTCAAGATGTCACTAGCTCCCAATATACCTTAAGCCCCCAGATGACTCTCTTTGGTCTTGGCCTCTCACACTGGCCCCTAAAATATCATCCTATCATTACTCATATATTAATTGCTGCCCGACTATCTTTTGGCCATTTCTGGAAACAGGCTGATGCACCTAAAATTCGCAAACACCATTGATATACTTAATGATCACCTATCAATGGAATTCCTATTTGCCAAAGCACAGCTGACACTGGACAAATTCTACAAACACTGGCAATTTTGTCTATCAGACCCCAGTGCCTCATTTAGCTCTTGATTCACCACCTAAATACCACCTCTTAATAGATGCCCTGACCCAGGGAGGCTCTAAATACCTGTCCCGTCCCCCTTTGACTGAACAGAGCCTTCTGGATTAGAGTGTGGATTTTTGAGTATTGAAAAATGCTTTCTATATGATATAACTTTACACTTCTAAGTACCAACTTGCTACTCTACTCCTTGCCTTCCCCCCATCACTGCTTCCCCCTTACCCACCACCCTTCCCTGCTTTCCTCCTGTTACTTATATGTATTACAGCAGGGGTGCCCAACCAGTGGCCCGGGGGCCACATGTGGCCTGCGGAGTCCTCTGATGTGGCCCGCGACCTCCTGCTCTGGGATAGAATAGAAAGAATACTGTTATTAAAATCACAGTGTATTTATGGGCATATCTTTTCTGCAGTGGTTACTGGGCTGCTTTCAAACTGATCCGCAGGTGCAGAGCAATTTACCTGCGGGTTACCTGCACTGAGCCATAGACTTCTATTATTACCTGCGAGTTTGGTAAGCTTTCTGAAAGTGCACCAAACCTGCAGAATATAATAGAAGTCTATTGCAAACTGCAGGAAAGCCAAAGGTACACTGTGTTGCACACGTGGTAAACCGCAGAGCATCAGTGTGAAAGCAGCCTTGGGCCCCTTTCACACGGTCAGTCCGACCAATTGGACCCTCCATTCACCTCTAAGTAGTGGCAGACATAAACCGACTTGTGTTCTACCTCCAATATGATACGCTAAAAAGTATTGTGGGCTGCGTCCGTGTCCGCCCTGCAAATGCAGAGTGGACCCGGACATGCCCTCCACCCGCTCCACTCATTGTGGCCCGTGACTGGTTACCAAGACGGTTAAGTGGCCCTCGCTCTTTAAAAGGTTGGGCACCCCTGTATTACAGGCTACAGTACTACTTAGGTTGGTTTTGTACCAGGTTCTGTATACCCCTCCTTAAATGTTGATGTCAAATGATAATAATCATTACATTTCAAGTTATTGTACATCACTTTGATTCTTCTATCAATAAAGAATTTTTGAAACCGAAAAAAAAAAAATATATATAAACAAAATTCCATTATGCCAGGAGCAGTGATTTTAAAATACTCAAAGTTAAACATTAAAAAATATCCTTTAGATTACATGCCTTGGGGGTATCTGGCCTAATCTTGCCTGTGAAAGGGCATATGATGTACAGAACGTGCTGTAGCAACACTGACATTTGCAAAGGAAAAAAGTGTTTAGAATTGTAGAATTGCCAGCAAATGGTATTTAATTGCAACTTAAAAAAAACACTTCCAGAACCATACTAGACTATGCACCCTTAACATGGAGGGTATCTTGGCAGGGGGGTCCCCCCCACTTCTCCAAAAAAGAACCTTGTCCTAAAGTTCATAAGAACAAGGATTTCCTCCCCACAACCTTGGGTGTCCAAACACTCAAACAGCCAAAGATTGATCAGAATCTATGTTCTAACTCATCCCTACTCTCCAGTCAGCAGATTGGGGGAGAAGAGAAGAAGGCACTTTATTCTTAACTGTTCATGGTGTTATTCATAAATATCAATTCTTTGAAAGGCAAACCTCTCTGATTAATGTATCTCATATGTGTATATACAGTAACTGTTTGCTTACAGTTCGACTTTTTAACATATTGATGTGCAATGTGGGAATCCCAATTTGTGCAAATATTGTACATTGTCATTTATGTTTAATGTCACATACAGATAATACAGTATGTGTTTTGCTGTAGTATGAGATGATAAGTTTTATTGAGAATAGCTTGCAGGTTTGTGTGTCAAAACCATTATCTATTCTGTGCAATTTATGTGTTTTTGTAATTCAGTCAGATGTACAGATTTACCTATAGTAAGGATGCCAAAACCATTACAAAAAAAATGTTTTGGCATGCTTTAACAGCATTTCTGTAGAATAATTCTCTGATTGCATCTTATTTTTTTGCTTGGCATTTCACATTGAGTTTAGAAATTAGAATGATTTTGTTTAACATAGTGGTTTGAGGAACAATGCTTTTTTTTTTAATTAAAGCTATTCATCTAAATGAGGATATGCACAAAGGTTGCCAGTACTCTATTAGCTGTTTGATTTCTACTGTTACAGGTTAATATAATTTTATTGCGTGAAGCTGAAGCTCAGTTTCTAAATATTGAAATCGTTCAAATTCTCTTTTCAGAAATCAGGTTCCTGGATTTATTTTAAATAAATTTGGTCCAACCTAATTCTGGTTTATTAAAATGAAAATTGAAATTCATAATGAGAATTGCTGTATTCTCTGCAGTATAGTAAATGGGCCAAATGTGTAGCAGGTATGAGTAAATATGGATTCCGGGATATGTATTTTATTGCAAGCTATAAAAACGGGCAATCTCCTTTTGATCTAAATAATGCTCATGTACTCAAATCCAAAATCATGATTCCTTGTATTGTAGTGCCAAATGGTTATTCAGGCTCATCTATACTCTGTCAGCTATAAAAAGAATTAAATATACAATATTGAGGTCAACAACAGACTTCATATACAAAAGGCAATGTATTAAGGAAACTATTTTAATCACCCACTCTGCCTTAGCTATAGATATCTTACCAGTAGGGGTGTCCATCTCCAGATTATCTGGCATGGTAAAGGTTGGGGCAGTCGAGAGTGGGTCCATGCTGTAGAAATGTTGTACAGCATTAGGCAGTAGTGATAGTAAATGTCATGCTATTGTTCTAAAATATTTACAGGTACATTCCCAAATACCCACAATGAGAGTAATTTTGCAATCATTTCTAAATAAAAGATATGTATAGATTAGCAATCAATCGGTCCACTTTATGGCTGACAGGCTTCCTAAAAAAAAACTCCTGATCTGACCACCAATGCAGTATCAATGCAAGAATTTGCTGCCATAGTAACCATAGTGCACTTCTGTTGCTTGAACTTAGGCCAGCTGACTTAGAGTTTTAGTCTCAGGCCCCTTTCACACTTGTATGACTTGTCCTACGATTTGGGACTGCAAAGTCGTAGGACAAGTCGTTCCCCGTGATATCCAATGACTACCATTCATATTAGTACGACTTCAAGTTGTACCGACTTCAAAGTAGGCCCTGCACTACTTTGGTCCGACTTTGATCCTACTTCAGCCCATTGAATATCACTGAAGTAGGATCAAAGTCGGATCTCAGTCTTAACTGATCCGACTTTGGCATGCGACTTGTGCTCTGATGATCTTGAAGGGGAACTCCATGCCAAAAAAAAAAAAAAAAAAACGGCATGGTTTCTCCCTCCAAGAGCATACCAGGCCCTTCAGTCTGGCATGGATTGTAAGAGGAACCCCCACGCTGAAAAAACAGCATGGGCCCTGAGCCCCCCAACCCAAAGCACCTTGTCCCCATGTTGATGAGGACAAGGGCCTTGTCCTGACAACCTTGGCCGTTGGTTGTTGGTGTCTGCGGGCGGGGAGCTTATTGGAATCTGGAAGCCCCCTTTAACAAGAGGGCCCCCAGATTCCGGCCCCCCACCCTATGTGAATGAGTATCGGGTACATTGTACCCCTACCCATTCACCTAAAAAAAAGTGTCAAAAATAAAACACAGTACACAGAGTTTTAAAGAAATGTATTAGGCAGCTCCGGGGTCTCTTCCAACTTCTTCTCCCCTCTCTGGCTCTTTTGTCCCCTCCGCTGATGTCTTCTGGCCCTCTCCAGTTCTTCTCCCTCTGTCCACTGTCTTCTGCTTCTGCCAGGTATTCTCTGCTATCTTCTCGCTCTTTTGCCAAGTCTTCTCCGCTGTTTTCTCCCTTTGTTCTTCTTCTGCTGTTGACTCAACCCTCTCTCCGGCTGTAATGCTTGGTGTGCCACTACTTATATTGGCATGGGCCATGGTCACCGTGTGAAGTCATCTGGAGGCCTGCCCCTTATGACATTACCGCACCGGGGCATGATGGGCGGTGACGTCATAAGGGATGGGCCTCCGGTGACCCCGCCCCATGCCAATATAAGTAGTGGCTTACTACTTTAAAAACCTGTGTATTGTGCAGATCCCGACAACCAATGACCAAGGTTGTCGGAAAGAGGCCCTTGTTAGTGAGTTTGCCCGTACTATCCAGCCACAGCATGCAGAGGAGGTGGTGGACTGGCTTCCTCATCCTCCTCATCCTCTGTCACGCAAGCAAAGACAAGTGTGCAGTCCTCTGCAGTTGCCAGAGTGTATAAACCTGCCTCCTTGTCCACATCTATTCCTGACATAGCCCCAACATCAGCCATTGAGGAGTTAGCTGAGTTATTTGACCACAGCGTCAGCCAATTGCGCCTTGATTATGCCCAGCCATTACTGGATTCAGATATTGGTTCTGAGTTTGAGGATGACAGGAACATGAGCCTAGAGAGAGGGAGGGACACTGGTAGACAAATTTGCATTCATGGTCCCCAAGCTGCAGCGTATTGCCAAGTTGTCTCCAGTGGTAATGATGAAGATGGAGATGATGATGATGAGGTCACTGATGCGACTTGGGTGCCAGATAGAGCAGAGGAGGAAACTGAAGGTGAGGCGGCACAACCCCAAGGAGGCCGACATCAAGAAAGAGATGAGAGCAGCCACCCAATTCCATCACATTCTGCAGCTGTTATCTCCCGGCCCACTCCCCAAAGCTCAGCTGTCTGGGCCTTTTTCAAACTGTGTCTCAGGCACATCAAACGTGGCAAAAACACCAACCATTAGGGTACCACAGGCTTAACAAGGCATTTAACATCCAACCACTCAGCTTGTTGGCAAGAGCACCTAAAAGCCACACAAAAGGGGAAAAAATCTGTCCCTCCTCCTTACCCACTTCAGTCTGCCCATGCGATACCGAGTCATTACCTCTCAGCAGCCTCCACTGACAGGGATGATGGTATAGCACATGGTGTCCCAGGTCCTAGCAGCACATCTGCCACCAGCACACCACCAGCTGTAGACTGTAGCCGGCAAATTTCTCTGCCCCATCTGCTGCAGCGGAAAAAAAAAATACAGTCCCTGCCACCCACATGTCCAGCGTCTGAATGCAAGCTTGTCAAAGCTGTTGGCTCTCCAACTTCTGCCTTTCAGTCTGGTGGATTCTGCCCCCTTCCGTGAATTCACACAATGTGTTGTACCACAATGACAGGTTCCCAGTTGCTACTACTTTTCACATAAGGCCGTTCCATCTCTCTAACATCATGTGGAAGGGAATGTTCTGGCATCGTTGGGCAAGGCAGTCAGCCGTAAAATCCACCTCACTGCTGACACATGGTCCAGCAAGCATGGGCAGGGACGATATATTTTGTTCACAGCACACTGGGTAACGCTGCTTGCAACTCGAAAGGATGCATGACAGGGCTCGGTGCTGCAGCTTGTTGTGCCCCCACATCTCCATACAGCTGGTGGTAATGATGCCAGACCTGTGAGCTCTAGCCCCTACTCCTCCTCTGCCACCTCCATGCCCTCCTCTGCAGAATTGTCCTATGAACATCAGGTACCCCCTAAGCGTTCAAAGGGCTATTCCCAGAGTTAGGCTAAAAGGTGCGATGCAGTGCTTCAGCTGGTGTGTTTAGGGGACAGGAACCACACCGGAGCAGGGATTCTTGCAGCTCTGCAAGGACAGGCCCAGAGGTGCTTCACACCATGCCAGCTGGAGCCAGGAATGGTGGTGTCCGATAATGACTCAAACCTCCCGTCCGCCCTTAGACAGGGAAGTTTGACACAAGTGCCATACCTGGCACATGTCCTCAATTTGGTGGTGCAGCATTTCCTAAGTACGTACCCAGGGTTGCAAGATGTACTAAAGCAGACCAGAAGAGTCTGTAGCCATTTCAGGTGGTCATACACAACCAGTGCTTAGTTGGCTGAAATTCAGCGGGAATTCCACCTGCCCGTAAACCCCCTGATTTATGACATGCCCACCAGGTGGAATTCAACTTTGGGAATGCTGCAGTGGCTATACTTGCAGCAGAGGGCCGTTAACGAGTGCCTGTGCCAGTTCGGCACAACGACAGGCTCAGGCTGCCTTGGTTTTTTTTCCCCTTGCCAATGCAGTGCATGCATCAGTGACACAATGCCTGTTGTGTTTCTGCTGGAGCAGACTCTGTGTGGCATTATGGACAGGGCACTGGAGGCAGAGCAGCAGGAGGAAGAGAAAGACTTCCTTGCCTCTCAAGGCACACATTATCCAGACACCATCATTCCTATGTCACATAACACACAGAAGGAGAGAGAGGAGGAGGATGAGAAGGAGGATTCTGCCACTTTTAAAGGCTTTGAAGAAGAGGAAGACATGCGTCAATCTGTAAGTGATGGCTTTCCAACCCCAGGACCCTTGGGAGTAGTACGTGGCTGGGGAGGAGGAAGTTCCAGATGCTGTCATCCTGAGTGACCCCAAGGAGACTGCTTCTCAAGCTTTGGCAAATTTGAGGCGCATGGGCAACCTCATGCTTCAAAGCCTGGTAAAGGACCCAAGAATACGTGGCATAAAGGAGAAGGATGATTACTGGTTGGAAACCCTCCTTGACCACCGTTGTAAGGTCCTCTGAATCAGCCCCTCCGCAACAGCCCCTCTTTCCCTCAATTGGACTTTGGCGGTCAATGGAAAATAACCCTGTCTGTCCGGACAGATAATCAGACACCATACACCGTATGAGGTTTGCAAAAAGATGCCTTTACTTCCGTTTCACAGAGCATATACAATACAAAAAAGGGGGAAGAACGCAATTGAACAACCAATCACATTCAAGCATTTAAGCATTCTGTTATACAATTCAATATTGATCTGCAAGATTCATAACATTTCTTCTTTCGGACTCAACATCATATTTACTCTAAAAATGTCTCATGCAATATATGTGCTTGATAAGATTCTCGGTATGTTTTGATAATATAGCCTACTTGTTATGGGAAGCAGACCCGTTACTAGAAGCCATGAGAACTAAAACTTGTTATGGAAATGTGTGAGTGTGAGATAAGCAGAATTTTCAGTGAGTTTCTACAGAGAAACAGAAAAAACATCTTTGTTACAATACTATTAAATCTTAAAGGGTAACTCTACACTTCCCACGTTTCCTTACAATCCCTCCTTTGATCATAGGAGACTTTAAGAAGTCTCCGCTGATCACTCATTGTACCACCTATATCCTGCCTTGAACATGGTCATGGCTGTTTCAGACTTATCAACTAGGTTCTTTGATTTTGCTACTTTACTTATCAGGTAGAACACCAATTTGATTGTCACATAAACTGCCAGAGCTAAAATAAGTAATCTTGAAGACTATCATACCCGCTTTCTTAAAGTAATTCATAATGTTTTCACAAATAGAACCGAACCATCCTCCTGCACCTGAAAAGGGATTCCATGAGTGCATTAACATCCCAAATCCATCTACCTTTGTGAGGGCATTGTATACGCCCACCCCACCGAAGGATGCAAAAATTTTGTCCCACCAAGTGGTTAATTCCCTCTTGTGTCTGCCAAATTCAAGGTGACTGTGGGCAGGTTTCATGGACACAAGTGTGTCTGACCCTGTGGTCCCCATTAGAGGGATCATTTCCACAAAAGTACACCAACCTGAAGTTTTTTCTGTCCATAGGGTAAGGGACGGTGGTATGGCACCATAGTCCACAACAGACCATCCATCCGTGGGGAACATGAGGGGCTTGAACCACTTTGGGGGGGCTAAGTTTTGACCTTAATCCCACTAAACACATCCAATCCCCCAAAGAGGGAATCTCCATCTCCACCCTGCCTTATCCAGGGCCTGTCCATGTGTGTGCTATTTATCCATTCAGTAACCCGTGGATTGTTGGATCCCATTACACATTTACATATGTCATATAGGGACATGTTACCTATCCTTTCATCAGGGTCCAGGATATTAAAAGTAGCTAACCCGTGGGAGTGGTGTTTATAACAGGGGCTTCCTGGGTGGTATTTAGTAACTGCTCTAGGGTGATAGGCCTTCCAACCATAGGGACTAAATGTCGGCCTGTGGATAAGTATGACTCCTTTCCATGTATGTTGCTCTGGCATTCACTACAACAGTATCCTCACCCATCCTGCACGAGGAGTTTAGCCAACACCCAAAAAATAAGAGCAAGAATACAGTGATGGTCATTCTAATTGAAAACAGAAATTGTCCAGGTGGTGCATTTTCTTGGCTCACGGGGAAAGTCTATGGTAAGAATGGTTTGGGGGTTTTGTGAGAGGGGGCATGGGACAGTAGTGGCTGAGTCTCTTCTTGTGGGGCTCCTCCATTTCCTTCCCTGTCTCCTTTATTTGTGGGCTATTCTTCAATTACAGGCTTTGATCCGTCAGTATTGCTGTCCTGGAGACATTGAGGACTTCAAATGGACCTTGGATGACGGGGGCCTGGTTGTTTGCGGACTGCAAGTTGTTTGATCAGTACTTTATCCCCCGGGACGAAAGGATGTGTTGGTTCTGTGGAAAGAGGAAGAAAGGTGACAGCAACCTTGTCATAAGTTTCAGCAGGGCTACTTACCAGATATTTCACGTACTCTTCCTGTAAGGAATATATGTTAGATTCCTCGCCTATCTTAGGGGCTTTTTGAGCGGGTCTTCCCATAAGGGTCTCAAAAGGGGGACAGTCCTGTCTTTAATGTTTCTATTCATCCCTGCGGTCTCTCCTGTTACGGGAATAACTTCCGGCCATGAGGGAAAATGGCAAACTGGAGTATTATTACGCAATATTTGATATTACCTTTCTGTTTGGGCATATGTGTCAAATCAATCTGTAAGTCTTTTAATGGGCCTATGTGTCCCTTGTAAGTCTTTTTAATGGGCCTATGTGTCCCTTGTAAGTCTTTTAACCACTTCAGCCCCGGACCAATTGTCAGCTTAAGGACCAGAGGTCTTTTTTCAATTTCGCACTGCACTACTTTAACTGGTAATTGTGCGGTCATGCAATTTTGTAACGAAACGAAATTTGCGTCCTTTTCTTCCCACAAATAGAGCTTTCTTTTGATGGTATTTGATTGCCTCTGTGATTTTTTATTTTTTGCGATATAAACGGAAAAAGAGCGAAAATTTTGAAAAAAAAAGAGATTTTCTACTTTTTGTTATAAGAAAAATCTAATAAACTCAATTTTAGTCAAACATTTGGGCCAAAATGTATTCAGCCACATGTCTTTAGTAAAAAAAATGCCAATAAGCGTATATTTATTGGTTTGCGCAAAAGTTATAGCGTCTACAAACTAGAGTACATTTTCTGGAATTTACACCGCTTTTAATTTATGACTGCCTATTTCATTTCTTGAGGTGCTAAAATGGCAGAGAAGTACAAAACCCCCCCAAATGACCCCATTTTGGAAAGTAGACACCCCAAGCTATTTGCTGAGAGGCATGTTGAGCCCATTGAATATTTTTTTTTTTAGTCCCAAGTGATTGAATAAAGACAAAAATAAAAAAGAATTTTTTTTTCTTCAAAAAGTTGTCACTAAATGATATATTGCTCACACATGCCATAGTTATATGTGGAATTGCACCCCAAAATACATTTTGCTGCTTCTCCTGAGTATGGGGATACCACATGTGTGGGACTTTTTGGGAGCCTAGCCGCGTACGGGGCCCCGAAACCCAAGCACCGCCTTCAGGATTTCTAAGGGTGCAAATTTTTGATTTCACTCCTCACTACCTATCACAGTTTCGAAGGCCATAAAATGCCAAAATAGCACAAAACCCCCCCAAATGACCCCATTTTGGAAAGTAGACACCCCAAGCTATTTGTTGAGAGGCATGGTGAGTATTTTACAGCTCTCATTTGTTTTTGAAAATGAAGAAAGTAAAAAAAAAAAAATTTTTTTTTTTCTTTTTTCAATTTTCAAAACTTTGTGACAAAAAGCGACATCTGCAAAATACTCACAATACCTCTCAGCAAATAGCTTGGGGTGTCTACTTTCCAAAATGGGGTCATTTTGGGGGGTTTTATGCCATCTGGGCATTCCATGGCCTCCGAAACTGTGATTGGCAGTGAGAAGTGAAATAAAAAAAATTACTCCCTTAGAAAGCCTGAAGGCGGTGATTGGTTTTTGGGGTTCCGTACGCAGCTAGGCTCCCAAAAAGTCCCACACATGTGGTATCCCCGTACTCAGGAGAAGCAACAGAATGTATTTTGGGGTGTATTTCCACATATGCCCATGACATGTTTGAGCAATATATCATTTAGTGACAACTTTTTGTAAAAAAAATATATATATTTTTTTTTTTTCATTATTCAATCTCTTGGGACAAAAAAAAAAAATATTTAATGGGCTCAACATTGCTCTCAGCAAATAGCTTGGGGTGTCTACTTTCCAAAATGGGGTCATTTGGGGGGGGTTTGAACTGTCCTGGCATTTTATGCACAACATTTAGAAGCCTATGTCACACGTCACCCACTCTTCTAACCACTTGAAGACAAAGCCCTTTCTGACACTTTTTGTTTACATGAAAACATATTTTTTTTTTGCAAGAAAATTACGTTGAACCCCCAAACACTATATATATTGTTAAAGCAAAGGCCCTACAGATTAAAATGGTGGGTGTTGCATTTTTTTTTTCCACACAGTATTTGCGCAGCGATTTTTCAAACGCATTTTTTGTGGAAAAAAAAATACACTTTTTTTTATTTTAATGCACTAAAACACACTATATTGCTCAAATTTTTGATGAAATAAAAAATATGATCTTAGGCCGAGTACATGGATACCAAACACGACATGCTTTAAAATTGCGCACAAACACGCAGTGGCGACAAACTACATACATTTTTAAAAGCCTTTAAAAGCCTTTACATGATACCACATTAGATTCACGGAGGAGGTCTACTGCTAAAATTACTGCCCTCGATCTGACCTTCGCGGTGATACCTCACATGCATGCTGCAATTGCTGTTTACATATGACGCCAGACCAACGCTTGTGTACGCCTTTGCGCAAGAGAAGGGGGGGCAGGGGTGCTTTTTTTTTTTTTTTTTTTAGTTTTTTTTTTTATTTATTTAGCTTTTTTATTCTATTTTTAAACTGTTCCTTCCATTTTTTTTCTTTGTTATGATTTTTATTGTTATCTCAGGGAATGTAAATATCCCATATGATAGCAATAGGCAGTGACAGGTACTCTTTTTTTGAAAAAATTGGGGTCTATTAGACCCTAGATCTTTCCTCTGCCCTCAAAGCATCTGACCACACCAAGATTGGTGTGATAAAATGCTTTCCCAATTTCCCAATGGCGCGGTTTATATCCGGGAGGGGGGACATTCCCTCCTACTGCTTGTAAAAGCAGTCTAGAGGCTAATTACCCGCTAGAATTGCTTTTACATGAAAGCCGATCACTGGCTGAAAAGAATGATACCAAGATGATACCTAAACCTGCAGGCATCATTCTGGTATAACCATTCAAAGTCCAGCAACATACTGGACATATATTGTAATCTTTTTTTTTTTCATGCAGCCTCTTGGCTGAACGAAAAAAAAGAGATTGATTGGTGGGTATGCCCACCATTAGATACCTCCCTTCATCCACCCACTTCTAATGATGGGCATACATGCACCATTTATATATGCCGATGCATGGGGGCATCCTCCCGCAAAAGTTATGCCGTGTACACACGGTCGGAATTTCGACCGTATGTACGTGGCATTAGGAGCCAATCGCTCCTCCGCCCCCCTGCTGCCCCCATGCTTCGGCACATATGCTCTTTTTTTTAACTGTGGTGGTGAAATCACCTCCTACAGTGTTGGAGTCGCGGCTTTATGTATCGTGGGAGCAAACGCTGTTGCTGTCAAGATAAATAAATCCGCGCTGCAACTGAATGGCGCACCTGAAAACAAAAAAATGCTTAACACTAAAACACAGTAAACAAAATTACATACCTGAAAAGCAAGCATGATAAAACATAATAAAACATTGCAGAATAGAATGGAGTAAAAAAAGAGAAACAATAGAGAGAGAGAGAGAACAATAAAACGACAACTATTTTTGTTTTTTTTATTTTTTTGAGATTCACAGGTAAAAAAGCTCCTGACTGTTAGCGACTGAATCAAAACGCTACCACAAAAAAAATGTTAGCGATCGCAGGGATCAGGCCTGACTCTGCGAACACTGCAGTTATGTGTGCTTAGTGTTTTGTAAGTGACAGTGATCGATCGATACTGCACTTGGGTGGGCTGGGCTGGGCTGGGCGGAGGGGGAAAACGCAGGTGCTAGCAGGTATCTGGGCTGATCCCGCTAACAATGCGTTTTTTTGGAACCCTAAACTGCTGGGACGCTAGTATAGATCTGATCAGATCAGATATTGATCTGTTCAGATACTATACCACTAAGGGAGGTGTATGCTTTGCGCGTGGGTGTTTGCGGTACTGGCACTAACCTGGGGCGACGCAGACCTTATTTGACCCTAAAACCTAATTGATATCACCCGCCGGGCGATCAGGGGGTTAAACCGTTATTGGGTAATAAATGGCGGGTGCCCTGACAGTATAAAAAACAAGCTAACTAACCAGCGTCACCCGTAACAGTAATACAAAAAAAAAACTGGTTACCTAGCGACACTAATGCAGCGATCAGAAAAACGATCGCTTAGTGACACTGGCAAAAGGGGGTGAAAGGGTTAACTAGGGGCAATCAGGGGGTTAAACCTTTATTAGGTAATATATGGGGGTACCTGACGCTATATAAAAACCTGACGGGGAACCTAAATAACGAAATAACTAACTGGCTAACCAGCGTCACCAGTGACATTTTATACGGTGATCACTGGTGAAAGGGTTAACTCTAGGGGCAATCAGGGGGTTAAAACCTTTATTTAGGTTGTAATATGGGGGTACCTGACCTATAAACCTATTTATGAACCTATATAAACATGGCGGTTAACCTAAAAAAAAACTGGTTACCTAGCGACACTAATGCAGCGATCAGAAAAACGATCGCTTAGTGACACTGGCAAAAGGGGGTGAAAGGGTTAACTAGGGGCAATCAGGGGTTAAAACCTTTATTAGGTAATATATGGGGGTACCTGACGCTATATAAAAACCTGACGGGGAACCTAAATAACGAAATAACTAACTGGCTAACCAGCGTCACCAGTGACAGTTATACGGTGATTACTGGTGAAAGGGTTAACTCTAGGGGCAATCAGGGGGTTAAAACCTTTATTTAGGTTGTAATATGGGGGTACCTGACCTATAAAACTATTTATGAACCTATATAAAACATGGCGGTTAAAATAAAAAAAAAATGGTTACCTAGCGACACAATGCAGCGATCAGAAAAACGATCGCTTAGTGACACTGGCAAAAGGGGGTGAAGGGGTTAACTAGGGGCAATCAAGGGGTTAAACCTTTATTAGGGGGGGGTAGGGGGCTACCTAGGACCTAAAACTAACTGCCCTGACAGTTATTACAGTCACACTGACACTAAATGCAGTGATCAGTAAATAAATGATCACTGCAATTAGTGACACTGTGACTGGGGGGGGAGGGGGTGATCTGGGGGGTGATCAGGGGGTGACAGGGGGGTGGAATATGTGCCTAACTGTACTGGTGTCAGTGTAGTGTTGTGCACTAACCTGTACATGTTCGCCGCTCGGCGTCTCCGGTCACATAGACCGGCGCACCGAGCGTGACATCACTTCCGCCTTCCTGTCTATGCAATAGACAGGAAGGGGAAGCTTTTCATTCGCCAGGAGCGATTGCGAGGGGGTGGCCAGAAACCACTGGCCGTCCCCTCGTCCCGGATCGCTCCTGAAGCGATGCCGACCGTCCCCGCCGGCGGAGGGGGGTCCGATCGGACCCCCCAACCGCCGGAAGAATGTCACGTACAGGTACGTGATTCTGCCTGTACGTGCCATTCTGCCGACGTATATCTACATGGGGCGGTCGGCAAGTGGTTAATGGGCCTATGTGTCCCTGAACAGTATTCTGGACACAAGTTAAGCAAGTGGCTTAAGGGTTTTCTTATCAAAGGAGCTACTGTTTCTGGAATACCTATGATCCCCTCCTTGTTTGACCACAAGCCGTCCGGGTTGTGTGTCAAACCTTGTGACTCCCAACAGGTAATGTCAGAAAATTCTTCTGGCTCGGGCTGGGAAACTTGGGGACGAAAAATCTGTAGAAAACAATTGGAGGGTTGATTGCCTCCTTAGCAGTAATTTTGGCTTTGGCTGCTGACTCTTAAGTTGTTTCCCTTGGTAATATCAGATTTGTCATAGGAATGACCTATTACTTTTATGACATTAATACATTTTTTTTTTTTTTTTTTTTTTTAAGGGTAAGTGGAGTGTGGAGTGCACTTAATAAATCCTCTACCCAGACTTGATTTGAGATTTGCTTATTATCCGCTGTCTTGTACCCGCGGGCCTAAAAGACCCCAAAAGTGTATCTACTGTCAGTGTAAATGTTTACTTTTTGTCCTTTGAATAATTGACAGGCACGTGTCATAGCATAGAGCTCTGCCTGTTGGTCTGAAGTCGCTGCTAGTGGTTTCGGTTCTTATATTATGTCTGGTAAAGTTACTACAGCATACAGTATCGCTTAGAACAGCTGCCGTCAAAAAAAAACATTTATGTAGTCAGTAGATGTAGAAATGTTTTGTAAAAGGTGTACTACAGTATGTGTTGTGTACAATGTAGTATTAGTTCCTAAAGTGATTTTGGATGTTTCCTTTACTGTCATGTTTACTGCCACAGGCAGTAACAGCTTGTAGGCAAGCTGGCAGTCCTTGAATTTGAACGGGGAGTTTTTTGGATAGATAAGCCACGGGTCGGTAGTGGGTGCCATGCGCTTGGGCCAGTACGGCAGCCAGCGCAGGGCCCCTGACTATACAGTAAAGCACAAAGGATTTCTTATGATCTGGTAAACCCAGTGCTGGAGCACTGGCCAAAGACTGTAATAAGGTCCGTGTTCTTTCCTCAGTGTAACACCTGCTTGGGGGCAGTGGCTGCAGTAGAGGGGTGCAAGGATTAAATCATAAAAAGAACAATCTGGGATCCACTGCCTGCAGTAGACAATAGAGCCAAGAAAAGAAAGGAGCGCTGCCTTATCTTTATGTGGGCCGAGACAGGTCAGAGTCTTGACTCTTTCAGGGGACACTTGCCTGGTCCCGCCTGAGATAATACATCCTAGGTATTCCACCCTCTCCCTGCACCACTGGATCTCTTTTGCGAGACACCAAGTGACCCTTAAGAGATAAGTGAGTCATCAGGCTTTCAGAGTCTTCTGCACACTGTGCCCCGCTCTCACTACATAACAGTAGGTCATCTACATATTGCAGGAGTACTGATCCCTGTGGGAGCACCCAGTCATCCAGGGTTAGTTCTAACACCATGGAAAATGCTGCAGGACTGTCCACAAAGTCTTGAGGAAGACAGGCCCAAGTCAGTCGGCCCCGAGCTCGAGCCTCAGGCAAAGGCAAAGATCCTTTGGAAATCCCTGTGAACATCAATGCTAAAGGAAGCATTGAAAGTCTAGTACCCTATATACAGTGGAGGAAGCAGGGATGTTTATAAAAATTCCCGTGATGTTTGAGGCTAGTGGTGGAAGTGGTTAAATACATTTGTTCACCCCCCTCAAATCCCCCTAGCCTCCACTCGCCGCTGGCTTTCTTTGCTGCATGTGTGTATTCCAGGGACTGATCAGTGGTGTACTCTATACTTCGTCAGCATGACGGTGGTATTGTTTCTGAAAGAAAAGGTGGGATCATAGGTATTCCAGAAACAGTAGCTCCTTTGATAAGAAAACCCTTAAGCCACTTGCTTAACTTGTGTCCAGAATACTGTTCAGGGACACATAGGCCCATTAAAAGACTTACAAGGGACACATAGGCCCATTAAAAGACTTACAAGGGACACATAGGCCCATTAAAAGACTTACAGATTGATTTGACACATATGCCCAAACAGAAAGGTAATATCAAATATTGCGTAATAATACTCCAGTTTGCCATTTTCCCTCATGGCCGGAAGTTATTCCCGTAACAGGAGAGACCGCAGGGATGAATAGAAACATTAAAGACAGGACTGTCCCCCTTTTGAGACCCTTATGGGAAGACCCGCTCAAAAAGCCCCTAAGATAGGCGAGGAATCTAACATATATTCCTTACAGGAAGAGTACGTGAAATATCTGGTAAGTAGCCCTGCTGAAACTTATGACAAGGTTGCTGTCACCTTTCTTCCTCTTTCCACAGAACCAACACATCCTTTCGTCCCGGGGGATAAAGTACTGATCAAACAACTTGCAGTCCGCAAACAACCAGGCCCCCGTCATCCAAGGTCCATTTGAAGTCCTCAATGTCTCCAGGACAGCAATACTGACGGATCAAAGCCTGTAATTGAAGAATAGCCCACAAATAAAGGAGACAGGGAAGGAAATGGAGGAGCCCCACAAGAAGAGACTCAGCCACTACTGTCCCATGCCCCCTCTCACAAAACCCCCAAACCATTCTTACCATAGACTTTCCCCGTGAGCCAAGAAAATGCACCACCTGGACAATTTCTGTTTTCAATTAGAATGACCATCACTGTATTCTTGCTCTTATTTTTTGGGTGTTGGCTAAACTCCTCGTGCAGGATGGGTGAGGATACTGTTGTAGTGAATGCCAGAGCAACATACATGGAAAGGAGTCATACTTATCCACAGGCCGACATTTAGTCCCTATGGTTGGAAGGCCTATCACCCTAGAGCAGTTACTAAATACCACCCAGGAAGCCCCTGTTATAAACACCACTCCCACGGGTTAGCTACTTTTAATATCCTGGACCCTGATGAAAGGATAGGTAACATGTCCCTATATGACATATGTAAATGTGTAATGGGATCCAACAATCCACGGGTTACTGAATGGATAAATAGCACACACATGGACAGGCCCTGGATAAGGCAGGGTGGAGATGGAGATTCCCTCTTTGGGGGATTGGATGTGTTTAGTGGGATTAAGGTCAAAACTTAGCCCCCCCAAAGTGGTTCAAGCCCCTCATGTTCCCCACGGATGGATGGTCTGTTGTGGACTATGGTGCCATACCACCGTCCCTTACCCTATGGACAGAAAAAACTTCAGGTTGGTGTACTTTTGTGGAAATGATCCCTCTAATGGGGACCACAGGGTCAGACACACTTGTGTCCATGAAACCTGCCCACAGTCACCTTGAATTTGGCAGACACAAGAGGGAATTAACCACTTGGTGGGACAAAATTTTTGCATCCTTCGGTGGGGTGGGCGTATACAATGCCCTCACAAAGGTAGATGGATTTGGGATGTTAATGCACTCATGGAATCCCTTTTCAGGTGCAGGAGGATGGTTCGGTTCTATTTGTGAAAACATTATGAATTACTTTAAGAAAGCGGGTATGATAGTCTTCAAGATTACTTATTTTAGCTCTGGCAGTTTATGTGACAATCAAATTGGTGTTCTACCTGATAAGTAAAGTAGCAAAATCAAAGAACCTAGTTGATAAGTCTGAAACAGCCATGACCATGTTCAAGGCAGGATATAGGTGGTACAATGAGTGATCAGCGGAGACTTCTTAAAGTCTCCTATGATCAAAGGAGGGATTGTAAGGAAACGTGGGAAGTGTAGAGTTACCCTTTAAGATTTAATAGTATTGTAACAAAGATGTTTTTCTGTTTCTCTGTAGAAACTCACTGAAAATTCTGCTTATCTCACACTCACACATTTCCATAACAAGTTTTAGTCATATATTCTTTATCATAAGGAAACGGTGGATAATTATACTGCTTATGTTGGCTACAAATTTTAGTGACTTCTTCCCATTTCTCTGCAGAACATGGTCCCCAGTCACTTAGCCCCGCAATTTGTAGAGCATGTGCTCTGGTCAATATGTTTTTCCAGAAGGGTTCAGTATAATATGTTCCATAGTTTCCAGACACGAAATCTAAAGGAGTGGGCTGATCCGGCTTACCTTCCGAACCTCCCTTTCCCGGCAGATTTCCCATGTTTACAATTCTTATACTTTATCTTATATTATAACTCTATTTATACACATCAGCTGCAGAACATACAGTTAATGACTTAGGACAAGCCACAAAAGTTTCACCCGTTCCACATTCAATAGTACCTATGACACCTTTAACAGTTAAAGCTTCTTGAAATTAAAACGTTTTTTTTTTTTATTTCTTGGCAAAATGCCAAAAAAAGACTCCCTCTGGCCAGAGGTTCCCCTGCTTATAAGTAAGCTTTGTACGTTATTACTTTCCTTATTCTTATAACCAAACTATTTTTATTTATATTTCAAATTTCTTGGCAAAGTGCCAACAGGTTTAAACAGTACTTTCAATTGCTGTAATACTAATGCTGCAAACAATTCCCCACTATCCGTTACGGTTGGTGAGATATTAGCATTTGAACCCTTGTTGGCAAAACGCCAAAATATCCAAAATTTGCACCTGACTTCCCCTGCGCAAAAGATGTCAGTGGCAAAAGGAATTATTCACATAGCATGTTTTGATCAAAAGTTAGCCTCACCAATCCATGTATTACCCCAGAAAAATGTTACAACGTCCCTGTTGTCATGATGTATCAAAGACCCTCCTGGAACACAAAACTATTATGTATATTAAACCTGGTAATAACCTCCGGGAATACTAGCAACCAAATAAGTATTTGATCCCTCATACACAAATAACAGACCTGTTATACAATTAGGGCAGCGTCCTGCCAAAAAACACTTAGGACAAGGTACTGACATTAAGTGTTTAAATGATTTAGGGGTTTCCAATGACCAGTCCTTCTGGTTAAAAACAAGGTTTTCAACCTGCTATGGTATGGTATTAATACAATATATGGGAGGGATCCTGGGCAATTTTAGCAAGTATCCTTGTCCCCTATATTTTGATCCTGATACCGTCCTTTTATATTAATACCCGGAACCCTGGCGCCTGCCCCAATTTAGGCAGCACAGCAGGCATTCCTATACCCGGAACTCTGGCGCCTGCCCCAATTTAGGCAGCACAGCAGGCATTCCTATCTATGAGCGAGCTGTATTACAATACTCGGAACCCTGGCGCCTGCCCCAATTTAGGCAGCACAGCAGGCATTCCTATACCCGGAACCCTGGCGCCTGCCCCAATTTAGGCAGCACAGCAGGCATTCCTATCTATGAGCGAGCTGTATTACAATACTAATGTCCCTATCTCTCAGGCAAGCTAATCAAAATAAATTAATCAATTATGCCTTGAGAGCTATAATGCAACGGGTTATAACATTGACAGAGTAAGCTGTTCAAAAATACTTTGAACAAGTAATTTTAAAGAAAGCTTACCTGTAATGTACCCCACTTATTCTGGTACCATCTGTAAGGTCCTCTGAATCAGCCCCTCCGCAACAGCCCCTCTTTCCCTCAATTGGACTTTGGCGGTCAATGGAAAATAACCCTGTCTGTCCGGACAGATAATCAGACACCATACACCGTATGAGGTTTGCAAAAAGATGCCTTTACTTCCGTTTCACAGAGCATATACAATACAAAAAAGGGGGAAGAACGCAATTGAACAACCAATCACATTCAAGCATTTAAGCATTCTGTTATACAATTCAATATTGATCTGCAAGATTCATAACATTTCTTCTTTCGGACTCAACATCATATTTACTCTAAAAATGTCTCATGCAATATATGTGCTTGATAAGATTCTCGGTATGTTTTGATAATATAGCCTACTTGTTATGGGAAGCAGACCCGTTACTAGAAGCCATGAGAACTAAAACTTGTTATGGAAATGTGTGAGTGTGAGATAAGCAGAATTTTCAGTGAGTTTCTACAGAGAAACAGAAAAACATCTTTGTTACAATACTATTAAATCTTAAAGGGTAACTCTACACTTCCCACGTTTCCTTACAACCGTTATAAGGGGAAGGTCTCAGAACTCATCCCGTCCCCACAGAGAGTGCAAAAAAAAAAACCTCTTGAGGACACGTTAAAGAGGATTTTATTGAAAAATTTTCCTGACTCCAGTAGGTTACAGTGTCATGGTAAACGTAGTTTTGAGTCCTCTGTTGGTCAAGAGAGGAGCGGTGGAGAAGGTGCCTGCCTAAGTGAGGCATTTCAGAATTTTTTTAGACCTCGCCGCCCAGGCCTGTGAGCTTCCAAATCCCACTGGCAGCGTCTGCATCACATGGTGGACGATTACCTCGGGACCAAAACAGAGATGGTGAGCTTTCCAGCTGACGATCCACTGACTTACTGGGTCATGAGAATAGACCACTGGCCAGAACTTGCCCAGTATGCTATTGAGTTGTTTCGCTTCCCTGCATCCAGCGTGCTTTCAGAATGGGAATTCAGTGCTACAGGAGGTTTTGTTACTGATCATAGAATGCGTCTGTCCACAGACTCCGTGGACCGTTTGACCTTTATAAAAAGAATCAGTCCTGGATTACCAGCTATGAAGCCCCTGATGCAGATGTCACTGTCTTTTTGGGATGGGGAATCTCTGCAGGAATTCGAGGCTGCCTAGCTTTGAGGGTGTTTAATCATTTTATCAGAAAGAATGTTTTTGGTATAGGTTTCATGGGCACATTTAAGACCCAAAGACCAATTTTTCAGCACCTGTTTTTACAGGTGCATATTATATTATATGTAAGAAAAAGTTGCGCTACTAATAAATCTAAAAGACAATAGGAATCAGCAGCTAGCATCAACAATATAGTGGATTGTGTACAGAAAATAAAAAGATATAAAATGCAGCGCTTGTGAGAAATTCAGAATCCCCAGAGTGGCCCCCAGGGATAAGTGTTAAACTATTAATTACTCAATAGTGAGAGAAAACATTATACAAATACACAATGAAGGTATTGATATGGAGTGAAAAAGGAAAATTCCTGTGTGGTGTAAACCAATATTAAAAAATGCCTGTGAAACAAAAAACAATGACAAGTCAGTGATAAACAAGGAGTGCAACTAAAAGCTCCTCTATAAAGTACTGTATAGTATATTTGAAAAGATCTTGGAGTAATGCATCTTCAAATAGTAATGGATGTGGGTAAGCAGACTTCTCCATGCAGCATTCACAGATATGCACCAGCTGAAAAATGTATGTAATGCTCCAAACAACATCCAATCAGCGAATCAGATCATAGGGGAAAAAAGAGAAAAAAAGGGCCTCCACATGGTGCAGCTAAATCCAGGTGAAAAAGTATTTATTAAAAAATCGAGGATAAAAAATGTACAAACCATCAATCATGATGGGTACATGAAGTGATCACATAAAAATAAAAGAAATTGCGTGGTATCAGAAGCACAATAGGCTAAAAACCCGACATGTTTCGAACAATAGTTCTTCTACTGGTGCATATTATTGCAATTTTTTACAGCAAGGCCAATTCTTGCTTTCATCAAGATTACCTCTATAGTTACGGTGGGAAGGCGCCACCGACACCCAAAGACCAATTTTTCTGCACCTGTTAGACAGGTGCATATTATTGCAATTTTTTACAGCAAGGCCAATTCTTGCTTTCATCAAGCTTACCTGTATAGGGTTACGGTGGGAAGGCGCCACCGACACCCAAAGACCAGTTATTACGCACACCCTTTACTTCTATTCAAAGTCAAAGTGACACCAGAATGTATCCAAAAAATCTCTAATCGTGTCCCCAGTGCACTACATTGTGGCCTCATCATACACACTGGTTCATCAGCTGTTGCTGAGCAAAGTAAAGGCAGCTTGCAGGAAAAATTTCATTTTTTTGGGGCTTTATAAATGCAATTTTTGCTGCAGCAGATTCTAGACATGGTACAGATCTTCCACTTTACAGGTCGACTAAGGGGACCCCCCAGACACTATATTGGAATGAATTAAACATTTTTATGCTTTCACTTTAAAAATCCAAAAACACATGACGTTTTTTTACAAACTTATTTTTTATTGATACATGTCCCCCAGGGCAGGTCTCGGACCCCTATAACCATTGTATGCCCAATTACTTGCATTTAAGCCTTCAAAATGGGCACTTTTAATTTTAGACGTTCAGGACCCATTGACTTTAATGGGGTTCGATATTCGGATCCTAACTTTTGCGGTGTTCGAAAGTTCTGGTGCGAATCGAACAGGGGTCAGTTCAGTCCATCCCTAGTGAATACAGGCTGACAGCTCAGACACAGGAGAAGAACATTCCCTGTGTATGCACTTTAGTGAGTCTCCGCTGTCTATGAGCAGAGCAGGGCTGTGAGGGGCCGTGGCACTACACTACACAGACTACAGTAGCTAGAGGATGCTGAGCATAGGTTCGGCCCCTCTATATCTCCTAGCTGGCACGCAAGGAATGCAAACTGACCACACTATGTGGGATATGCCATCATGGCTAACGTGGTCAGTTTGAAACATGAACTCAGGGAACTGTCAGAATGAGCAGGCATTTTTCAGCAACCCACTCAATAAAAAAAATTCTACTCTTGTCTGCTTTTCCCACTAGCTGTAGATTACCCCCCCCCCCCCCCCCCAACATTTTCTGCTGTTTGCCCTTCCCTCTGTGTTGTGGCTATAGGTTTCCCCCCTGAAGCTATGCCTCCAGTGCCCTGAAAATATATATTAAAGTAAATCAACTTGATGCTGAATGTAAAGAAAAAAAATGTAGTTGGGAAATTGCCACCCAGGCCACAACATTTCTATAGGTTTATATGGGGAAGAGGTTGCAGTGCAAATAGCTTGAACAAAGTGGTGTTCAGACAACCAGACTTGGGGTGTCTATCGTGTAGCTTTTTTTTGCAGGTCCATATATCTGTTGATGCCCACTGACATCTGAGCTGCACTATCTAGCCAATGTACAAAATTTGTTGCTAGTGTCTCATAAATAATATACTCTTATTGTTTATTGTATACTGTCCAGCTATTGTACAACATTTGTGGCTATTGTCTTTCAAATAATACAATCCAATGTTTATTTCAAGATAAAATCTGCCCTCTTATATTGTGGCCAAACCAAACTGCTCACATACTTTCCAGCCATTGAACAATATTTGTGGCTTTAATATTTTTTTATTGCAAGATAAAAGCTGCTGTGTCTTTTTCTATTTGCTGCCTATTCAATTGCACATGTACTGTCCTGACACTAGCCAATTTCTACCAAATACATACCTGATGTCTATATTTTGAATAGTTTGGGAATATTTGGGGATGCATAATTGTTATGGGGTCCAGAGAATGTAGGGCTCTGGTTCTCAAATGTTTTTGTGCACTCTGTTTTGACATTTTACTAAACTTTTAAGACAGTGCAACTACATGCCCTCAACACCTCAACATTGAGGGGGGGGGGGGTACCTTGCCAGGGGACATTTCCCAGGCAAAGCACCTTGTCCCCATGTTGATGAGGACAAGGGTTTCTTCCCTACAACTCTGGCCCGGTGGTTATAGGGGTCCGCTTAGTTGGGGGGATTTATCAGAATCTTTAAGCACCCTGGAACAATAAGGGGGCACCTGGATACCCCCCCACACGTGAATGAGTAATAAAAAAACGAATGACACTAAATGTACATTTAGGGACTTTTATTGGGGGAGGAGGGTTAATAAAATAATTTGTCAAAAAGCACTGTTTACAATTTTTTATGAACGAGTAGGGGTACATGGTTCCCGTACGCAAGCACATTGAGTGGAAGGTATTTGGGTGCCCCCTTATTGCTAAAGGATCTAGTATGATTTTTTGTTGACACCTTTAATACCCCATGCCTTTTTTTGTTTTTTATTAATTTATTTTTAAAATTTTTGTGTGGGATCCCCCTTGACATCTATTTCTGCCAGCCCCCACCCTCCATCAGCATCAATACCAGGCCCTCATCTAGATTAAGGGTTTGGTATTGATGAATGGAAACCCTTGCTGTTTGTATACAAGTGGAAGTAAGCCACTGGGAGCTACCATTTAGACCTCATGCACACACGTTTTTGGACATTTTTACAGCTGCTGTTTTTGGCTTCAGATGTTTTTTTCTACAGTCAATAAACTCTCCAGCATGTTATCCTATGTGTCTATGCACACATAGGCTGTTATCAACTCTTTTTGGCTGTGGCATTTTTTGGCTGTAAAAAAAAAAAAACTAGTGGGTTCTGAGAGGAGTTTTTTAGCTGTAAAAATGCTTTAATGTCAAAAAATGCAGAAAAACGCTGATAAACACTAAAATGCGGCTCACCTGCGTTTTTTAATGTTTCTGATCCCATTGGGGGGAAAAAAGCACTTAAAAGTGATCTCGCTAAAAAAACGCTGAAAAACGCTAAAATAAGCTAAAAAACACTATTGCAAAAAAATGTTGAAAAAACTCACTGCAAAGCTACTGGCGTTTTTATAACATCCAGTGTGCATGAGGCCTTACTGGCAATTTAAACAGCATTTATTTCCTTGAAAATTAAAATTTTGCAGTAGTAGGTCATATAAATTATACAGATTTGCCTCTTTACAGGCAGGGTCAGGGCTAACCAAAACATGTAATTAAAAGCGATTATTTTTTTTTAACATTTGGCACCCATTGTCTTCAATGGGATTTTGATTTGGTACTGAATTTTTTGAAGAGGTTGTAACCTTAAAAAAAAAATATCCTGTTCCTTTAAAGCATGTTAACCACTGCCGGACCACCCACTGTATATATACTGTGGCAGGGCGGCCTGGCTGCACAAAATCATGTACCTGTACGTGATTTTGTGCATGCAGTATAGTGTGCTCCCGCTGTGATTGGACACAGCGGGAGCCAATCAGT
Organism: Lithobates sylvaticus; assembly: GCA_028564925.1. Lineage (NCBI taxonomy): Eukaryota > Metazoa > Chordata > Amphibia > Anura > Ranidae > Lithobates > Lithobates sylvaticus. Next base: position 577,268,494 of record CM053026.1, on the reverse strand, counting down.
GGGTCCGATGGATGCGATGGCCGCCGTGACCCACTGATCGTTCAAAGGAGATACGGAGCAGCAGTGTGCTGATGTAAACAAGGCACACTGCTGATTTTTCAGTGAGGAAAAGAGAGATCTTCTGTTTCAGCTAAGCTGAAACACAATCTCTGTTTTCCTCCAGTGTAACACTCCCCCCACAGTTAGAAAGCACATCCCTAGGACACACTTAACCCCTTGATCTCCCCATAGTGTTAACCCCTTCCCTGCCAGTGTCATTTATACAGGGATCAGTAAATAAAAAGTGTATCTAATGTATCTAAACAATACCAGTAAAACAGAATGATGTTCTGAATACAAATGGTGTTGCTTAGAAATGAATGTAAAGAAAAAATCCTTGACAGGAAATGTGCATATGCTATACGTATGATACGACCTATTCGGTCTACCATCTAGTGAAACACAATGTTGTGTGACCTCACCACTGTGTACCTAATGGCGTACCTTAGATCAAAATACAAAAATTGATCTATAATGGTGATGTAGGTGAAAAAATTAGTATGTGATCCTAAAAAGGGGGGATAGGTATCAGGGATGGTCTAACAAAAGTATGTATTATCTATTAAAAGATGTCACTAGAGCATAAACGTGATATCATAGCATAATGTCAGAACCACATTACGACATACCATTAAAATATTGTGAACAAACAAACCAGTGAAAAGATAGAAAGTGAATATCTATCTGAAGTGTCTAATAACACAATGAAATGTTCAATATTCAAATATTAAAGCAACAAAAAGTAATGTTAGAAACTGTGTATAGCACAATATGGCTATAAACAAACTGTCCGTGACATTTGGAAAGTTCATATATATATAGAGCATATGTGCAAATTTCTATGAAGTGGAAATATGATATTCAGATGCTGTGTCCTCATTCAATTAGACGACATCTTGAACAGTGGCATATAATGAAGACTAGGTACGCTTACCATAAAAGGTGGACCCACAAGCCGGTGGCAGAGGGTCAAACAGGCTTTGGTGGACCAAGAAACGGTACCCCTGGATGAGACCAGCTTGGAATGTTGGGAAATAGACAAGTCTGTGCCAACGCAACAGTCTGTACTCACCGACCTCCAACTAGTTTAGATGGTGGAGCATTCGGAACTCCGTTGGTACAGTGTCACATGACCGCACAATTGTCAATTAAAGCAAAGCAGTGCCGTATAGCAAAAAATGGTCTGGTCAGGAACGGGGTAAAACCTTCCGGGGCTGAAGTGATTACACCACATAATAGGTGAATGTGGTAAAGTGAAAAAAATATTTCTTTTTTTCAAAGAGATATATATGTATGATTTTTCAATAATATCTTCAAAAAAATATACAAAATATTGAATAAAATGTGCCACACTGTTTAAGTAATGTTCCAGCAAAAAACAATCCAGAAAAAATATATATAATTAATAATCAAAAAGTGAAGTTTCTCTGACGTAACCGTGAATCTTCTCAAGATAATAATTATATGATCTTCTTAGCTTCCACCACACCGTTGTGCTCAATGTGCCACTCCACTAGGAAACTCACTCACCACAATTTTTGCCCGCACTCTCGTGTCGGGCAAATCAGCTTAAATGATCTCAAACAGCCGATCGGTGGTCCTCCTGCATACTCCACTCAGTGTTTGTGATATTGTTCCACATGTAAAATGAAAAAGTGCTCCAATAGTGTGATACAGTAAAAAAATGTATTGCACGCTAAAATCAAAGCTTCAACCAATTCACTCACATTTGAACAAATATCAACCAGCAAAAAATGAATTCCACCACAGTAGCTATCACTTCAATAACTTCAACTCTGCAAATCCACTTCCAAGCACAGATATATATAGTGGCCACGGCGGACCCGAGGTGTGAGTGATAATGTGGTCAAAATCTCACCATCTCCCATCCGCCTAATGTCCAAAAACAAGGGATAATATGCACCGTATCCCTGTTTGAATAAAAATTTCCTGTTCACTGCAGATGAACGCCGCTTAGCCACGCGCCGACATGTTTCGTCACATAAGGGACTTACTCATGGGGTTCTCTGTGGCCACTATATATATCTGTGCTTGGAAGTGGATTTGCAGAGTTTAAGTTATTGAAGTGATAGCTACTGTGGTGGAATTCATTTTTTGCTGGTTGATATTTGTTCAAATGTGAGTGAATTGGTTGAAGCTTTGATTTTAGCATGCAATCATTTTTTTTACTGTATCACACTATTGGAGCACTTTTTCATTTTACATGTGGAACAATATCACAAACACTGAGTGGAGTATGCAGGAGGACCACCGATCGGCTGTTTGAGATCATTTAAGCTGATTTGACCGACACGAGAGTGCGGGCAAAAATTGTGGTGAGTGAGTTTCCTTGAGCACAACGGTGTGGTGGAAGCTAAGAAGATCATAAAATTATTATTTTGAGAAGATTCGCGGTTACGTCAGAGGAACTTCACTTTTTGATTATTAATTATATATATTTTTTCTGGATTGTTTTTTGCTTGAACATTTCTTGAACAGTGTGACACATTTTATTCAATATTTTGTATATGTTTTTGAAGATATTATTGAAAAATCATACATATATATCTCTTTGAAAAAAATAAATATTTTTTTCACTTTACCACATTCACCTATCACGTGGGTTTATGCACATATAGTTTATGTTATTTTATGATTGCATTTTATTTGAGTTTACACATTTTATTCACTTTAGATATTATTAAGTGCTACTTTTCAAGCTTCAGTCCAGTTAGGACCATTGCTTGATTTTTTTTTCCATTTATATCTTTTTAAGTGGCTGCTTTAGCTTTAACTCTTTTTATTTTACATTCTGTGATCTGAGGCGCAGCGGTTGGAATTTGGATTGTGGCGGATTAATCCTTATTACCTTTTTTTTCATTACACCACATAGTGCTTGTGCTGTGTCATTTGTCCCTTTCTATGCTGTAAAATATCTGATTGATCCTGCCTGTTCCTGTATCCCCCTAGGTGTGCTGACCACGGTAATCATGGCTGCTGATCCATGATACTGTGATCAGTTTACGTGACTACGTCATCCTGCTGTGTTTAGAATTTCTCCCTCTCCCCCTCCCTCCCTGCCTGTCACTTTCTAGTGTGTGAGCCGATCTCCAAACCCTCCCCTCCTGCTGCTATTCTGTGTGGCAGTAAAGTTAGTTATTATAATTACTGACAGCCCCTCTGTTACAGTATAACAAAATAAACTACACAGTGTGTGTGCGTTTTTTTAAATTAAATTCTTTAGCTAAATACTCTTTTTCACATCACCGATGTGTGGTCACGTGACCGTCCGTCTGACGTCAGAGGGGAATCTCAGCCCCTCCCACTGTAGTCCTTAGATCAGGGAAGGAGAGCGGCAGGCGGTCACGTGATCGCACAACGGCAATGTGAAAAAAAAGATATTTGGTTGCAGAATTTAAAAAAACACACACACTGTGTAGTATAGCTTGTTATAACAGGGGGCTAGCAGTAATTGTAATCACTGACTTTACAACCACTTTAATGTTCACCGAACCTGCCTCGAACTGAGCCGGGTAAGTTTATCCCTGGTCACAACCAAAACTATCTGAGAAAGCCTTTTTTTCAAGACAGTACTCAATTTTCTCTGTTTCAAGTTGAAAGGAATCAGGTTGCTGCTGTTTAGCCAAGCTAAATGTAAAAGTAAAAAAAAATGTGCATGCAAACATTTGATGCCAGAATACAGTGATGCTATTTTTTTTTTTTCAGTGTCCAGCAACCAATGACTTTTTTTGACAATAGCTTGCCTATTAGCCTTTAAAAAGGGTCAGCATTTAGCACAAATACCCCCCCCCACCCCGACTTTAATGGGGTTTACAGGATTCAACTAATTCTTATCCCCCTTATGTGGATCTAGGCAGATCTGCTAATCCCTAATCCTGTGATCAGGCACACTAAACCTATAAATGTCATTGGAATTCTATCATCCATCATGGCTATACCATCTGCTAGGTAGTCAATGTTTACAAAATAGCAAAAATAAAACCCTTCAATGGGCTATGTATGCTTTCTCCAACCCCAATTGACTTTCTCTTATGTGTAAAAATCCCTGCAATGTTCTTGTAGGATCTCGCTAATCACTAGAGCTGTAATAAAGTGTGCAGTGGCCACAATCATAATGGTAGTCATAAAACACAATGACAACCAGTACAATTGCAAAACATCATTGAATAGGCTTATATTCTCCTTATGTGGCACGGGTTATGTTGATCAGGATTCCTGCATCAGATGGCAAGGTTTATGTGAAAATAAAATTTCAAATAGTGTTTTCAAGTTTTCCTATTAAATACTGACATTTTCAAGTGATGTGGGTTATATAAGCTTGTCCTAAAATTTGTTGAAAACAGAGTTTTTCAGATAAAGTAACCAATTGTATATTTTATTGAGGTTGTTTGAAATAAAATGATATTTACTTGAAAAACACAAAAACAGAAAAATACTCTGTTCTATCATGTGTCTCCTCTTATCTCCAATAGAGCTTCTTTATAAATAAGCTTTCAACCTTGAACAGTGTATACGTTTCAATTCAGGCAAAAATAAAAGATAGTACTGAACTGAACTAATATGGTTTGCTTTTATTTAAGGGTAAGGTGACCTTTCCATTTTGCTTTTTATCTTAAGATGTATAGGTCCAGAACACTTACCAGGTTCTGCAAATTCATATTTTTACATCTACGGACTCATAAAACTGCAGTATTATGAATCCTTTGGTAAAACACATCAAACCGTATAACTTTCCAATGCAAGTAGAATGATAAAGAGCTAAATTAAAGAGATTCTGTCACTTAGCTCATTTAGGGCTAAGTAATAGATTCTCTAAAGGCTGGTTTACACTATTGTCGCAAGCTAATGCATGCGCGTTAACACTCATTGTGCCATGCACTGACTTACATTGTGTCAAGGCATCCTTTACAATTTAATACAACATTTAATACAAAAATGTAATACAAATTTAATACAAAAAGAATAAATTCAATGACATTTAGTGATAAATTCACTAAATTGTTCAAATAAAAAGTCCATGGGTGCTCCTCAGTGTGCTCAATGAGGCCTTTAACTTTAAACCATATCTTGATGGTTTTGAATCTGGAGTCTGTGAACTAGATCTCTGATCATGCACATCCCCAGTATATATGCTATATGAGCCAGATACTTATTTCCTGTTACAGTATTGCTATCTTGCTTTATTTGTTCTTTTGGTGTACCACATGTTTACCAGCTCATTGCCACAAGATACTTCTTTGCAGTTGTGTTTTTTACACTAGACAATCTAGCTTGCCCACCTTCAGGTTGGTTACCCGGCGCGGGTAAGACTTGGTACGCATGCGCTGTAACTCCAATGCGTAACTCCAATCTCCCGCTGTGTCTTAGACAAATTCCATCTGTCTACTTCCTGTTTGCGCTCCATAGTGGAGCGCAGCACGTCGCCAGCGGCCCTCTCTGCCCGCGTCGGTGACGTCACGACGCCGGACGTGACCCCGCCGTCATGACGCGCTCACGCCCGGCGCCGCCCCGTCAGAGGTCCTCATGGGAATACACCAATGGCGCTATGGCGCCTTTCCCTCACAGACAACTAGCTAATCAGCCCTTTCAGCAGAATATACACACCCCTACACAGCTGATTGTCATTAGATGACTAGTTATAAACTCACACATCAGACTGATTCACTACATGCTGCTGACTATCCGGAGCTGACTGATCTCCCATACCAGGCAATACTTTATTCAGGTAATACAGCACCTTGCTTTAAAAGCTGCATACACATCTTCACTGCATTATACTTCCTAAAATACTCATACCCTCCATACCCTATTTTTACAGCTATACACTGCTTGGTCTAGTTTGACTGCTACATGACATGGGCCCCGGTCCAAGTCCTGTATAGGACCTTGTAACTACCTGAAGCTACGTCAGCAAGCCTTCCACACTTGTGGCCATCCTCACCTTGTTTTTACAACCTTCACCTAATGCAAACTCTTTATACCACTTTCAGTGGTTACCCCTGTGGCAATTGTGAATACTGGCATTACATGTGAGTACCCGCCTATATCTTATATACTGCACTGGTTTTCTATGGCAATGTCATAAAATGACTGTACTCTCTGTTATAATTAATATGTACTAATTTTTTGATTCTCACATAATTTAGATGTGAATCAAAAGGATATCTAGTTGGGGGGGGCGTGGCTACCGCGCTAGCTGATGGACGCATAGACCGTGAGCTCCGCTCCAGCAACGGGAACCCAGCTACAACGAGGCAACCCTAACACCTGAAAACTCCGCAATCGGATCCCCAAGGGACCCCTCCGACCCCGGGGATGACTAGGAAGCGGCAGAACCCGAACCAGCCGAAACGGCTAAACGACTTCTTTCCTCCGAAGGCGCGTGGCCTAGGCCAAGATGGCGCCGGCGGCTGCTCTCCGGCCTCCTCACGCGGCTCCCAGAAATCATCACCGGGCCTGAGCCCTGCACCGGACCCCCAGCAGCGATCGCCAGACGCCTCAACCCCCACATCAGGCAGCCCAGCCAAATCAAAGCCCCGGATGACGCCAGGCCCAGGCGGCCATAAGGTCAGTGACTCAGCCACATCCCTTGATGACACCAGAGAACTAGCTGACACCATTAACGCCTTCCCCACCTCCAACCAGCCACTGTCAGATACCACCCTAAAAGACATGCTTGTCTCATTACGCAGCTCCATGCATGCTGACATGATGGAATGCATGCGCAACTTTAAATCTGAAATAGGAGAGTTGGGGACCAGAGTAGACCACGTGGAATCCAAAATGGGGGAGTATGCTACCTCCTACAACACCCTAGTTGATTCCCATAATGAACAATCAGATGAGGTCACATGGCTGAAGGCAAAGGTCGCCGACCTCGAAGATAGGTCGAGAAGAAACAATGTAAAGGTCAGAGGGGTCCCAGAATCCATCCAACCTGCACAACTACAGCAATACGCCCAAGACCTTCTATAAACATACTTACCTACACTGACCGCGTCAGACCTGGTAATAGATAGAATCCACAGACTCCCTAAGCCATACCATCTCCCTGATAACATCCCAAGGGACGTGTTAATGAGGGTACATTTTTACCATGTGAAGGACCAGTTCATGTCCGCCTTCAGGAAATGTGCCCAACCTGCTGATCAGTACACCAATATTCAAGTCTATGCAGACTTGTCACAATACACCATGCAGAAACGTAAGTCTCTCGTCACTGTAACCAAGGCTTTACGTAATCACAACATCACTTACAGATGGGGCTACCCCACAAAAATAACCGTCACCTATGACGGGAAAACATCAGTGATCACCTCCCTCAACGAAGGCTTAGCCCTACTGAGAGAGTGGGACATTCTCCCCGAAAATACAGTTGATGAAAGACGCATGCCGCCTAAAGCAAACACTCTGGAGGAGTGGCAACTAGTGTCACACAAGAAAAAATCACATAAATCCAATGGACCTCGTGTATGACTCTCAACCCAAACCTACGAGTTTCCACAAAAGCTGGAGCGGAAAACCCACTTAGCTCCCCTAGACGAGTTATGTGCAGTATGACTGCCATCAGATCCCGCAAGGAATCTACCTTTTTACTAAAACTTTTTCTGTTTTGTTTAAATATTGACGCTCTGATCTCTTTTCCTCCCCACCTGTCTCCCCCTAACCTTTTACCCCTCCCCCGGATGGATCGTACACCGTGGAGACGAATGCTCCCTCAGGACACCTCAACTGCTACAACCCACCGCCTAGACCCCAGACCACCGCATATGAAGCATCTAAGGTACTCTTCTCTATTCACACCGCACCCATTATGGCTATTACAATAACATCCTTTAATGTCCACGGCTTAAACCATCCAGCCAAAAGGGCATCAGTATGGAAGGAAGCTCGCAAACTCCATGCAGATGTTATCTGTCTACAGGAGTCACACTGGTCCTCTACAGACACCCCTTCTTTTCATCATAGAAGCTTCCCTCATGTCTTCCATGCTTCCTCCACCACGAAGCAAAAAGGCGTGGTGATTGCAATAAAAGACTCTGTATCATTCTCCCTGCAAGAATCGCAAGCAGACCCTGAGGGTCGCTACTTAATGATGAACTGCACACTCAACAACCGCCCTTACACCTTGATAAATATCCTAGCCCCTAACACACATCAGGTACGGTTCCTGAGGAAACTATTCTACAAAGTTAACTCCTTTAAAACAGGAGCGGTTGTTGTATGTGGGGACTTTAATGCAACAATAGATTACAAAATTGACACTACCTCCAAAGCCAAAAGACCCCCACCGTCCCTTCAACGCATCCTACACTCCGAAGAATTGTATGACGTCTGGAGATGTCAACACTCCACAGAACGGGACTATACTTTCCATTCTTCCAGGCATAATACCTATTCCCGCATAGACTTTATCTTGACGGACAAAAACCTGTTGCAAAGAATCTCCTCCTCCACCATACATGACATAACATGGTCTGACCATGCGCCTGTCTCCGTGGTGGTGGAGGAGAAACATTCACCCTCGCCAGCCTACATCTGGCGAGCCAATAGGTCCTTGCTGCAGCAACCGGAACAAGTAGCTTTAGTGAAGAAGCACTTAATTGAATACTTTAAAATAAACAAGGACTCTGTCACTAACTCTTTTTCCTTATGGTGTGCCCATAAGGCATATATTAGAGGTATACTAATTCAGATGTGCTCTAGGGCAAAAAGGCAGAGGACGCAAAAAATTGACTCGCTCTTATCCAAGATTAAATTACTAGAGGCCCAAAATAAAACCATCCCTGACCCCTCAGCAGCAAACCAAATAGACAGCCTCCGTGCAGATCTCAGACTTATGTTGCTAGAACAACACAATAGACATCTACTGTACCTTAAAGCCAACCACTACTCAGCTGGCAATAGAGCAGGGAAGCTCCTAGCCCAAAAACTAAAGGACCAAAGGGCCAAAACTAGAATTTCTTACCTCATGAGCTCGTCAGGCGGCCAAAAAATCTATAACCCACAGAACATTGCTGACACCTTCGCTGAATATTATTCCTCCCTCTACAACTTAAAAAATGACTTAAACACCCCCCAACCTTCAGCGGAGGAAATCAGCAAATTTTTGAGTGGCCTATCGCTCCCCACACTTACAACATCACAGCTTGAAGCATTAAACTCCCCCTTTACTGAGTCTGAGGTCCGCAAGGCCATCCAAACACTACCCAACGGTAAGTCTCCAGGTCCAGATGGACTGCCGAATAGTTACTATAAAACATTTTCAGACACCCTGCTTCTTCCACTCCAAGAAGTATTCTCAGCAGCAGCGTCCTCTGCCTCTTTCCCATCCGAAATGTTGAATGCTTATATTGTTACTATCCCAAAACCTGGCAAACCACCCGACACCCCACCCAACTTCAGACCTATCTCCCTTCTAAATACAGACGTAAAATTATACGCTAAAATTATCTCCTACAGACTCTTGTCAATATTACCAACGCTGATCGGCCCAGATCAGGCCGGGTTTACTAAGGGCAGACAGGCAGCTGACGCCACACGTAGGGTTGTGAATATCCTGCAACACGCAGACTCCTGTCGGGTGCCTTCTCTGCTGTTGTCCTTGGACGTGGAGAAGGCATTCGACAGGGTCCACTGGGGCTACATGAAGCAAACGTTGGAGAAATTTGGTTTCACCGGCTTCATTCTCTCGGCAATCCTTGCCCTGTACTCTTCCCCCTGCGCTCAAGTATACACCTCGAACATGTTATCCCGTCCCTTCTCTATTACCAACGGTACTAAGCAGGGATGCCCTCTTTCTCCCTCAATTTTCAACCTGGTCATAGAACCACTAGCTGAGAAAATTAGATCCCACCCAGGAACCCCAGGCTTCAATATACTTGGTGAATCCCATAACATAAACCTTTTTGCAGACGACATCATCCTCCTTTTGACCTCCCCCAGACCTCTCTACCCCAAGCCCACACCATTCTTGTCCAATTTAGCCAAATATCGTATTACAAAGTGAATTTCACTAAATCCCTCATTCTAGGAATCAACCAACCCGCATATCTCCAAAAACAACTGCGACACAACTTCCCCTATACTTGGAGCTCCTCCAGTATACCCTACCTAGGTCTCCATTTAACAGCAGATCCTAGCAAACTAGCAGACGCCAACTACACTCCTCTAATAACCAAACTGACGTCAGATACTCAACGCTTGTCTAAAACCGAGTTGACATGGTCTGGCCGCCTTGCATCATTTAAAATGCTACTTCTCCCCCAAATTTTGTATATATTCCGCACTCTCCCTATTCCACTAAAACCATCCCATCTCAAGGCACTCAACCTCCTACTAAAACAGTACATTTGGAACTCGAAACGCCTGAGATGCTCTAAACAACTCCTTGTCAAACATAGACTAGCTGGGGGTATGGGACTTGTAGATCTAAAAGACTATCACAGAGCAGCACTACTCACCCAACTCAAGTACTGGTTCCCCTCACAACCAACCAACCCCTGGTGCAGACTGGAACAAGCACTATGCCCAACACACAACCTTTACCACCTCTTGCTCATAGACACCTGGAAACCATTCTCCCTTCAAACTCTCCCACTCACTATTAGAGTAACACTCATGGCATGGAGGGACCTCCGCAAAAATAACGCACCTCCCGACATGTACTCACATCTCACGATTCCATTAGAGGTCATGAACAGCGCAATCCCAAACGCAAACTTCTCAGGATGGGTGAGACAGGGCATCACTTCACTATCTGACTTATACGACAACGAACGACTGAGACCCTTTACCGACTTAATTTCAAAATATTCTATCCCCCAGACCGACTTCTTTAAATACCTCCAACTGTCACATTTCCTGAATTCACAAAAAAAAAAAACATATCCTCATACAAAGTGACGTGAGAGAATTTCTTAGCAGAGACTCCAACTCCACAAAGGGCATAAGGCTTTTCTACAACCACCTCCAAAACAAGGCACTGTTCACTAAACTACCACCATTTCACAAATGGGAACAGGAGATAGGAGAATCCTACACGACCGACCAATGGAGATTAGCACTCAAATCCCTATACAAAGCCTCTAGATGTGTAAACCACTGGGAACTCTCGTTAAAAATAGCTCAAAGATGGTACCTCACCCCGTATAGAATGTCCAAATGCTACCACGACAATTCCCCCCTGTGTTGGAGGGACTGCGGGGACGTAGGTAACATACTACATATATTCTGGAAATGTAAAAACTTGACCAGTTTCTGGAAAAGTGTTTTCTCAAGTATATCTCGGATCACTGGAATCCTCCTGTCTCCTGACCCTGGAATGGCCCTGTTGAACCTCAATATTGAGAAGTTTCCCCCTAACTACCGTACTGTAGTAACACACGTCTTTCTTGCTGCCAGATCAATCATAACTAAAAACTGGAAGTCAAGCGTAACTCCTAATGTATCTGAAGTCCTAGATATAACGCATACTAACTACCTTTTTGAGTCAATGATAGCAAAAAAGGAAGGCAGGAACCAATTATTACAAAGTCATTGGAATGTATGGTCTTCCTGGTATAAAAAACAATAGACAACTGTTTACCTATTTTATACAGCTGCCTGAAATGTTTCTCTTGAAATGTTCTCTTGTTCCACCTCTGTGCGTTCCATCCCCCCCCCCTCCCCCCCCCCCCCTTCCCCCTACCCTACCTACTTCTGGGTTATAATAGAAATACGTATATCTCTGGGAAAGACTCCCTACCCATCTCTGATTTATACTTAAAGCACTTAAGAAGCGACTGCACTGTAATTTTGGAAGTTTCATGTCATACTATGTAACCTGCTATTTCTTCTTTTATGTTTACCGTACAATGTTTTGTACTCTGTTTATACAAATCTTATTTTTCAATAAAAACGAATTTAAAAAAAAAAAAAAAAAAAAGGATATCTAGTTGCCTTGACAAAGGACCAAAGTCCGAAACATGTTGGCATCATCCTGATCATATATGTATCAAGCAAGTTCTTATGATTGTCACAAAATTTTTTTGTATGTTCATGCTGTTGACATGTTAAAAACTGTATACACTTTATCTATTTGTATGTAAACATACTGAATCAATCTCAGCATTTATATATTTGCACTTACCTTTTCTTTTGAATAAATATATCTACCTTTATTAACAAGCATACACTCTCTCAGTGTCTATCCTTACCCTAAGCATCCCCCAGGGGTATTGGCCAGTGTATATGCACACTTCAGCCTACTGAAAATCATTTTTGTATTAAAGGGGAGGTCCAGCTGAATTTTTTTTTTTTAAAGTCAGCAGTTACAAACACTGTAGCTGCTGACTTTTAATAAGCACACTTACCTATACAGGGTGCCAGTGAGGCCGAACTGTCCCTCGGCTTTCGGGTCCCTTTACTGCCATTCTATCTAAGGGAAACAGGCAGTGGAGCCCGTTTCCTACTGCGCATGCGCGAGTCGCGCATCGCTTTGTGAATGGGGCGCGCTGTGTTCTGGGACACACACAGTTCCCAGAACACAACGCGCCCCATTCCCCAGAAGACAAAGCGAGGAGGAGAGAAGACTGAAGATCACCGTGGAGTAGGAAGAGGCAGATTAGGACAATCTGCCTAGCAACCGGCATTTCTGGTAAGTTTAAAAAATATATATTTTTCTTTTTTTTTTATATTTTTTGGAACATTTTAATGTAATTTTGTATTTAAGGGTGGCCCTCCACTTTAAAGGTAAATGTTTCTTTGGGATCCACACTTGTTTTTATACATTTCTATTAGCTTAGGCTTTTTCTAAGCAGCAGCGCCTGTTTTTTTTTCATTATCATGCTTTTTGGGTTAGTGCTGATATTTTACTTTACACATCCTATTTATTTGAATGGGCTGCCTAATACACCTAAATGCACAAAAAAATGCATACACTATTTTTTTGAACCGGACAAATTTGAATCCATCTATGACCAGCTTTAGTTTATAGAACAACAATAATTTGATTGCACTTTGACTCATTTGCCATTTTTTTTACCATGATATTTACAGTCTCCATCAGCTGTGCATGTGACAGGGTGACAATGTAGTAGCACAACTGGGAGACAGTTGTCACCCCATAACAGGGGTGTAAGGACAAGGCATGCTATACACACCCTGTGTAGGCACCTTTTGGGGGGGGGGGCAGATACCTGTCCAGTCCAGATATTTGCTCCCACTTTCGGCCAAAGAGCGCCGCAGAACCTGCGGCAAACTACGCCATGTCCGGCCCCTCCTCCGTCCCCCCTGCTGTCTTCTGGGAGATACACAGGTCCCAGATGACAGCAGGGACCATTCAGAATGCACAGCACAGCTCACGCATGCACGGTAGGAACCAGGCTGTAAAGCCGCAAAGCTTCACTTCTTGATTCCCTTACTGAAGATGCTGACATCTCCCCCCGGAGCCGAGGGATGGGTTGGCATTGGGTGAGGACATCGCGGGCACCCTGGAGAGGTAAGTTTCCTTATTTTAAAAGTCAGCAACTGCAGTATTTGTAGTTGTTGACTTTATTTTTTTTTGTAGGCGGAACGCCACTTTAAGTTTTCTTGGCTGTGTGTAGAACTCCCAGTGTCCATAACTGGGTAAATACATGTAAGTTTACTGTCTTACCTGCCAAAAAATAACTCTGTTCAGCCACTTTTTTACCTATCAGCATTATCAGCTATGTCAACTGAACAGTGAAGCGATTCAGGAATTTATAAAGGTGAACCAGAAAGATTTGGAGTCATACTTCTGCTGTGCAATGTAACAAAGTTGTATACATTACAAGACTGGCTGTACAGAATTACAAATACTTTAACAAATGAAACGGTAGAAAAAACATGTATTTAAAGTGGAGTTCCATCCAAAAGTGGTCCTCCTCCCTGGCTCCTGTTTGTGAAAGGAAAGTTCTCCTCCCACTTCCTGCCAAAATCTTCTGGGACACATGACAGGTCCTAGAAGACTTTAGGACCAGTCACAGAGCGCAGGGGGGATTATGATGATGGGGTTGTTTTTCAGGGTTTGGGCTTGGTCCCTTAGTTCCAGTGAAGGGAACTCTTAAGGTGTCAGCATACCAAGACATTTTGGACAATTTCCTGCTCCCAACTCCGTGGGAACAGTTTGGGGATTGCCCCTTCCTGTTCCAACATGACTGCGTACCAGTGCACAAAGAAAGGTCCATAAAGACACGGATGAGCGAATTTGGGGTGGAGGAACTTGACTGGCCTGCACAAATGCGCTTCTGGAAGAATGGTCAAACATTCCCCTAGACACACTCGTAAGCCTTGTGGACAGCCTTCCCAGAAGATGTGAAGCTGTTATAGCTGCAAAGGGTGGGCCAACTCAGTATTGACCTCTACAGATTAAGACTTGGATGCCATTAAAGTTCATGTGCATGTAAAGACAGATGTCCCAATACTTTTGACAATATACAATGTGAACCTTTACATTGTATAATGACCCATTCAGTTTAAAATGGAAACGAAGTGCGAACCATTTGTGTGCAGTATATAAATAAAAAAAACATTACACTGTAAATCAATATAACCGATTGTGTAAAAAAATAAGAGTACCACAATATCACATTTAGGGCCAGTTGACACTGCAGAGATCTTTTGAAGTGTGTTACATTGCTTGTAAAAGTGCATTGCATTAAAGCAGCTCATTCATATTGAATAGGTTTCCAATGTACCACAACGGATAAAAAAAAAAATGCACATAATCTTTTGAGCAACAGAGTACACCACAACCCACCATGGGGGACATTTATGTGCTAAACAGGAGCAGTGAGATGTTGTGTGACAGATTTATTAAAAATTTACACCCTGAACCATAAAATCGACAGCACAACTTCACCTCATTGACTACATTTACTAAGCTAAATCAAAATTCATTTTGCAAAGTGAAAATGTACGTTTGCTCTACTCCTTAATCAACCCCAAAGTGTCAGCTAGAATTTATTCTAACCAAATATCAGCTGTGACCATACCGTAAGCCACAATTTCATTTGAAAATGAAAAAAAAAAAAAAAATCTTCAGCCAATTACCAAACTCAGATCATGGCTACATTGCATAATTAAAAATGTACAGTGGGGAGTGCATTACGAACTCATCAACCTTTTTCAGCATTCATATAAAAATGATACTTTAAAGTGGATGTAAACCCTCACATATTCCAAGTGAAGTGAACAGCCTCAGATGATACACAGAGATGAAACAAATCTCCCTACATAAGTTTTACTTGTATATCTGCTGTCTTCAGCTTTATATATTCTTTAGAAAGTGCACATCGTGTTAGAGATTTTCTCTTCCTTTTCAGCACTGGGAGTGGATTATTGGCATACAGCCAAAACAGCTGATTGGAGGAAAGGCACACACCCCCTCTCCTTATAGGCAAAGGAAGGAAGGAATGTGCAGAGCTGTGCTGTGACAAGACAAGCTCTCTGCTAATCCATTCATAGAAGCAACTTCCCACGACACAAATTTCAGGCTGACTTTATCTTGATTGACAGAGAACTTGTCAGAAGTTATCTTGCCGATAACAGAAGAACGGAGCAGCAGAAAGACACAGGACTTAGTGCTTTGGAGAGAAATAAGAAAACACTACAGATATAAATGCTTGGGTAAAATTTCATGAATCAGGTTTACATCCACTTTAATCTGTGCCCCATCCACCCTATTTATTCTTTGGTGCATTGGTGCGTTTTAGGGATGAGATTTGGTTTTGGGTCAAATGTGGGTTTGAGGAGAACCTGTTCTGATCATGTTTCTCACAAAGCCTCCCTCTTGCATGTACCCACTAAAAAATGGAGAAGTTCACCCACCTAAATGTCTAACTTCTGTAAATAAACAGACAGCTTGGGATCCCGAGCAACATATTGGTCAATTGCATCCCCCAGAATCGCTGGTAGTGAGTTTACAGAAGCCAGGAATTTGGATGAACAAACTGGTCCAGTGGTTTAGTGGCTATATGCTGCCTTTGTGCAAGATACACCAATATTAAAAGCAATGGGGTTGATTTACTTAAGGCACACAGACTATGCACTCTGCAAAGTTAAGTTGCTCCAGAGCATAGTAAATGAGCAGAAGCTCTGTTGACTTCTATCACCCAATCATGTGCAAGCAAAAATTATGTTTTTTCTTATTTTCCCATCACGTGATTGGATATTCTTTGCAAAGTGGAGTTTTACCTAATTTACTAAATTCTCTTGCAGAGTGCAACTGCAACTTGAAAACTGCACAGTCTATTTGGCTTTAGTAAATCATCCCCATTGTGTTCAGATCCGGTGCAGAAGGGTGGGGGCACAATTTCTTTCATGCTCAGCCATCCCTTTTGCCTGGAGGAGGGTCTAAGTGGAATTTTAGGGGAGCCCCATATTTTTTTAATGTCTTTTTTATCATTACATTGTATTGTTTTCCATACACCACTGCAGCTTTAAAGCTGCAATAAAAAAAGAACGTTGCCCTTCAAAATAAGATCATAATGTGCTAGTATGCTTCGCATACTAGCACATTATGAAATACTTACCTTAAAACGAAGCTCTCCAGTGGTACGCTGTCAATGCTAAGAGGGTTTCCATCTCCCCCGGTCTCCTTTCCGGGTTTGCGGACTCTGGGTGGGCACATGCACACAGGAGCCCTCCGTTACGGCACTGTGCCCTGAAGGTCAGGCACGATATGCCAGACCTTCAGAGCGTACGGTGCACGTTTAGGAGATATTCATTTTATCTACATGTAAGCCTTATTCTAGACTTACCTGTAGGCCCCTCTCTCCTCGCCACCCCCTATATGCATAATGGATAGAATCATGCATAGCATGAATCTATCTATGGCTGCCACGGCCACCATCTACTCAAGCGTTTGGCCCCTTTCAGGGCATCAGGTGCATGAATTAAAGGCAGCCAGGGTTTATTTTGAAGCACCTGATTCGAGCCAGAGGCTCTAATAGGCTTAAAAATAGGGTGGGCTCGGGTCGCATATTCGCTGTTTAAACACTGATCCTCAATCCAGCCAATCAGAAGCGGGTGTGAGACCCGTTTTCCAATTGGCTGAAAAAAGAAGACTCCCTATTGGCCGCTGAGGAGGAGGGAGGAAATGGAAGCCACCACCACCGAGATGACCCGTGGAGAGCAGGAGAACAGGAGGCCGCCAGTGATGGGGTAAGTGCTACCGACCGACAGGGGGGAGGGGGGGTACCGCATACTGTTTGCCGTCCCCAACAAAACATTTTCCCAAGGGCCGGCCACCACTGCCTGTAGGTAAATATAACAAAGCAGACTTTACTACCGCTTTAAAGCCTCCCCCAAGCATGTTGTTTAAAGGATTTGTTTATTTCAATGTTGCCTTTTAAGTTGCATAAAAAAATCCTCTTCCTGCTAAATAGTATTTAAAATATATTTTTTTTTGCAGTGGCACATGTCCCCCTTGGCAGTGCCCAGCTCCCTATGCTCTTTATTCTCTTTATACATCAGTTTGCATATTAGCCTTTTAAATGGCCAGAGTAAAAAAATAACAATATTTGTCTCCCATAGTCTTAAATTCAGCACTAAGGTCGGGGTTTGCAGACTTCTCACTGAGTTACCCAGCTCAGACTAAGCCCAGGCAGATTGGGTCATGCCCAGTGCACTTAAAAGCGTGTTTTAAATAAATGAAGAAAGACATTTACTCTACAACAGCTTGGATGGCTGACCGGATGGATGGATTATTCACAAAGGGGCAGAGTTTGGTCCAGATGGGCAGCATTAACATCTCCCTTTATATATTGTAGGTAGAGTAAAGTCTGCAGGTAACCTGAGTAGGTTTTACATTGTGAAGAGGAAGTGGAGGAAAGCGAGACATTTTATTAACAATACAACTTTTGATGTACACTGTATTCAGGCTTATAAATATTTAAGAAATGCAGACAGAAAATTCAGCACGTGATGTAAAACATCTGCAAATGATCAAATCTTGGCAGTGAGCCAAAAAAGCAAACAAAAGCTTTTTTTCTATGTACTTCATAAAATGTAAATCTGTTTCAAAGCTATTATTCGCTCTTGGCCTATTCTGGCAAAAATAAAAATGAATGCTAATTTTGAAACTCAGAATAATATTGATGGTTTAAAGTGACTGAATGCTGGTCAAAAGAAAATTCTATTCACATAGGTGTTTTTAATTTAAAAAAAAAAGTACCTTCTATTGCTCACAGCTCCTCCACATCTCCATTCACCAAATTTCTTTTGTTTTGGTGCTGTGATCTGACTTCCTGTTAGAGGTTGACTGAGGCTAGGTTCACACTTGCGAAAGCGGTGCCACTGCCGGACAAACGTAAACTTCCGCAGCTGCAACCACCAGTACAGTGAAACGCCCGACCCATGGGTGGGTGTCATTAAACCAGGCCACACTGGAAATGGCACCCGCACTTGGAACCGCGTTGTACTCGTGGTTCCCGTGTAGGCTGCAATTTCCAAAGTAGCGCAGAGACTTCTTTGCTGCATTTCACGGGGCACGGCAGCCCATTCAAATGTGGACCACGCGACCCACGCAAATGTTAACCTAGTGTAGCGATACCCCCGAAGGAGAGCAGATGAATGACTCCCTCTGTGTCAGGCCTCTCTCTTCTGTCCCCTGACACCACAGGCCCAACTTTAAACACTCTATAGAAGTCAACAGGTAATGGCTTAACTTCTTAGCCCCCGTACACATGGTCGAAAATTCCGACCACAAAATCCATCGGATTTTTTCCGACGGATTTTGTCTGGTGTTGCATAGACACGGTCGGACAAAGTTGTCGGAAAATCCGATCATTCTGAATGTGGTGACGTTCGTTGCGTACGACGGAACTACGTAGAGGCTAGTAGCCAATAGCTTTGGTCTCGTAATTTGATCTGAGCATGCGTGGCACTTTGTCTGTCGGAATTCTCTACACACGATCGGAAAAAGTCTGATCGGATTTTGTTGTCGGAAAATTTGAGAGCAGGATCTCAAATTTTTTCCATCGGAAGTTCCGACGGAAAAAGTCAGATGGAGCCCACACATGTGTGGATTTTCCAACAACATGGTCCGATCATTTTTTTCGTGGGAATTTCCGACCGTGTGTACGGGGGCTTAGTTAAAAGTCCCACACACCCAATTTATATGCAGTGTGCTGATCCATATGACACGAGTAGCTTTAGACCTTTTGAGGAAATGATCAGATTTGATGTCTTCAGCTAGCCACTTTCATTGGCGCACTTAAACTCCTGTATAGCTGGCCCAAACAACACAACTGGCCCAGCTCATCAAGTGAAATAGGCAGGATTCTCCTCAGCAAAGTGAGAGGACAATGATGTCTGTATATAATGTCCCAGAAATAGATAACCTTATCCCTTATCCCTGTGGTACTACAAGTGTCAGCAAGGTGACTACCAGCAACGATGTCTGGTTCATACTCCTTCTATGGAGCAGTGTCTCTGTTCCCTTCAGATGGGCAAAATGCCCTCTCCCCAAATTCTGTGATCAAGGCCCAAAGGAACGTCTTGGAACAGCAGGCTTTCTTGGTGACCCTACTAGTCACCTCACACTGGAACGCTTCACCATCAGTGCAGGTACACCTCGATATGCACCTGGAATCCCCTTCTCTCAGGCTGGATGTCTCGACTGGCGGTGGAGGCCTGAATTGCGAGGAGAGATCCTCTGAGAGACAGCATCTCTCCTACAGGTCTGATCTCCCTCACTGCCTCATCGTGACTGACTTTCCCTCAGGACACAAAATGGAGCCCTCAGCTCCTTTTTGTGCAGAGCATCCAGGGCTTTGTAGTTTCTCCCTGTATACCAGTCTATGGGGCTGTTTTGTGAGGGAACTACATGAAGTTCAGTACAGTCTCTCTGATTGGCTGCTGTAACTGTGCCTTTAATTTGCTTTCTTCTTCCTGCCAATAGGGGCACAAGAAAGGCTACATAATGAACAGCTCTGTGTGTGTCAGATCTTATTTAAGTAGACTCGGTCAGTGAAACAGGGAGAAGAGGGGGGTGAAAAAGCCCATGCAGAGACTGACAGGTGCTTTCGGGAGTGTCAGCGGGAGGAATAGAGCCCCATCATTGGTGTCAGTAAAAGGAATGGTACCCCATCAATGGTGTCAGTGGGAGGATTAGTGCTCCATCATTGGTATCAGTGGGAGGAATAGTGCTCCATCATTGGTATCAGTGGGAGAAATAGTGCTCCATCATTAATATCAGTGGGAGGAATAGTGCTCCATCATTGATATCAGTGGGAGGGCAGGAACTATGCCCCACTGTTGCTGACAGTGGAGAGGATAATAAGGCTCCAAGTACCAGATAAAAGCAGATGGAGACCACCGGCCTATCTCATATTTTATTTAAGTAGACTCGGTCAGTGAAACAGGGAGAAGAGGGGGGGTGAAAAAGCCCATGCAGAGACTGACAGGTGCTTTCGGGAGTGTCAGCGGGAGGAATAGAGCCCCATCATTGGTGTCAGTAAAAGGAATGGTACCCCATCAATGGTGTCAGTGGGAGGAATAGTGCTCCATCATTGGTATCAGTGGGAGGAATAGTGCTCCATCATTGGTATCAGTGGGAGAAATAGTGCTCCATCATTAATATCAGTGGGAGGAATAGTGCTCCATCATTGATATCAGTGGGAGGGCAGGAACTATGCCCCACTGTTGCTGACAGTGGAGAGGATAATAAGGCTCCAAGTACCAGATAAAAGCAGATGGAGACCACCGGCCTATCTCATATTTTATTTAATTATTTAAAGTGTTTCTACGGGTCCTGGCTCCTCCCTTAACCCCCGGCGGTATTCCCGAGTGTGGCTCAGGGTGGATTTTCAGTACCAAATGCAGTAACCCCGAGCCACACTCGGGATTGCATCGCAGGATCCAGGAAGAGGCTACTTATCTTGTCCCCAGGATCCTGCAATGTCTCCCCGCTGTGTGTGCAAGCTGTGTCCTCCGCTCCATCTATCACATAGCTGAGCTCCGTTCCCTGTGAGCGTTGCAACGCACGGGGACAGAGAACGGCGCCAAATTCAAAAAGTAAAAACACACAGTACATATACAGTACACTGTCATTTTACAGATTACATTACTGTATCACATTATTTCACCTCCCTTTTGTCCCTAGTGGTCTGTCCAGTGCCCTGCATGTAGTTTTATATTATAAATACTGTTCTTTCTGCCTGGAAACTGGAGATTGTCCATAGCAACAAAAACCCTCCCTTTACATCAAAAGTGGTTTTAGACCAGCTAGAAAACAGCGATAATAAATTAGAATCACTTGCAGAATTGAGCGATAGTGATTTGTGGGGAAATTCGTCATCAAACACTGAAAGTAATGACAGCGACAATTCTGCAACTGAGCAAATTTCAGTGTTTTTGGTTTGATTACATTATTGAATAATTGTTATTATTATTTGTTATAATTATTTATAGTTATTTATGATATTGTAATTTATGATTTTCTTTTTCCAACTTTATCATACCCGGGATGTCTACTAGACTCTTGTTTGGACAGATAGATTTAAGTGAGTTATTCCTAAGAATTACAGGCCTACAATATAAAACGCCAAATTTTCATGCAAAATAATTGTACCGCTTTCAGCACCTAAAATCAGAAATAATCATACAGCCAGGGAGGTTAAGCTGAGCGCCCCCAATAGCCAGCAGGATTCTATGAGGGCACTCAAGCTGCGCTCCTGTGAATGGACATTGTCTATTCACACACAGAGCTCTGCCCCACCCCCCACTTTCTCCTCACTGGCTGTGATTGACAGCATCAGGAGCCATTGTCTATTCACACACAGAGCTCTGCCCCACCCCCCACTTTCTCCTCACTGGCTGTGATTGACAGCATCAGGAGCCAATGGTTCCTGCTGCTGTGTGAACCAATGAGGAGAGAGACACTCAGGAGATCTGCTGCTCTCATGAACATCGCTTGATCTAGAGGGGGCTCAGGTAAGTTAGGTTTTTTTTTGTTTTGTTTTTTAAGCAGAAAAATATTTGGGGGCTGAGGTACAAGAAGGTACAAAATACTGGATTTCTATCAGGGTCAACCACTTATTTTTTGGTATTTGCCTAAAAGAAAAATAATGCAGCCACCACATGTAAAGCTCCAATATATTACACAGTGTTCTTTTATATAAAAAATTGGTCTGAAACCCAAAAAAAACCTTCTGCCTTTAGAACCATTTTCTTTATTATTTATGAAAACTCCCTATACAAAGTAAAATATTGCTTTCACCACAGATTGGGGCACAGCATGGATTTGAGAATAAAAAATCCATTTTGGTGCCCCATGGATTTACTCAGCACTGATACAACTAATTATAACATAAGATATCTACTTAAAAACTCATTAAGTCAAATGAAATGTAAACAGCAAAAATGAATAAGTCATTAATATAAAAGAATCATAATAATTAGTGATTCTTCCCATTTAAAACAAATTATTTTTTTTCTTTTGCGTAAAATACATTTCATAGCTTTACCTTTCCCATTATATATTAAATCATGTAAGCCCTGCCGTCAAAAGGGTATTGTGATAACAAAATAATTCAGTGACCAAATAAATGCACAGCAAGGCTTCAAGCTCTTTAAACTGTATAAGGCCTCTGGGAGTTTTTAATTGTTGTTCTGGCCAATGAAATTAATTAACGCTCAAGCGCTTGACGCAGCTAAACGTGCCTAAAAGCGTTTGCACACATCATGTCAATGATGTCAATCGTTTTTTCGCCAAAATGCTGCTGCCAGGAGGAAAGGCAGCTAGGAGAGATGGGCAAACGTCCAGTGTGCATGAGGCCTAAAGGTTAATAAATTCCAAAGTAACTCCTGACAATTGTATGCAATTTATAAGTTACCCTCCATGAATGGAAGTTTATGCGTATCATGCTAAAAAAAAGTGATAGATAAAGCCTGAGACAGAAACAGACTGACATTGATGGACACAGACTGACAAATGTTGCCATTCATACAGTATAGTGCAATAAATGGACAAAAGACAATGACTGGCATTCATCGCTAAGTGAATTTTAGGTTAAAGTCGGGTCTTTCAGCACTCAGTAGTATAAACAATATGCCTTCCGCAAAATAACATCTGAAACTGGGCAATTTTTATTAGTGTGCTTAGGAGTTATCAAATACTTTATTTATTTCAGGTACTTATATAGTGCTGTCAATTTACACAGCGATTTTTTTTATATTAATTCATCTTTATTTAAACATTTTCATTTATTACAATATCTACATTCCATATTTTATAAAGAAACATAGAAATAGGCAACAAGAAAGCAAAAATCTATATTTATAAAAAAAAGTAATCATATCTTATATAAACCTGCCGACAGGAGGAGGGGATTTGCCCTGCCCGGCACCCCCCTAATCTTGTTGGAACCCCTCCCCCTCTCCTCTCCCCATGCCCCCCACCAAAAGGGAAGAGGAGGAGGAGATGATAGAAGAAGAAAATTGGGGGGGGGGGGATTGTTTACGGGGAGAATGCCAGTTATAATGAATGTAAGTGTATTTGGTGAAATCTTCCTGCATTTGTGCTGGAGAAGAGTGGAGATAGAAATATATAAAAAAAAAAAAAAAAACAAGAGGGGGAGGGGGGGGGGGGCAGATTAGTGCCTTGAGAATAAGTTGTATATTTAGTGAAATCTTTCTGTGTTCATGTCCTAAATGCGTTAGTGCTATAATAAGTGGTATAGTTCAATATGGTCTCTCAATATTCGTGCCTTGACTATTTATTTGCCTTGTTAAAAAATATAAAAAAATAAATAAAAAGAGGGGGAGAGGGGGCGGGGGGTGGGGGGGGGAGCCCATACAAGAAGAACGGGAGGTAGACATTGAGGCAATGTCAGAGGGGGCACCACCCCCCATACCCGACATTTGTCATTTTGTCGCTTACTTACTTTAAGACTTTTTTTACATTAAAAATGTTGTGGATCATTTCTCCTTTGTTTTTCTATCCAGATTCCCTTTAGACATTTTTTAAGGTTTCGGCAATATCTTCTAATCTACTTTATCCTGTCTAATTCTTAAGTCGGGTCTTTCCATCCATATTCTTTCAAATTTACCCAGTTAATTTTTGGTCTTATAGACACATCTTTCTGCCTCCATAATTTCATCCACTTCTTTTTTCCATTCCCTAATGTTGGACATATGGCTTGTTTCCAGTGTCTGGGTATTAACCTTTTTTCTGCATTTAATAGGTGTGGGATTACACTATTTTTGTAAGATTTTGTAGCTCCGGTAATCCCATGGAATAGGAATTTTACTGGTGATGGTTCTATAAACTTATTTAACATCTTCTCTATCCATGGGGTTATCTCTTCCCAGAACACCCTAATTTTGGGGCAGGACCACCAAATGTGGAGGGGTGTTCCCTTTTCCACACATCCAATCCAGCAACGATTATCTACAGTTGGGTATATCTGTGCCAATCGTGCTGGGGTTCTATACCATCTCGCTAAAAACGTATACGACATTTCCTGGATGGATGAGCTTACAGATGTTGAGTGTGTTGCTTCTATCATTTTTTTTGCTTGTGATGGAGTAAATGTACAGTTTAATTCTTTTTCCCATTCTTTGATAAAATATGTTTTTTTTTTAAATTCTGTTCGTTAGTCATTAATTTATATGCTTGGGATAATAGATGGCTAGGTTTTGATAGTTTCATACACATTTTCTCAAATAGAGTTAGAGAGTTCTGAGATCTTACTTGAGATTCTATTTTTTTTTTTAGTTTTGCATTTGTTTATATCTCCATGCTGCCAACCCCATGTTCCCCTTTGATGATACCAATTATTCTTGGGAGATTAATATGCCCCCAGGGGCATATTTTAGACACATAGTATTCCCATCTGATTCCCATGGGCCTAATGCTCCCTTTTCCTCTCCAGGAGGAAACCATTGGTAACCTCCCAACCAATTCAGTGGGCATATTCTCGGGGTATATTTGCCATTTTTATTTATTCTATCCCATACTGCCAGTGTATTTTGCGTTAATGGGGATGTCCATTTGGATAGTCCCCTATCTTTGGTTGGTATCCATGGTGCTCCTGCTAGATCTCTGTCTGCCATATTTTTCTCAATCGCAACCCACGCTTTATTTGCAGTATCGTGACACCAGTTTAAAATACATACTAACGACATTGCTCTGTAATACAGAGCAATGTCTGGTAACCCAACTCCTCCCTCTATTTTACTTCTGCATAATATGTTATATGCTATTCTAGCATTTCCTTCTTCCATATAAAGGATAGGAATACTTTACGTATCTTTTTAAAAAAGATCTGGGGGAGTAGTATGGGTACTGTATACAAAATGTATATAAGTCTGGGTAGTATGTTAATTTTGAGGGTATTTATTCTACCAAACAGTATTAATGTTTGCCCTTTCTATCTGTGCAAGTCCTCTGTTATTTCAGTGTGCAGGGAGCCATAATTTCGTTCACATAGGAGTTTTTCCTCTGCAGTTATATGTACACCTAGATAAAATATCGACTCCCTGTTCCATATAAACGGGTAATTCTTTTTGCACTTTATCAGTCCTTTGCAACATAAGGGTGATTTGAACTACAAACAACTCTGTTACATGGGACGTTTGTACAAGTATTTGTAGTATGCAGATGAGCTTGGAAATCTCACATCAGTATTTCAGTTACCGAAGGTACAAAATACTGGATTTCTATCAGGGTCAACCAGATTTTTGGTATTTTTAAGCCACCACATTAAAGGATAATTTACACAGTGTTCTTGAGTGTGGATACATAGGAAAATTGACTAAGTACATATCTGAAACCCAAACTTGTAGCCAGCCTCAAAAGCTTGATGCTAATTAAGATAAAGTGTTCTCTCTTCAATAAAGTTAGCAATGCACTTTTTCTTTTAAGCTGACAATGCCATAAAAAGATAAATTCCTGTTTTCTTTATTAAGAAAACTCCCTATCAGCATATGCTTTGATTGGGGCACAGCATTTTGAGCTCAATCTAGGTGCCCCATGGATTTACTCAGCCTGATACAACTAATTTCATAAATATTAAAAACTCATTTCAAATGAAATTAAACAGCAAAAATTAATAAGTCCTTGATTCTACATTTAAAACAAATTATTGAAAATAAGACCTTTCCTGGTTGAACCTACTTTCCTTCCTGGAGGATTCACATTAAATGGAAATTGCATTTCGTTTGTGAGAACAAATGGGGGGAGACATTATATGGGCAATGCCCTGCCGTTAACAAAATAATTCAACAAATAAATGCACAGCAAGGGCAAAGAGAATTGGGGTCAATGTGCAAACGCCCTAAATGTTGTTGCACACAGTGATCGTTTTTTTACATATGCATTGTACATTCACATCAGTCCCTAACCTCAAGGAGCTTACAACCTAAGGTCCAGCACTCAGTAGTATAAAACATCTGAAACTGGGCAATTTTTATTAGTGTGCTTAGGAGTTATCAAATACTTTATTTATTTCAGGTACTTATATAGTGCTGTCAATTTACACAGCGATTTTTTTTATATTAATTCATCTTTATTTAAACATTTTCATTTATTACAATATCTACATTCCATATTTTATAAAGAAACATAGAAATAGGCAACAAGAAAGCAAAAATCTATATTTATAAAAAAAAGTAATCATATCTTATATAAACCTGCCGACAGCAGGAGGGGATTTGCCCTGCCCGGCACCCCCCTAATCTTGTTGGAACCCCTCCCCCTCTCCTCTCCCCATCCCCCCCACCAAAAGGGAAGAGGAGGAGGAGATGATAGAAGAAAAAAATTGGGGGGGGGGGGATTGTTTACGGGGAGAATGCCAGTTATAATGAATGTAAGTGTATTTGGTGAAATCTTCCTGCATTTGTGCTGGAGAAGAGTGGAGATAGAAATATATAAAAAAAAAAAAAACAAGAGGGGGGGGGGGATGGGGCAGATTAGTGCCTTGAGAATAAGTTGTATATTTAGTGAAATCTTTCTGTGTTCATGTCCTAAATGCGTTAGTGCTATAATAAGTGGTATAGTTCAATATGGTCTCTCAATATTCGTGCCTTGACTATTTATTTGCCTTGTTAAAAA